>CM059446.1:29014651-29189651 GCA_030390025.1 Squalus acanthias | reverse complement strand
TCTCTCTCTGTGTCTCTCTCTGTCTCTCCCTCTCTCTCTCTCTCAGTCTCTCTGTGTCTCTCCCTCTCTCTCTCTCTGTGTCTCTCTCTGTCTCTCCCTCTCTGTCTCTCTCTGTGTCTCTGTCTGTCTCTCTGTCTCTCTGTCTGTCTGTCTCTCTCTCTCTCTTGGTCTCTCTCTCGCTCTTGCTCTCTGTCTCTTTCTAACAGAAGCTTCTGTGACCAGTGATGTCACCGGCCGGGGCAGCCATGTTTAAATGATGTCACTGCCAGAAGCGTCGCCTCTTGTGGCTGAAGACCGAGTTGAGAGGGGTTTTATTTTAACTGAACTCAGAGCGGGAATGAAGGGGGGCCGGGCTTGGGCCGATCGATCAGACAATCTGAAGCAACCCAATGATTCAAACTGGTGTTGGAGTTCACTTCAAATCAATTGGGAAAACAAATAGGAATAGTATTCAACTTTACTGAGAGAAATAAAGTCTACATTCTTGATAAACAATCTTTGTGGTTTAAATATTAACAATATTAAGTTGGTTAGACCGCACTTGGAGCTCTGTGCACAGTTCTGGTCTCCATATACCTTGGTTAGACCACACTTACATAAGAACATAAGAAATAGGAGCAGGAATAGGCCACTTGGCCCCTCGAGCCTGCTCCGCCATTCAATAAGATCATGGCTGATCTTGGGCTCAAAGCCACTTCCCAGCCTGCTCCCCATAACCCTTCACTCCCTTATCTTGCAAAAATGTGTCTATCTCCACCTTAAATGTATTTAATGACCCAGCCTCCACAGCTCTCTGGGGCAGAGAATTCCACAGATTTATGACCCTCTGAGAGAAGAAGTTCCTCCTCATCCCAGTTCTAAAAGGGCGACCCTTTATTCTGAGACTGTGCCCCCGAGTTCTAGATTTCCCCACGAGGGGAATCATCCTCTCTGCATCTACCTTGTCGAGCCCCCTCAGTATCTTATGTTTCAATAAGATCACCTCTCATTCTTCTAAATTCCAATGAG
Organism: Squalus acanthias; assembly: GCA_030390025.1. NCBI lineage: Eukaryota > Metazoa > Chordata > Chondrichthyes > Squaliformes > Squalidae > Squalus > Squalus acanthias. The sequence continues at coordinate 29,188,643 of CM059446.1, read as the reverse complement.
TATAGGCCCAACCTGCTCAACCTTTCCTCATAAGTCAACCCCCTCATCTCTGGAATTAACCTAGTGAATCGTCTCTGAACTGCCTCCAATGCAAATATATCCTTCCTTAAATAAGGAGACCAAAACTGTACGCAGTACTCCAGGGGTGGTCTCACCAATACCCTGTACAGTTGGAGCAGGACTTCCCTGCTTTTATACTCCAACCCCCTTGAAATAAAGGCCAACATTCCATTTGCCTTTTTGATTACTTGCTGTACCTGCATGCTAATTTTTTGTGTTTCATGCACAAGGACCCCCAGGTCCCTCTGAACTGTAGCATTTTGTAATCTCTCTCCATTTAAATAATAATTTGCCTTTTTATTTTTCCTGCCAAAGTGTATAACCTCGCACTTTCCCACATTATACTCCATCTGCCAAATGTTTGTCCACTCATTTAGCCTGTCTATATCCCTTTGCAGGTTCTTTGAGTCCTCTGCACAACTTGCTTTCCCACCCATCTTTGTATCATCCGCAAACTTGGCTACATTACACTCGTTCCCTTCATCCAAGTCATTAATATAGATTGTAAATAGTTGAGGCCCCAGCACCGATCCCTGTGGCACCCCACTAGTTACCGTTTGCCAACCGGAAAATGACCCATTTATCCCAACTCTCTGCTTTCTGTCAGTTAGCCAATCCTCTATCCATGCTAATATATTACCCCCAATTCCGTGAGCTCTTATCTTATGCAGTAACCTTTTATGTGGCACCTTATCGAATGCCTTCTGGAAATCCAAATACACCACATCCACTGGCTCACCCTTGTCCACCCTGCTTGTTACATCCTCAAAGAACTCCAGCAACTTTGTTAAACATGATTTCCCTTTCATAAAACCATGCTGACTCTGTTTGACTGCAGTATGATTTTCCAAATGCCCTGCTACTGCTTCCTTAATGAAGGACTCCAGCATTTTCCCAACGACAGATGTTAGGCTAACTGGTCTATAGTTTCCTGCTTTCTGTCTCCCTCCTTTCTTAAATAGGGGTGTTAGATTAGCGGTTTTCCAATCCACTGGGACCTCTCCAGAGTCCAGTGAATTTTGGTATATTGCAACCAATGCATCCACTATCTCTGCAGCCACTTCTTTTAAGACCCTGGGATACAGGCCTTCTGGTCCAGGGGACTTGTCGTCTTTTAGTCCCATTATTTTACCGAGTACTATTTCCTTAGTGATAGTGATTGTCTTTAGTTCCCCCCTCCCTGTGGCCCCTTGATTATCCATTATTGGGATGTTGTTCGTGCCTTCTACCGTGAAGACAGATACAAAATATTTGTTCAGAGTCTCTGCCATTTCCCCGTTCCCCATTATTAATTCCCCAGTCTCATCCTCTAGGGGACCAACGTTTACTTTAGCTACCCTCTTCCTTTTTATATACCTGTAGAAGCTCTTACTATCTGTTTTAATGTTTCTTGCCAGTTTACTCTCATAATTGATCTCTATTATTTTTTTAGTCATCCTTTGCTGGTTTTTAAAAATTTCCCAATACTCTGGTCTCCCACCAATCTTGGTAACATTGTCTGCCTTCGTTTTCAATTTGGTACCATCCTTTACTTCCTTAGTTAGCCACGGATGGTGCTCCCTTCTCTTAAAATCTTTCTTACTCACTGGAATATATTTTTGTTAAGATTAATGAAATATCTCCTTAAATGTCCGCCACTGCATTTCAACTGACTGTCTTACCCTTTAATTTATTTTTCCGGTACTTGGAGCACTGTGCACAGTTCTGGTCACCATATTACAAAAAGGATATAGAGGCACTGGAGAAGGTGCAGAGAAGATTTACAAGGATGATACCAGAAATGCACACCTATCAGGGAAGGATGAACAGGCTGGGTCTCTTTTCTCTTGAAAAGAGAAGGCTGAGGGGTGACCTAGTAGAGGTCTTTAAAATTATGAAAGGTTTTGATCGAGTGGATACAGAGAGAGTGTTTCCACTTGTGGGGAAGAGCAAAACTAGAGGCCATCAATATAAGATAGTCACCAAGAAATCCAATAGGGAATTCAGAAGAAACTTCTTTACCCAGAGAGTGGTGAGAATGTGGAACTCACTACCACAGGGAGTGGTTGAAGCGAATGGTATAGATGCATTTAAGGGGAGGCTAGACAAACATATGAGGGAGAAGTGAATAGAGGGTTATGCTGATAGAGTTAGATGAGGAAAGACGGGAGGAGGCTCGAGTGGAGCATAAACGCCGGCTTGGACTGGTTGGGCTGAATGACTTATTTTTGTGTTGTAGAATCTATGTAAAACAAGGGGGGAAAAATTTGGTTGCTTTGCGCCTCCTGTTAGCACCTAGCAACCGGGCGCGGCGCCGCTAACGCCTCCCGCATAATTCAGCGGGAGGTTAGCGGTGGCGGTAGCTGGTAGTGCCCTGCGGCGATGATGTCATCCCCGTGCGCAGGGCCCCGCTCGCGCCCCCTGACCTACCGCCGAACGCTATGTCCGACAGGGTCAGGGGGGCGTACGTGTGGCCGGGGCGGCGATATTTAAAGGGTTGGTGCCGGGTGGCCATTTTTTGGGGGCTGCCTGCCAGCACCTGCCCCCTCTGGCCTCCTCCCACATGGTGCCGGCCGCGATCGGTCAGCCCGGCGCTCCTCTCGAGTGCCGGGCTCTTTTCCCGGCACCCCTCTCTCCGCTGGTCCCAGCAGGGTCCCGGTGCGAGCAGCGCTAGGCCCCTCCCCTTTAATCAGGGGAGGGAGGCCTGCAGTACCGCGGCACTATGTGCCGACGCGCTGCCGCACATAGCGCCGCGATATTCGATGGGAGCGCCCCCAAGAGGGAGGGGGAGCTCTTCCTGTCGCGCCTCACCTCCTGCTTGGGGCGCTACCATTCAATTTCGGGCGCGGGGACACTAACTTGTTCGGGGCGCGAGCCAATTTTCCCCCCAAGATTTTATTGGACAGTCTCTGAGCAGCATTGGTGCAGGAAATTCTGGGTACCGAGGCGGAAAAGAAATGGCACCTGAAAATCTTTTCATAAAGCGCTTTGATTGCTACTCTTATTTCTCCTCTTAATTGGTCGGTTCTGGTGACAGTTCAATCAGGATTGTGTACGGGTTTTTGATACATCCGTCCCCCAATCACCTTCTCTTCTGATTTGCTGCTGTTTCATTTCGGGGCCGATCGACCGTGTGTGGCAGCGCGAGCACGACAACAGGAAGCGATGGTGGCAGAACAGGGAGATGAGACTCTCTGGGACGGATTTTCCAGTTTTTCAGATCGCACCAGACTCCTGATTCAGCACCACCTCCAGTCCAAACTCCCGTGCCATGTAGTCAAGGGAGGCGATTTCACAAATCCAGCGGTGATGTGTGGTGCAGACGTCGTCATTCCAGTTCTTCGGGTCTAATCGGCCGCCCTTTCTGACACAACGCTCCACGCTAAGATTGTTCGGCTCCCCTCTGGCCCAAAACCTACCGGAGAAGAGCAGGAGGTGAGGAGCTTGGGAGGGATTCGCTGGTGTGGAGAAATAGGCAGCCTTTCCTGGCTGAATATCTCCCCATGGTTTGCCGCGTTCGTGTCCCAAGGGCTCGTGGTGGGCGTGGTCTCCCCCCATGTTGTAGAGACACCGGTTCCGCGGAAATCCTGGGAATACCTATGTGCCTACAGATTGCTTTTTCTTATACATGTGGGCATCGCTGGCAAGGCCCATCCCTAGTTACCCTGAGAAGGTTGGTGGAGGTGGGCCTCATCTTGAACCGCTGCTAGCAGATTGGTACAACTGGGTGGCCACTTCACAGGGCAGTGAAGATCCAACCACATTGGTGTTGGACTGGGGTCATAGGTCAGCTACCTCAGCACTAGGCCGGGGATGGAGCCTGGGCCTTTCCTGCTCTGTGTGTGTGTGGCTCAGTCCCACACTGGGTGTGAGATCAGGCTAACTCATCACTAGGCCGGGGATGGAGCCTGGGCCTTTACTGCTCTGTGTGTGTGTGTGTGTGTGGCTCAGTCCCACACCGGGTGAGGTGAGGCTAACTCAGCACAGGCCAAGGATGGAGCCTGGGCCTTTCCTGCTCTGTGTGTGTGTGTGTGGCTCAGTCCCACACTGGGTGTGAGATCAGGCTAACTCATCACTAGGCCGGGGATGGAGCCTGGGCCTTTACTGCTCTGTGTGTGTGTGTGTGTGGGGCTCAGTCCCACACCGGGTGAGGTGAGGCTAACTTAGCACAGGCCGGTGATGGAGCCTGGGCCTTTCCTGCTCTGTGTGTGTGTCTGTGGGGCTCAGTCACACACCGGGTGAGACCAGGTTAACTCAGCACTAGGCCGGGGTTGGAGCCTGGGCCTTTCCTGCTCTGTGTGTGTGTGGCTCAGTCCCACACCGGGTGAGATCAGGCTAACTGGCCATTAGGCCTGGGATGGAGCCTGGGCCTTTCCTGCTGTGTGTGTGTGTGTGTGTGTGGGGCTCAGTCCCACACCGGGTGAGATCAGGCTAACTGGCCATTAGGCCTGGGATGGAGCCTGGGCCTTTCCTGCTGTGTGTGTGTGTGTGTGGGGCTCAGTCCCACACCGGGTGAGATCAGGCTAACTGGCCATTCGGCCTGGGATGGAGCATGGGCCTTTCCTGCTCTGACTGAGGAGGTGGGAATCTCACCCCGTCACTAAAGGATCACCGTTCACCCGACAAAAAATACCAACTTCTCCCAAATCAGTCAGCCCAATCCATCGCTTGTCAAGATCTTGATTTGCTATAAATTTCTATAACAAAAAAAGAGGGAAGGAAATGGAATGCAACTGCTGGCATCGCACATCTGGCCTCAGCTGGATTTCAGGAGTCACCACCCATCCTGAGGTCGTTACCAAGGAGATTAGCTTCCTGTTTTGTCACAAGTAACTTTTTTATTCCATCAAAAACTCTTCACTCTCAAAAGGCTGCGAGGTTTCAATCTGGCTCCCATATCTGGGGGCTCCTCTAAACCCCTCTCTCACACTCCTGTATCTGGGGTGGTCCCTCTAATCCCTCTCTCACACTCCTGTATCTGGGGAGGTCCCTCTAACCCCTCTCTCAAACTCCTGTATCTGGGGAGGTCCCTCTAACCCCTCTCTCACACTCCTGTATCTGGGGAGGTCCCTCTAATCCCTCTCTCACACTCCTGTATCTGGGGAGGTCCCTCTAACCCCCTCTCTCACACTCCTGTATCTGGAGAGGTCCCTCTAACCCTCTCTCTCACACTCCTGTATCTGGGGAGGTCCCTCTAACCCCTTCTCTCACACTCCTGTATCTGGGGAGGTCTCTCCAACAAACTCTCTCACACTCCCCTAATCTGGGGAGGCCCCTCTAACCCCCTCTCTCACACTCCTCTATCTGGGGAGGTTCCTCTAATACCTCGCACACACTCCTGTATCTAGGGAGGTCTCTCTAACCCCTCTCTCTCACTCCTGCATCTGGGGAGGTCCCTCTAAACCCATCTCTCACACTCCTGTATCTGGGAAGGTCCCTCTAACCCCTCACTCGCACTCCTGTATCTGGGGAGGTCCCTCTAACCCCTCTCTCACACTGCTGTATCTGGGGAGGCTCCTCTAACCCCTCGCTCACACTCCTGTATCTGGGGAGGTCACTCTAACCACCCTCTCACACTGCTGTATCTGGGGAGGCCCCTTTAACCCCTCTCTCACACTCCTGTATCTGGAAGGTCCCTCTAACCACCCTCTCACGTTCCTGTATAAGGGAAGGTCCCTCTAACCCCTTTCTCACGCTCCTGTAATTGGGGAGGTCCATCTAATCCCTCTCTCTCACTGCTGTAGCTGGGCAGGTCCCGCTAACCTCTCTCACACTCCTGTATCTGGGGTAGTCCCTCTAAACCCTCTCACACACTCCTGAATCTGGGGAGGTCCCTCTAACCCCTCTCTCACACTCCTGTATCTGGGGAGGTCCCTCTAACCGTCTCTCACACTCCTGTATCTGGGGTGGTCCCTCTAATCACTCCCTCACACTCCTGTATCTGTGGAGGTCTCTCTAACCACCTCTCTCACACACCTATATCTGGGGAGGTCCCTATAACCCCTCTCTCACACTCCTGTATCTGGGGAGGTCCCTCTAACCACCCCTCTCACACTCCTGCATCTGGGGAGGTCCCTTTAACCCCCTCTCTCACACTCCTGTATATCTGGGGAGGTCCCTCTAACCCCTCTCTCACACTCCTGTATCTGGGGAGGTCCCTCTAACCCCCTCTCTCAAACTCCTGCATCTGAGGAGGTTCCTCTAACCCCTCTCTCACAATCCTGTATCTGGAAGGTCCCTCTAACCACCCTCTCACGTTCCTGTATAAGGGAAGTTCCCTCTAACTCCTCTCTCACACTCCTTTATCTGGGGAGGTCCCTCTAACCCCTCTCTCACACTCCTGTATCTGGGGATGTCCCTCTAACTCCTCTCTAACACTCCTGTATCTTGTGAGCTCCCTCTGACCCCCTCTCTCTCATTCCTGTATCTGGGAAGGTTCCTCTAACACCTCTCACACACTTCTGTATCTGTGGAGGTCCCTCTAAATCCTCTCTCACACTCCTGTATCTGGGAAGGTTCCTCTAACCCCTCTCTCACACTCCTGTATCTGGGTATCTCCCTCTAACCGCTCTCTAACACTCCTGCAATTGGGGAGGTCCCTCTAAGCCTTCTCTCGTATTCCTGTATCTGGGGAGGTCTCTTTAACCACTTTCTCACAGTCCTGTATCTGGGGGGGCTCCTCTTACACCTCTCTAACACTCCTGTATCTGGGGAGCTCCCTCTGACCCCTTTCTCACACTCCTGTATCTGGGGTAGTCACTCTAAACCCCCTCTCTCACTCCTGTATCTGGGGAGGTCCCTCTAACCACCTCTCCCACACTCCTGTATCTGGGGAGGTCCATCTAACCACCTCTCTCACACTCCTGTATCTGGGGAGGTCCCTCTAAACCCTCTCTCACACTCCTGTATCTGGGGAGGTTCCTCTAACCCCCTCTCTCACACTCCTGTATCTGGGGAGGTCCCTCTAACCACCTCTCTCACACTCCTGTATCTGGGGAGGGCCCTCTAACCCCTCTCTCACACTCCTGTATCTGGGGAGGTCCCTCTAACCACCTCTCTCACACTCCTGTATCTGGGGAGGTCCCTCTAACCCCCTCTCTCACACTCCTGTATCTGGGGAGGTCCCTCTAACCCCTCTCTCACACTCTTGTATCTGGTGAGGTCCCTCTAACCCCTCTCTCACACTCCTGTATCTGGTGAGGCCCCTCTAACCCCTCTCTCACACTCCTGTATCTGGGGAGGTCCCTCTAACCCCCTCTCACGTTCCTGTATCTGGGGAGGCCCCTCTAACCCCTCTCTCACACTCCTGTATCTGGGGAGGTCCCTCTAACCACCCTCTCACACTCCTGTATCTGGGGAGGTCCCTCTAACCACCCTCTCACACTCCTGTATCAGCAGAGACCCTCTAACCACCCTCTCACACTCCTGTATCTGGGAAGGCCCCTCTAACCCACTCTCACACTCCTGTATCTGGGGAGGTCCCTCTAACCACCCTCTCACACTCCTGTATCAGCAGAGACCCTCTAACCCCTCTCTCACACTCCTGTATCTGGGGAGGTCCCTCTAACCACCTCTCTCACACACCTGTATCTGGGGAGGTCCCTCTAGCCCCCTCTCTCACACTCCTGTATCTGGGGTGGTCCCTCTATCCCCTCTCTCACACTCCTGTACCTGGAAAGGTTTCTCTAACACCTCTCTCACACTCCTGTATCTCGGGAGGACCCTCTAACCCTCTCTCTCACACTGCTGTATCTGGGGAGGTCCCTCTAACCCTCTCTCACACTCCTGTATCTGGGGAAGTCCCTCTAATCCTCTCTCACACTTCTGTATCTGGGGCGGTCCCTTTAACCCCTCTCTCACACTCCTGTATCTGGGGAGGTCCCTCTAACCCCTCTCTCACACTCCTGTATCTGGGGAGGTCCCTCTAACCCCTCTCTCACACTCCTGTACCTGGAAAGGTTCCTCTAACACCTTTCTCACACTCCTGTACCTGGGGAGGTCCCTCTAACCTCTCTCTCACAATCCTGTATCTGGGGATGTCCGTCTAACACCGCTCTCACACTCCTGTATTTGGGGAGGTCCCTCTAAACCCCTCTCTCACACTGCTGTATCTGGGGGCCTCCGCTAACCCAGTCACTCACACTCTTGTATCTGGGGGGCTCCTCTTACACCCCTCTCACACTCCTGTATCTGGTGAATTCCCTCTAACCTCTCTCTCACACTCCTGAATCTGCGGAGGTCCCTCTAACCCCCTCTCTCACACTCCTGCATCTGGGAAGTTCCCTCTAACCCCTTTCTCACACTCCTGTATCTGGGGAGGGCCCTCTAACCCCTCTCTCACACTCCTGCATGTGGTGAGTTCCCTCTAACCCCTCTCTCACACTCCTGTATCTGGGGGTCCCTCTAACCCCCTCTCACACACTCCTGCATCTGGGGTGGTCCCTCTAACCCCTCTCTCACACTCCTGTATCTGGGGAGGTCCCTCTAACCCCACTCTCACACTCTTGTATCTGGGGAGGGCCCTCTAACCCACTCTCTCACACTCCTATATCTGGGGAGGTCCCTCTAACCCCTCTCTCACACTCCTGTATCTGGGGAGGTCCCTCTAACCCCTCTCTCACACTCCTGTATCTGGGGAGGGCCCTCTAACCCACTCTCTCACACTCCTATATCTGGGGAGGTCCCTCTAACCCTCTCTCACACTCCTGTATCTGGGGAGGTCCCTCTAACTCCCTCTCTCACACTCCTGTATCTGTGGAGGCCCCTCTAACCCCCTCCCTCATACTCCTGTATCTGGGGAAGTCCCTCTAACCCCTCTCTCACACTCCTGTATCTGAGGAGGTCCCTCTAACCACCCTCTCACACTCCTGTATCTGGGGAGGTCCCTCTACTCCCCTCTCACTCCTGTATCTGGGGAGGTCCCTCTAACCACCCTCTCACACTCCTGTATCAGCAGAGACCCTCTAACCACCCTCTCACACTCCTGTATCTGGGGAGGCCCCTCTAACCCACTCTCACACTCCTGTATCTGGGGAGGTCCCTCTAACCACCCTCTCACACTCCTGTATCAGCAGAGACCCTCTAACCCCTCTCTCACACTCCTGTATCTGGGGAGGTCCCTCTAACCACCTCGCTCACACACCTGTATCTGGGGAGGTCCCTCTAACCCCCTCTCTCACACTCCTGTATCTGGGGTGGTCCCTCTATCCCCTCTCTCACACTCCTGTATCAGTGGAGGTCCCTCTAACCCCTCTCTCACACTCCCCATATCTGGAAGGTTCCTCTATCCCCTCTCTCACACTCCTGTACCTGGAAAGGTTTCTCTAACACCTCTCTCACACTGCTGTATCTGGGGAGGTCCCTCTAACCCTCTCTCACACTCCTGTATCTGGGGAAGTCCCTCTATTCCTCTCTCACACTTCTGTATCTGGGGAGGTCCCTTTAACCCCTCTCTCACACTCCTGTATCTGGGGAGGTCCCTCTAACCCCTCTCTCACACTCCTGTATCTGGGGAGGTCCCTCTAACCCCTCTCTCACACTCCTGTACCTGGGGAGGTCCCTCTAACCCCCTCTCTCACACTCCTGTATCTGGGGGCCTCCGCTAACCCAGTCACTCACATTCTTGTATCTGGGGGGCTCCTCTTACTCCCCTCTCACACTCCTGTATCTGGTGATTTCCCTCTAACCTCTCTCTCACACTCCTGAATCTGGGGAGGTCCCTCTAACCACCTCTCTCACACTCCTGCATCTGGGAAGTTCCCTCTAACCCCTCTCTCACACTCCTGTATCTGGGGAGGGCCCTCTAACCCCTCTCTCACACTCCTGCATCTGGTGAGTTCCCTCTAACCCCTCTCTCACACTCCTGTATCTGGGGGTCCCTCTAACCCCCTCTCACACACTCCTGCATCTGGGGTGGTCCCTCTAACCCCTCTCTCACACTCCTGTATCTGGGGGGCTCCTCTGAACCCCTCTCTCACACTCCCTTATCTGGGGAGATCCCTCTAACCCCACTCTCACACTCTTGTATCTGGGGAGGGCCCTCTAACCCCTCTCTCACACTCCTGTTTCTGGGGAGGTCCCTCTAACCCCTCTCTCACACTCCTGTATCTGGGGAGGGCCCTCTAACCCACTCTCTCACACTCCTATATCTGGGGAGAACCCTCTCTCACACTCCTGTATCTGGGGAGGTCCCTCTAACTCCCTCTCTCACACTCCTGTATCTGTGGAGGCCCCTCTAACCCCTCCCTCATACTCCTGTATCTGGGGAAGTCCCTCTAACCCCTCTCTCACACTCCTGTATCTGGGGAGGTCCCTCCAAACCGTCTCTCACACTCCTGTATCTGGGGAGCTCCCTCTAACCCATCTTCACACACCTGTATCTGCGGATGTCCCTCTAACCCCTTCTCTCTCACTCCTGTATCTGGGGGTCCCTCTAACCCCTCTCTCACACTCCTGTATCTGGGGAGGTCCCTCTAACCCCTCTCTCACACTCCTGTATCTGGGGAGGTCCCTCTAACCCCTCTCTCGCATTCCTGTATCTAGGGAGGTCTCTCTAACCCGTCTCAAACTCCTGTATCTTGGGAGGTCCCTTTAAACCCTCTCTCACACTCTGTATCTGGGGGACTCCGCTAACCCACTCACTCACTCTCCTGTATCTGGGGGGCTCCTCTTACCCCTCTCTCACACTCCTGTATCTGGGGAGGTCACTCCATCCCCCTCTCTCACACTCCTATATCTGGGGAGGTCACTCCATCCCCCTCTCTCACACTCCTGTATCTGCGGAGGTGTCTCTGACCCCTGTCTCACACTCCCCATATCTGGAAGGCTCCTCTACACTCTCTCTCACACTCCTGTATCTCGGGAGCACCCTCTAAGCCCCCTCTCACACTCCTGTACCTGGAAAGTTTCCTCCAACACCTCTCTCACACTCCTGTATCTGAGGAGTCATAGGGGGTTAAAATTCAGTTGGTTGCGCCTCCCGTTAGCGCCTTAAGAGGGCGCTAATGGGGCGCAAAGCATCCAGCACCCTGTGCGCGGCGAAGTTTGCACCGCTCACAAAATTAACTAGACATTTTGCGGCAGCGCTAAACACTACCGCCACGATCTGACGTCAGTCGAGTGCACAACGCCCCGGTATCGCCCCGGAGCAGATATTGAGTGGCGCCCCCTGCCTTACCGCCTGCCGCTAGCAACGACAGGTTGAGGAGAGCGTTTTGCAGTCAGGAAGGGACTGGGGGAGCGCTATTTAAAGGCGACCGCTTCCTGCCTTTTATTGTTGGTGACATTTTTGAACCACGCATTCTGAGAGAGAGAGAGAGAGAGAGAGACTTCTGGAGAGATTCAACGCTGTGTGAAGAAGTTTTGGGTACTGAGCAGCACTTTGTAGGTTTATTTTGATTTGCCCTTCCTTGTATCGATTTAGAAGAGACTATGGGGGTTGCACTCTGAGCTCTTTCCCTGGTACTCTCCATTGTTCTTTCCAGCAGATTTGATGGACAGGTCTCTCCAGGCCGAGATTCAAGGCTGCAATGAGCAGGATGTGAATGGAAAGCAAGAGCAACCCTCCCCTTTAAGAACTGGCCGGGGCCATTGTGTGTGTGTTCCATTGCTGACTGACATTACATGAGCTTCGCCAGCGCTCTGAGGTAGCGCCTCGCTCCTCGGCCTTTGCGCCTTAAGACAGGTGTGAAGCGCCTGATTTAGCGCTCCAATCACCTCCAGGGGCGATAAAAGTCAAGTTTGCAGTCGGTGGCGATAATTAGCGCCAGGCGCTAATCTTTGCGCCCGGCCGATAATTGCGCCCCAAACAGGGCGATACTGAATTTCTCCCCCATAGAGTTATACAGCACAGAAAGAGGCCGTTCGGCCCATCATGTCCGCGCCGGCCATCAAGCCCTCTCTGTTCTAATCCCATTTTCCAGCACTTGGTCCGTAGCCTTGTATGCTATGGCATTTCAAGTGCTCATCTAAATGCTTCTTGAATGTTGTGAGGGTTCCTGCCTCTACCACCCTTTCAGGCAGTGAGTTCCAGATTCCAACTACCCTCTGGGTGAAAAAGTTTTTCCTCAAATCCCCTCTGAACCTCCTGCTCCTTACCTTGAAACTATGCCCCCTGGTTATTGACCCCTCTACTAAGGGGAAAAGTTCCTTTCTATCTACCCTATCTATGCCCCTCATAATTTTGTACACCTCAATCAGGTCCCCCCTCAGCCTTCTCTGCTCTAAGGAAAACAACCCCAGCCTGTTCAGTCTCTCTTCATAGCTGAAGCGGTCCAGCCCAGGTAACATCCTGGTGAATCTCCTCTGCACCCTCTCCAATGCAATCACATCCGTCCTATAGTGTGGTGACCAGAACTGCACACAGTATTCCAGCTGTGGCCTAACTTAGCATTTGGTACAGCTCCATCATAACCTCCCTGCTCTTATATTCTATGCCTCGGCTAATGAAGGCAAGTATCCATATGCCTTTTTAACCATCTTATCTACCTGTCCTGCTGCCTTCAGGGATCTATGTACATGCACACCAAGGTCCCTCTGATCCTCTGTCCTTCCTAGGGTCCTACCATTCATTGGTACCATTCTCTTGCTCTTTCTGTATTTCTGTCTCTCTCTCTCTCTTCCATCCCCAATACCCTTGATGAACTGGTTCCTCCCACGGTTACTCCCAGCTGCTGAGTTCCAGGATCTCAGCTCCTGCCTCACGTTGCACATCAGTGGAGTCCCTTTCTGTCCACCCTGACCGTCCCAGGGTGGGGACGGAAGGCAGGGTGCTGGAGCTGACCATTGTGTTGTTGGAACCGTTTGTTGCAGTGACTGATCCGTGAGTCAGAACTGCCAGCCCGTGAAGAGATGCTGCTTTGTGCTGCTCTCACCCGGCGTGGGACTGAGCCCCACAGACACAGAGCAGGAAAGGCCCAGGCTCCACACCCACAGAGCAGGAGAGTGGGATTAGACTGGGTGGGATATTAAAGTGTATGGGGAGTGAGCAGGAAAGTGGGATTAGACTGCTTGGGATATTAAAGGGTATTGGGAGTAAGGGGGAGAGTGGGATTAGACTGGGTGGGATATTAAAGTGTATGGGGAGTGAGGGGGAGAGTGGGATTAGACTGGGTGGGATATTAAAGGGTATGGGGAGTGAGGGGGAGAGTGGGATTAGACTGGGTGGGATATTAAAGTGTATGGGGAGTGAGGGGGAGAGTGGGATTAGACTGGGTGTGAAATTAAAGTGTACGGGGAGTGAGGGGGAGAGTGGGATTAGACTGGGTGTGAAATTAAAGTGTATGGGGAGTGAGGGGGAGAGTGGGATTAGACTGGGTGGGATATTAAAGGGTATGGGGAGTGAGGGGGAGAGTGGGATTAGACTGGGTGTGAAATTAAAGGGTATGGGGAGCGAGCGGGAGAGTGGGATTAGACGGGGTGGGATATTTAAGTGTATGGGGAGTGAGGGGGAGAGTGGGATTAGACGGGGTGGGATATTTAAGTGTATGGGGAGTGAGGGGGAGAGTGGGATTAGACGGGGTGGGATATTTAAGTGTATGTGGAGTGAGGGGAGAGTGGGATTAGACTGGATGGTTGTTTAGACTGAAACGTGGGTGTGTGATTGACGGATCAATGACCCATTTGTATTCTTGAACATTCTGTGCACCAGGATCACGCGCAGAGCCCTGGGGTTCTCCACACCCACCGTCTTCTGACCGGAGTCGAACTGCCAATCGTGTCTCACCTTTGCAGAGGATATTTTCCCAGGACAGGAGCCACTTCTTGTCTCTGTTACTATAAATTGTAGCAAACTCTCTGACTAAACACACAGCCTCTGCAGTCCAGCCCACTGCTCCTGACTCTGAGGATCTCTTCTCGAGATGATGAAAGTACTGGTCCTGCTCGCCACCTCACCTGGGATCTCCCTGACTGATCATCACCTCACCTGGGATCTCCCTGACTGCTCATCACCTCACCTGGGATCTTCCTGACTGCTCATCACCCCACCTGAGATCTCCCTGACTGCTCGCCACCCCACCTGGGATCTCTCTGCCTGATCGCTACCTCACCTGGGATCTTCCTGCCTGATCGCTACCTCACCTGGGATCTCCCTGACTGCTCACTATCTCACCTGGGATCTTCCTGACTGCTCGTTACCTCACCTGGGATCTCCCTGACTGCTCATCACCTCACCTGAGATCTTCCTGACTGCTCGCTACCTCACCTGGTATCGGGCCTTGGTGAGACCACACCTGGAGTACTGTGTACAGTTTTGGTCTCCTTCCCGAAGGAAAGCTTATACTTGCCTTAGAGGGAATGCAACAAAGCTTCAGCAGAATGATTCCTGGGATTGGGGGATTGTCCTACGAGGACAGATTGAGGAGACTAGGCCTATATTCCCTATAATTTAGAAGAATGAGAGGTGATCTCATTGAATCAGCTAAAATTCTTACCGGGCTTGACAGGGTAGATGCTGGGAGGATGTTTCCTCTGGCTGGGGAGTCTAGAACCAGGGGTCACAGTCTCAGAATGAGGGGTCGACCATTTAGGACTGAGATGAGGAGAAATTTCTTCACTCAGCGGGTGGTGAATCTTTGGAATTCTCTACCCCAGAGGGCTGTGGAGGCTCAGTCGTTGAGTATATTCAAGACTGAGATCGATAGATTTTTGCATATTAAGGGATTCAAGGGATATGGGGATCATGCGGGAACGGTAGCATAGTGGTTATGTTACTGGAAGAAGCACTGAGAGTAGCAGGTGAGGGATTTCAATGTCCATCACCCAGAGTGGCATGATAGCACCACTACTGAACGAGCTGGCCAAGTCCTGAAGGACATAGCTGCCAGACTGGGCCTGCGGCAGGTGGTGAGAGAACCTACACAAGGAAAAAACTTGACCTCATCCTCACCAATCTACCTGTTGCAGATGCATCTGTCCATGACAGCGTTGGTAGCAGTGACCACTGCACAGTCATTGTGGAGACAAAGTCCCGTCTTCACACTGAGGACACCCTCCATCGTGTTGTGTGGCATTACCACCGTGCTAAATAGATCTAGCAGCTCAAAACTGGGCACCCATGAGGCGCTGTGGGCCATCAGCAGCAGCAGAATTGTATTCCACCACAATCTGTAACCTCATGGCCCGGCATATCCCTCACTCTACCATTACCATCAAGCCAGGGGAACAACCCTGGTTCAATAAGGACTGTAGAAGAGCATGTCTGGAGCAGCACCAGGCGTATCTAAAAATGTGGTGCCAACCTGGGGAAGCTGCAACACAGGGCTACATGCATGCTAAACAGCGGAAGCAGCATGTTATAGACAGGGCTAAACTATCCCACAATCAATGGATTAGATCAAAGCTCTGCAGTCCTGCCACATCCAGTGGTGAATGGTGGTGGACCATTAAACAACTAACAGGAGGAGGAGGCTCCAAGAATATCCACATCCTCAATGATGGCGGAGCCCAGCAAGTGAGTGTAAAAGACACGGCTGAAGCGTTTGCAAACATCTTCAGCCAGAAGTGCCGAGTGGATGATCCATATCGGCCTCCTCCTGAGGTCCCCACCATCACAGGAGCCAGTCTCCAGCCAATTCGATTCACTCCACGTGATATCAAGAAACGGCTGAGCGCACTGGATGCAGCAAAGGCTATGGGCCCCGACAACATCCCGGCTATCGTGCTGTAGACTTGTGCTCCAGAACCAGCCGCGCCTCTAGCCAAGCTGTTCCAGTACAGCTACAACACTGGCATCTACCCGACAATGTGGAAAACTGCCCAGGTATGTCCTGTCCACAAAAAGCAGGACAAATCCTGAGAAAACAAGGTTCAGTTGGGTCGATTGAGGGGTACAAGGTAGCAAGGAATGAGCTAAAAAAAAGAGCTTAGGAGAGCTAGGAGGGGGCATGAGAAGTCCTTGGCAGGTCGGATCAAGGAAAACCCCAAGGCTTTTTACTCTTATGTGAGAAATAAAAGAATGACCAGGGTGAGGGTAGGGCCGGTCAAGGACAGTAGTGGGAACTTGTGCATGGAGTCAGAAGAGATAGGAGAGGTGATGAATGAATACTTTTCGTCAGTATTCACCGAGGAGAGGGGCCATGTTTTTGAGGATGAGAGTGTGATAAAGGTGGATAGGCTGGAGGAGGTAGATGTTCTGAGGAAAGATGTTTTAGCAATTTTGAAGAACCTGAGGGTCGATAAGTCCCCTGGGCCAGATGAGATATATCCTAGGATTCTTTGGGAGGCAAGGGAGGAGATTGCAGAGCCTTTGGATTTGATCTTTGGGTCCTCACTGTCCACGGGGATGGTGCCAGAGGACTGGAGAGTGGCGAATGTTGTTCCTCTCTTCAAGAAAGGAAATAGGAATGACCCTGATAATTATAGGCCGGTTAGTCTTACTTCGGTGGTTGGTAAGATAATGGAAAAGGTCCTGAGGGATAGGATTTATGACCATTTGGAAAGAGGCAACTTAATCCGGGATAGTCAACACGGATTCGTGAAGGGTAAGTCTTGCCTAACAAATTTGATTGAATTCTTTGAGGAGGTAACTAAGTGTGTAGATGAAGGTAGAGCAGTTGATGTCGTATACATGGATTTTAGTAAGGCGTTTGATAAGGTTCCCCATGGTCGGCTCATGAAGAAAATAAGGAGTTGTGGGATAGAGGGAAATTTGGCCGATTGGATAAGTAACTGGCTATCTCATAGAAGGCAGAGGGTGGTGGTGGATGGAAAATTTTCGGACTGGAGACCAGTTACCAGCGGTGTGCCACAGGGGTCGGTGCTGGGTCCTCTGCTGTTTGTGATTTTTATCAATGACTTGGAGGAGGGGACTGAAGGGTGGATCAGTAAATTTGCTGATGACACCAAGATTGGTGGAGTAGTGGATGAGGTGGAGGGCTGTTGTAGGCTGCAAAGAGACATTGATATGATGCAGAGCTGGGCCGAAAAATGGCAGATGGAATTTAACCCTGATAAGTGCGAGGTGATTCATTTTGGTAGGGCAAATTTGAATAAGGATTACAGGGTCAACGGCAGGGTTCTGAGGAACGTGGAGGAGCAGAGGGATCTGGGGGTTCATATCCACAGATCTCTGAAGGTTGCCACTCAAGTGGATAGAGCAGTAAAGAAGGCCAATAGTGTGTTAGCGTTTATTAACAAGGGGTTTGAGTTTAAGAACCGTGAGGTTATGCTACAACTGTACAGGACCTTGGTGAGACCACATTTGGAATATTGTGTGCAGTTCTGGTCACCTCACTATAGGAAGGACGTGGAAGCATTGGAAAGAGTGCAAAGGAGATTTACCAGGATGCTGCCTGGTTTGGGGGGGAGGTCTTATGAGGAAAGATTGAGGGAGTTAGGGCTTTTCTCTTTAGAGCGGAGGAGGATGAGAGGCAACTTAATAGAGATTTATAAGATGATGAGGGGGATAGATAGAGTGGATGTTCAGAGACTATTTCCTCGGGTGGATGTAGCTGTTACAAGGGGGCATAACTATAAGGTGCATGGGGGGAGATATAGAAGGGATGTCTGAGGTAGATTCTTTACTCAGAGAGTGGTTGGTGTGTGGAATGGACTGCCTGCTGTGATAGTGGAGTCGGACACTTTAGGAACTTTCAAGCGGTTATTGGATAAGCACATGGAGCACACCAGAATGATAGGGAGTGGGATAGCTTGATCTTGGTTTCGGACAATGCTCGGCACAACATCGAGGGCCGAAGGGCCTGTACTGTGCTGTACTGTTCTATGTTCTATAAATCCAATCCGTCCAATTACCGCCCCCTCAGTCTGCTCTCAACCATCTGCAAAGTGATGGAAGGTGTCGTTGACAGTGCTGTCAAGCAGAACTTAATCACCAATAACCTGCTCACTGATGCCTAGTTCAGGTTCCGCCAGGCCCACTGCTGTTCACAAGTTACATTAACGATTTAGACTTCTGAACCAAAAACACAATTTCTAAATTTGCGGATGACACCAAATTAGAGGGGATAGTCAATATTGAGGGGGACTGTAACAAATTACAGGATGACATGAATAAACTTGCAGAATGGGCATATAATTGGCAAATGAAGTTCAACAGATAAATGTGAGGTATGACATTTTGGGAGGAAGAATAGACCCGGGTAACTCAATCTCGAGGACCCGGGTAACTCAATCTCAATGACCCGGGTACCTCAATCTCAAAGAGTCGGGTAACTCAATCTCAATGACCCAGGTAACTCAATCTCAATGACCCGGGCAACTCAATTTCAATGACCGGGTAACTCAATCTCAAAGACCAGGGTAACTCAATCTCAAAGACCCAGGTAACTTAATCTCAAAGACCCGGGTAACTCAATCTCAAAGACCTGGGTTACTCAATCTCAAAGACCCAGGTAACTCAATCTCAAAGACCCAGGTAACTCAACCTCAAAGACCCGGGTAACTCAATCTCAAAGACCCGGGTAAATCAATCTCAAAGACCCGGGTAATTCAATCTCAAAGACTCGGGTAACTCAATCTCAAAGACCCACGTAACTCAATCACAATGACCCGGGTAACTCAATCTCAATGACCCGGGTAACTCAATCTCAAAGACCCGGGTAACTCAATCTCAAGGACCGGGTAACTCAATCTCAAAGACCCGGTAACTCAATCTCAAAGACCCAGGTAACTCAATCTCAAAGACCCGGGTAACTCAATCTCAAAGACCCGGTAACTCAATCTCAAAGACCCGGGTAACTCAATCTCAAAGACCGGGTAACTCAATCTCAAAGACCCGGGTAACTCAATCTCAAAGACCCAGGGTAACTCAATCTCAAAGACCCGGTAACTCAATCTCAAAGAACCGGGTAACTCAATCTCAAAGACCCGGGTAACTCAATCTCAAAGACCCGGGTAACTCAATCTCAAAGACCCGGGTAACTCAATCTCAAAGACCCGGGTAACTCAATCTCAAAGACCCGGGTAACTCAATCTCAAAGACCCGGGTAACTCAATCTCAAAGACCCGGGTAACTCAATCTCAAAGACCCGGGTAACTCAATCTCAATGACCCGGGTAACTCAATCTCAAAGACCCGGGTAACTCAATCTCAATGACCGGGTAACTCAATCTCAAAGACCCGGGTAACTCAATCTCAAAGACCCGGGTAACTCAATCTCAAAGACCCGGGTAACTCAATCTCAAAGACCCGGGTAACTCAATCTCAAAGACCCGGTAACTCAATCTCAAAGACCCGGGTAACTCAATCTCAAAGACCCGGGTAACTCAATCTCAAAGACCGGGTAACTCAATCTCAAAGACCCCGGTAACTCAATCTCAATGACCCGGGTAACTCAATCTCAAAGACCCGGGTAACTCAATCTCAAAGACCCGGGTAACTCAATCTCAAAGACCCGGGTAACTCAATCTCAAAGACCGGGTAACTCAATCTCAAAGACCCGGGTAACTCAATCTCAAAGACCCGGGTAAATCAATCTCAAAGACCCGGGTAACTCAATCTCAAAGACCCGGGTAACTCAATCTCAAAGACCCGGTAACTCAATCTCAAAGACCCGGGTAACTCAATCTCAAAGACCCGGGTAACTCAATCTCAAAGACCCGGGTAACTCAATCTCAAAGACCCGGGTAACTCAATCTCAAAGACCCGGGTAACTCAATCTCAAAGACCCGGGTAACTCAATCTCAAAGACCCGGTAACTCAATCTCAAAGACCCGGGTAACTCAATCTCAAAGACCCGGGTAACTCAATCTCAAAGACCCGGGTAACTCAATCTCAAAGACCCGGGTAACTCAATCTCAAAGACCCGGGTAACTCAATCTCAAAGACCCGGGTAACTCAATCTCAAAGACCCGGGTAACTCAATCTCAAAGACCCGGGTAACTCAATCTCAAAGACCCGGGTAACTCAATCTCAAAGACCCGGTAACTCAATCTCAAAGACCCGGGTAACTCAATCTCAAAGACCCGGGTAACTCAATCTCAAAGACCCGGGTAACTCAATCTCAAAGACCCGGGTAACTCAATCTCAAAGACCCGGGTAACTCAATCTCAAAGACCCGGGAAACTCAATCTCAAAGACCCGGGTAACTCAATCTCAAAGACCTGGAAACTCAATCTCAAAGACCCGGGTAACTCAATCTCAAAGGACCCGGGTAACTCAATCTCAAAGACCCGGTAACTCAATCTCAAAGACCCGGGTAACTCAATCTCAAAGACCCGGGTAACTCAATCTCAAAGACCCGGGTAACTCAATCTCAAAGACCAGGGTAACTCAATCTCAAAGACCCGGGTAACTCAATCTCAAAGACCCGGGTAACTCAATCTCAAAGACCCGGGTAACTCAATCTCAAAGACCCGGGTAACTCAATCTCAAAGACCAGGGTAACTCAATCTCAAAGACCCGGGTAACTCAATCTCAAAGACCCGGGTAACTCAATCTCAAAGACCCGGGTAACTCAATCTCAAAGACCCGGGTAACTCAATCTCAAAGACCCGGGTAACTCAATCTCAAAGACCCGGGTAACTCAATCTCAAAGACCCGGGTAACTCAATCTCAAAGACTCGGGTAACTCAATCTCAATGACCCGGGTAACTCAATCTCAAAGACCCGGGTAACTCAATCTCAAAGACCCGGTAACTCAATCTCAAAGACCCGGTAACTCAATCTCAAAGACCCGGGTAACTCAATCTCAAAGACCCGGGTAACTCAATCTCAAAGACCCGGGTAACTCAATCTCAAAGACCCGGGTAACTCAATCTCAAAGACCCGGGTAACTCAATCTCAAAGACCCAGGTAACTCAATCTCAAGGACCCGGGTAACTCAATCTCAAAGACCCGGGTAACTCAATCTCAAAGACCCGGGTAACTCAATCTCAAAGACCCGGGTAACTCAATCTCAAAGACCCGGGTAACTCAATCTCAAAGACCCGGGTAACTCAATCTCAAAGACCCGGGTAACTCAATCTCAAAGACCCGGGTAACTCAATCTCAAAGACCCGGGTAACTCAATCTCAAAGACCCGGGTAACTCAATCTCAAAGACCCGGGTAACTCAATCTCAAAGACCCGGGTAACTCAATCTCAAAGACCCGGGTAACTCAATCTCAAAGACCCGGGTAACTCAATCTCAAAGACCCGGGTAACTCAATCTCAATGACCCAGGTAACTCAATCTCAAAGACCCGGGTAACTCAATCTCAAAGACACGGGTAACTCAATCTCAAAGACCGGGTAACTCAATCTCAAAGACCCGGGTAACTCAACCTCAAAGACACGGGTAACTCAATCTCAAAGAGACGGGTAACTCAATCTCAAAGAGACGGGTAACTCAATCACAATGACCCAGGTAACTCAATCTCAAAGACCCAGGGTAACTCAATCTCAAAGACCCGGGTAACTCAATCTCAAAGACCCGGGTAACTCAATCTCAAGGGCCCGGGTAACTCAATCGCAAAGACCCACGTAACTCAATCTCAATGACCGGGTAACTCAATCTCAAAGACCCGGGTAACTCAATCTCAAAGACCCGGGTAACTCAATCTCAAAGACCCGGGTAAATCAATCTCAAGGACCCGGGTAACTCAATCTCAAAGACCCGGGTAACTCAATCTCAAAGACCCGGGTAACTCAATCTCAAAGACCCGGGTAACTCAATCTCAAAGACCCGGGTAACTCAATCTCAAAGACCCGGGTAACTCAATCTCAAAGACCCGGGTAACTCAATCTCAAAGACCCGGGTAACTCAATCTCAAAGACCCGGGTAACTCAATCTCAAAGACCCGGGTAACTCAATCTCAAAGACACGGGTAACTCAATCTCAAAGACCCGGGTAACTCAATCTCAAAGACCCGGGTAACTCAATCTCAAAGACCCGGGTAACTCAATCTCAAAGACCAGGTAACTCAATCTCAAAGACCCGGGTAACTCAATCTCAAGACCCGGGTAACTCAATCTCAAAGACCCGGGTAACTCAATCTCAAAGACCAGGTAACTCAATCTCAAAGACCCGGGTAACTCAATCTCAAAGACCCGGGTAACTCAATCTCAAAGACCCGGGTAACTCAATCTCAAAGACCCGGGTAACTCAATCTCAAAGACACGGGTAACTCAATCTCACTGACCCGGGTAACTCATCTGAAATACACGGGTTACTCAATATCAAAGACCCGGGTAACTCAACCACAATAACCCGGGTAACTCAATCTCAAAATCCCGGGTAACTCAATCTCAAAGACCCGGGTAACTCAATCTCAAAGACCCGGGTGAATCAATCTCAAAGACCCAGGTAACTCAATCTCAATGGCCCGGGTAACTCAATCTCAAAGACCCGGGTAACTCAATCTCAAAGACCCGGGTAACTCAATCTCAAAGACCCGGGTAACTCAATCTCAAAGTGCCGGGTAAATCAATCTCAAAGGCCCGGCTACCTCAATCTCAAAGACCCGGGTAAATCAATCTCAAACACCCGGGTAAATCAATCTCAAAGGCCCGGCTACCTCAATCTCAAAGACCCGGGTAAATCAATCTCAAAGACCCGGGTAACTCAATCTCAAAGACCCGGGTAATTCAATCTCAAAGACCCGGGTAACTCAATCTCAAAGACCCGGGTAATTCAATCTCAAAGACCCGGGTACCTCAATCTCAAAGACCCTGGAAACTCAATCTCAAAGACCCGGGTAACTAAATCTCAAAGACCCGGGCAACTCAACCACAAAGACCCCGGTAACTCAATCTCAATGACCCGGGTAACTCAATCTCAAAGACCCGGGTAACTCAATCTCAAACACCCGGGTAACTCAATCTCAAAGACCCGGGTAACTCAATCTCAAAGACCCGGGTAACTCAATCTCAAAGAGCCGGGTAAATAAATCTCAAAGGCCCGGCTACCTCAATCTCAAAGACCCGGGTAAATCAATCTCAAACACCCGGGTAATTCAATCTCAATGACCCGGGTAACTCAATCTCAGTGACCCGGGCAACTTAATCTCAAAGATCCGAGTTATTCAATCTGAAAGACCCGGGTAACTCAATCTCAAAGACACGGGTAACTCAATCTCACTGACCCGGGTAACTCAATCTCAAAGACCCGGGTAACTCAATCTCAATGATCCGAGTTATTCAATCTGAAAGACCCGGGTAACTCAATCTCAAAGACCCGGGTAACTCAATCTCAATGACCCGGGTAACTCAATCTCAATGACCCGGGTAACTCAATCTCAAAGACCCGGGTAACTCAATCTCAGTGACCCGGGTAACTCAATCTCAATGCCCCGGGTAACTCAATCTCAAAGACCCGGGTAACTCAATCTCAAAGACCCGGGTAACTCAATCTCAAAGACCCTGGTAACTCAATCTCAAAGACCCGGGTAACTCAATCTCAAAGACCCGGGTAACTCAATCTCAAAGACCCGGGTAACTCAATCTCAAAGACCCGGGTAACTCAATCTCAAAGACCCGGGTAACTCAATCTCAAAGACCCGGGTAACTCAAACTCAAAGACCCGGGTAACTCAATCTCAAAGACCCGGGTAACTCAATCTCAAAGACACGGGTAACTCAATCTCAGTGACCCGGGCAACTCAATCTCAAAGACCCAGATAACTCAATCTCAAAGACCTGGGTAACTCAATCTCATAGACCCGGGTAACTCAATCTCAAAGACCCGGGTAACTCAATCTCAAGACCCGGGTAACTCAAACTCAATGACCCGGTTAACTCAATCTTAAGGACACGGGTAACTAAATCTCAAAGACCCGGGTAACTCAATCTCAAAGACCCGGGTAACTCAATCTCAAAGACCCGGCTAACTCAATCTCAAAGACCCGGGTAACTCAATCTCAAAGACCCGGGTAACTCAATCTCAATAACCCGGGTAACTCAATCTCAAAGACCCGGGTAACTCAATCTCAAAGACCCGGGTAACTCAATCTCAAAGACCCGGGTAACTCAATCTCAAGACCCGGGTAACTCAAACTCAATGACCCGGTTAACTCAATCTTAAGGACACGGGTAACTCAATCTCAAAGACCCGGGTAACTCAATCTCAAAGACCCGGGTAACTCAATCTCAAAGACCCGGCTAACTCAATCTCAAAGACCCGGGTAACTCAATCTCAAAGACCCGGGTAACTCAATCTCAAAGACCCGGGTAACTCAATCTCAAAGACCCGGGTAACTCAATCTCAAAGACCCGGGTAACTCAATCTCAAAGACACGGGTAACTAAATCTCAAAGACCCGGGAAATTCAATCTCAAAGACCCGGGTAACTAAATCTCAAAGACCCGGGTAAATCATTCTCAAAGACTCGGGTAACTCAATCTCAAAGACCCGGGTAACTCAATCACAAAGACCCGGGTAACTCAATCTCAAAGACCCGGGTAACTCAATCTCAAAGACCCGGGTAACTCAATCTCAAAGACCCGGGTAACTCAATCTCAAAGACCCGGGTAACTCAATCTCAAAGACCCGGGTAACTCAATCTCAAAGACCCGGGTAACTCAATCTCAAAGACCCAGGTAACTCAATCTCAACGACCCGGGTAACTCAATCTCAAAGATCCGGGTAACTCAATCTCAAAGACCCGGGTAATTCAATCTCAATGACCTTGGTAACTCAATCTCAAAGACCCGGGTAACTCAATCTCAAAGACACGGGTAACTCAATCTCAAAGACCCGGGTAACTCAATCTCAAAGACCCGGGTAACTCAATCTCAAAGACCCGGGTAACTCAATCTCAATGACCCGGGTAACTCAATCTCAAAGACCCGGGTAACTCAATCTCAAAGACCCGGGTAACTCAATCTCAAAGACCCGGGTAACTCAATCTCAAAGACCCGGGTAACTCAATCTCAAAGACCCGGGTAACTCAATCTCAAAGACCCGGGTAACTCAATCTCAAAGACCCGGGTAACTCAATCTCAAAGACCCGGGTAACTCAATCTCAAAGACCCGGGTAACTCAATCTCAAAGACCCGGGTAACTCAATCTCAAAGACCCGGGTAACTCAATCTCAAAGACCCGGGTAACTCAATCTCAAAGACCCGGGTAACTCAATCTCAAAGACCCGGGTAACTCAATCTCAAAGACCCGGGTAACTCAATCTCAAAGACCCGGGCAACTCAATCTCAAAGACCCAGGTAACTCAATCTCAAAGACCTGGGAACTCAATCTCATAGACCCGGGTAACTCAATCTCAAAGACCCGGGTAACTCAATCTCAAGACCCGGGTAACTCAATCTCAATGACCCGGTTAACTCAATCTCTAAGGACACGGGTAACTCAATCTCAAAGACCCGGGTAACTCAATCTCAAAGACCCGGGTAACTCAATCTCAAAGACCCGGGTAACTCAATCTCAAAGACCCGGGTAACTCAATCTCAAAGACCCGGGTAACTCAATCTCAAAGACCCGGGTAACTCAATCTCAAAGAGCCGGGTAAATCAATCTCAAAGGCCCGGCTACCTCAATCTCAAAGACCCGGGTAAATCAATCTCAAAGACCCGGGTAACTCAATCTCAAAGACCCGGGTAACTCAATCTCAAAGACCCTGGTAACTCAATCTCAAAGACCCGGGTAACTCAATCTCAAAGACCCGGGTAACTCAATCTCAAAGACCGGGTAACTCAATCTCAAAGACCCGGGTAATTCAATCTCAAAGACCCGGGTAACTCAATCTCAAAGACCCGGGTAACTCAATCTCAAAGACCCGGCTACCTCAATCTCAAAGACCCGGGTAAATCAATCTCAAACACCCGGGTAATTCAATCTCAAAGACCCGGGTAACTCAATCTCAGTGACCCGGGCAACTTAATCTCAAAGATCCGAGTTATTCAATCTGAAAGACCCGGGTAACTCAATCTCAAAGACACGGGTAACTCAATCTCACTGACCCGGGTAACTCAATCTCAAAGACCCGGGTAACTCATTCTCAATGATCCGAGTTATTCAATCTGAAAGACCCGGTTAACTAAATCTCAAAGACCCGGGTAACTCAATCTCAATGCCCCGGGTAACTCAATCACAATGACCCGGGTAACTCAATCTCAAAGACCCGGGTAACTCAATCTCAGTGACCCGGGCAACTAAATCTCAATGCCCCGGTTAACTCAATCTCAACAACCCGGGTAACTAAATCTCAAAGACCCGGGTAACTCAATCTCAAAGACCCTGGTAACTCAATCTCAAAGACCCGGGTAACTCAATCTCAAAGACCCGGGTAACTCAATCTCAAAGACCCGGGTAACTCAATCTCAAAGACCCGGGTAATTCAATCTCAAAGACCCGGGTAACTAAATCTCAAAGACCCGGGTAACTCAATCTCAAAGACCCGGGTAACTCAATCTCAAAGACCCGGGTAACTCAATCTCAAAGACACGGGGAAATCAATCTCACTGACCCGGGCAACTTAATCTCAAACACCCAGATAACTCAATCTCAAAGACCTGGGTAACTCAATCTCATAGACCCGGGTCACTCAATCTCAAAGACCCGGGTAACTCAATCTCAAGACCCGGGTAACTCAAACTCATTGCCCCGGTTAACTCAATCTTAAGGACACGGGTAACTAAATCTCAAAGACCCGGGTAACTCAATCTCAAAGACCCGGGTAACTCAATCTCAAAGACCCGGGTAACTCAATCTCAAAGACCCGGGTAACTCAATCTCAAAGACCCGGGTAACTCAATCTCAAAGACACGGGTAACTCAATCTCAAAGACCCGGTAACTCAATCTCAAGGACCGGGTAACTCAATCTCAAAGACCCGGTAACTCAATCTCAAAGACCCGGGTAACTCAATCTCAAAGACCCGGGTAACTCAATCTCAAAGACCCGGGTAACTCAATCTCAAAGACCCGGGTAACTCAATCTCAATGACCCGGGTAACTCAATCTCAAAGACCCTGGGTAACTCAATCTCAAAGATCCGGGTAACTCAATCTCAAAGACCCGGGTAACTCAATCTCAAAGACCCGGTTACTCAATCTCAAAGACTCGGAAACTCAATCTCAAAGACCCGGGTAACTCAATCTCAAAGACCCGGGTAACTCAATCTCAAAGACCCGGGTAACTAAATCTCAAAGACCCGGGCAACTCAACCACAAAGACCCCGGTAACTCAATCTCAATGACACGGGTAACACAAGCTCAAATACCTGGGTAACTCAAGCTCAAAGACCCGGGTAACTCAATCTCAAAGACCCGGGTAACTCAATCTCAAAGACCCGGGTAAATCAATCTCAACAACCCGGGTAACTCAATCTGAAAGACCCGGGAAACTCAATCTCAAAGACCCCGGTAACTCAATCTCAATGACACGGGTAACTCAATCTCAAAGACACGGGTAACTCAATCTGAAAGACCCGGGAAACTCAATCTCAAAGACCCGGGTAACTCAATCTCAAAGACCCTGGTAACTCAATCTCAAAGACCCGGGTAACTCAATCTCAAAGACCCGGGTAACTCAATCTCAAAGATCCGGGTAACTCAATCTCAAAAACCCGGGTAACTCAATCTCAAAGACCAGGGTAATTCAATCTCAATGACCTTGGTATCTCAATCTCAAAGACCTGGGTAACTCAATCTCAAAGATCCGAGTTATTCAACCTGAATGACCCGGGTAACTCAACCTCAAAGATCCGAGTTATTCAATCTGAAAGACTAGTGCAACACAATCTCAAAGACCCGGGTAACTCAATCTCAAAGACACGGGTAACTCAATCTGAAAGACCCGGGAAACTCAATCTCAAAGACCCGGGCAACTCAACCACAAAGACCCCGGTAACTCAATCTCAATGACACGGGTAACACAAGCTCAAATACCTGGGTAACTCAAGCTCAAAGACCCGGGTAACTCAATCTCAAAGACCCGGGTAACTCAATCTCAAAGACCCGGGTAAATCAATCTCAACAACCCGGGTAACTAAATCTCAAAGACCCGGGTAACTCAATCTCAAAGACCCTGGTAACTCAATCTCAAAGACCCGGGTAACTCAATCTCAAAGACCCGGGTAACTCAATCTCAAAGACCCGGGTAACTCAATCTCAAAGACCCGGGTAATTCAATCTCAAAGACCCGGGTAACTAAATCTCAAAGACCCGGGTAACTCAATCTCAAAGACCCGGGTAACTCAATCTCAAAGACCCGGGTAACTCAATCTCAAAGACACGGGGAAATCAATCTCACTGACCCGAGCAACTTAATCTCAAACACCCAGATAACTCAATCTCAAAGACCTGTGGAACTCAATCTCATAGACCCGGGTCACTCAATCTCAAAGACCCGGGTAACTCAATCTCAAGACCCGGGTAACTCAATCTCATTGCCCCGGTTAACTCAATCTTAAGGACACGGGTAACTAAATCTCAAAGACCCGGGTAACTCAATCTCAAAGACCCGGGTAACTAAATCTCAAAGACCCGGGTAACTCAATCTCAAAGACCCGGGTAACTCAATCTCAAAGACCCGGCTAACTCAATCTCAAAGACCCAGATAACTCAATCTCAAAGACCCGGGTAACTCAATCTCAAAGACCCTGGTAATTCAATCTCAAAGACCCGGGTAACTAAATCTCAAAGACCCGGGAAATTCAATCTCAAAGACCCGGGTAACTAAATCTCAAAGACCCGGGTAAATCAATCTCAAAGACCCGGGTAACTCAATCTCAAAGACCCGGGTAACTCAATCTCAAAGACCCGGGTAACTCAATCTCAAAGACACGGGGAACTCAATCTCACTGACCCGGGCAACTTAATCTCAAGGCACCGGGTAACTCAATCTCAAAGACCCGGGTAACTCAATCTCAACGACCCAGGTAACTCAATCTCAAAGACCCGGGTAACTCAATCTCAAAGACCCGGGTAACTCAATCTCAAAGACCAGGGTAATTCAATCTCAATGACCTTGGTAACTCAATCTCAAAGACCTGGGTAACTCAATCTCAAAGATCCGAGTTATTCAATCTGAATGACTAGTGTAACACAATCTCAAAGACCCGGGTAACTCAATCTCAAAGACACGGGTAACTCAATCTGAAAGACCCGGGAAACTCAATCTGAAAGACCCGGGTAACTCAATCTCAAAGACCCGGGTAACTCAATCTCAAAGACCCGGGTAACTCAATCTCAACGACCTGGGTAACTCAATCTCAAAGATCCGAGTTATTCAATCTGAAAGACCCGGGTAACTCAATCTCAAAGATCCGAGTTATTCAATCTCAAAGACCCGGGTAACTCAACCTCAAAAACCCGGGTAACTCAATCTCAAAGCCCAAGGTAACTCACTCTCAAAGACCAGGGTAACTCAATCTCAAAGATCCGAATTATTCAACCTGAAAGACCCGGGTAACTCAATCTCAAAGATCCGAGTTATTCAATCTGAAAGACTCGGTTAACTAAATCTCAAAGTCCGGGTAACTCAATCTCAAACACCTGGGTAACTCAATCTCTAAGACCCGGGTAACTCAATCTCAATGCCCCGGGTAACTCAATCACAATGACCCGGGTAACTCAATCTCAAAGACCCGGGTAACTCAATCTGAAAGACCCGGGTAACTCAATCTCAAACACCCAGATAACTCAATCTCAAAGACCCGGGTAACTCAATCTCATAGACCCGGTTAACTCAATCTTAAGGACTCGGGTAACTAAATCTGAAAGACACAGATAACTGAATCTCACATACCCAGATAACTCAATCTCAAAGAACTGCGTAACTCAAACTCACATACCCGGGTAACTCAATCTCAAAGATCAGTGTAACTCTATCTCAAAGACCCAGGTAACTCAATATTAAAGACCCGGGTAACTCAATCTCAAAGACCCAGGTAACTCAATCTGAAAGACCCGGGTAACTCAATCTCAAAGATCCAGGTAACTCAATCTCAAAGACCCAGGTAACTCAATCTCAAAGAACGGGTAACTCAATCTCAAAGACCCAGGCAACTCAACCACAAAGATGCG
This sequence comes from Squalus acanthias, assembly GCA_030390025.1. Classification (NCBI taxonomy): domain Eukaryota; kingdom Metazoa; phylum Chordata; class Chondrichthyes; order Squaliformes; family Squalidae; genus Squalus; species Squalus acanthias. The sequence continues at coordinate 29,158,694 of CM059446.1, read as the reverse complement.
GGTAACTCAATCTCAATGACCCCGGTAAATCAATTTCAAAGAGCCAATTAACTCAATCTCAAAGACCCGGATAACTCAATCGCAAAGACTCAGGTAGCACAACCACAAAGACCCCGGTAACTCAACCTCAAAGACCCGGGTAACTCAATCTCAAAGACCCGGGTAACTCAATCTCAATGACCCGGGTAACTCAATCTCAAAGACCCGGGTAACTCAACCTCAAAGACCCGGGTAACTCAATCTCAATGACCCGGGTAACTCAATCTCAAAGCCCAAGGTAACTCAACATCAAAGACCCAGGTAACTCAATCTCAAAGACCCGGGTAACTCAATCTCAAAGACCCAGGTAATTCAATCTCAAGGGCCCGGGTAATTCAATCTCAAAGACCCGGGTAACACAATCTCAAAGACCCGGGTAACTCAATCTGAAAGACCCGGGTAACTCAATCTCAAAGACCCAGGTAACACAATCTCAAAGACCCGGGTAATTCAATCTCAAAGACCCGGGTAATTCAATCTCAAAGACCTGGGTAATTCAATCTCAAAGACCCGGGTCACTCAATCTCAAAGACCCAGGTAACTCAATCTCAAAGACCCGGGTAACTCAATCTCAAAGACACGGGTAACTGGACAGAAATGGTTTCGGTTGGTTAGTTACTAGTTGGGATCTCAGTGTCAACGGCTTCGATCTTCTAAAAAAAAAAATTGGATTAAATGTCCGCTCATCCAACATGTAAATTAAAAAATAGGACCTCAAAGATAGTAATCTCAGGATTGCTACCAGTGCCACCTGCTAGTCAGATTAGAAATAGAAGGATATTTCAGATGAATACGTGGCTAGAGGAATGGTGCAAGGTGGAGGGATTCAAATTCCTTGGACATTGGAACCGGTTCTGGGGAGGTGGGACCAATACAAACCGGACGGTTTGCACCTGGGCAGGATCGGGACCGATGTCCTTGGGGGAGTGTTTGCTAGTGCTCTGGGGGAGGGTTTGAACTAAAATGGCAGGGGGTTGGGAACCTGAGCAGGGAGTCAGAGGAAAGGGAAACAAGAATAGAAGCAAAAGTCAGGAAGGAAAAAAACAAAGGTGTCAGTCAGAGAAATCAAGGGTTTAAATCAAACGTGGCCACTGTAAAAAAAATTCTAAAAAGTCTAAGAGCGTTAAAAAAACAAGCCTGATGGCTTTGTGTCTTAATGCGAGGAGCATTCGTAATAAGGTGGATGAATTAGCTGTGCAAACAGAGGTAAACACGGTGGCATAGTGGTTAGCACTGTTACCTCACAGCGCCAGGGACCCGGGTTCAAATCCGGCCTCGGGTGACTGTCTGTGTGGAGTTTGCACATTCTCCCCGTGTCTGCGTGGGTTTCCTCCGGGTGCTCCGGTTTCCTCCCACAGTCCAAAGATGTGCGGGTTAGGTTGATTTGGCTATGAAAAATTGACCCTTAGTGTTAGGGGGGATTAAATACGTGGGGTTATGGGGATAGGGTGGGATATGTTAGGGGGGATTAAATACGTGGGGTTACGGGGATAGGGTGGGATGTGTGTCGGTGCAGGCTCGATGGGCCGAAATGGCCTCTATCTGTACTGTGGGGATTCTGTGATAAACGAATATGATATGATTGGGATTACGGAAACATGGCTCCAGGGTGACCAAGGCTGGGAACTCAACATACAGAGGTATTCAATATTCAGGAATGATAAGGAAAAGGAGGTGGGGTAGCATTGCTGGTTAAAGAGGGGATTCACACAATTGTAAGGAAGGATATTAGCTCTGATGATGTGGAATCTGTATGGGTAGAACTGAGAAATACCAAGGGGCTGAAAACGCTAGTGGGAGTGGTGTATAGACCCCCAAACAGTAATACGGAGGTTGGGGATGGCATTAAAAGGGAAATTAGAGAAGCGTGCAATAAGAGCACAGCAGTTATCATGGGTGACTTTAATCTACATATAGATTGGGCTAACCAAATTAGTAACAATACTGTGGAGTGTATACGGGATGGTTTCCTGGACCAATATGTTAAGGAACCAACTAGAGATCAGGCCGTCTTAGACTGGGTATTATGTAATGAGAAAGAATTAATTAGCAATCTTGTTGAGCGAGGCCCCTTGGGTCGGAGCGATCATAATATGATCGAATTCTTCATTAAGATGGAGAGTGAAGTAGTTGACTCAGAGACTAGGGTCCTGAATTTAAATAAAGGAAACTATGATGGTATGAGGCGCGAGTTGGGTAGGATTGATTGGAGAATGTCACTCAAAGGGTTGACGGTGGAGAGGCAATGGGCAAGCATTCAAAGATCGCATGGATGAACTACAGAATTTGTTCTTCCCAGTTTGGCATAAAAATAAAACAAAAAAGGTGACTCAACCGTGGCTTACAAAGGAAATTAGGGATAGCATAAGATCCAAGGAAAGGACATATAAATTGGCCAGAAAAAGCAGAAAACCTGAGGATTGGGAGCAGTATAGGATTCAGCAAAGAAGGACAAAGGGATTAATTAAGAGGGGGAAAATAGAGTATGAGAGTAAGCTTGCGAGGAACATAAAAACTGACTGTAAAAGCTTTAATAGATATGTGAAGAGAAAAAGATTGGTGAAGTCAAGCGTAGGTCCATTGCAGTCAGAATCAGGGGAATTTATAATGGGGAACAAAGAAATGGCAGACCAATTAAATACATACTTTGGTTCTGTCTTCACAAAGGAGGACACAAATAACCTCCCAGAGATGTCGGGGAACATAGGGTCTAATGAGAAGGAGGAACTGAAAGAAATCAGCATTGTTAGGGAAATTGACGGGATTGAAGGCCGATAAATCCCCAGGGCCTGATAATCTACATCCTGGGGTACTTAAGGAAGTGGCCCTAGAAATAGTAGATGCATTGCTGGTCATCTTCCAAAATTCTATAGACTCTGGAACAGTTCCCATGGATTGGAGGGTAGCTAATGTTACCCCACTATTCAAAAAAGGTGGTAGAGAGAAAATGGGGAATTTTCGACCAGTAAGCCTGACATCGGGAAAATGCTAGAGTCCATTATAAAAGATGTAATAGCAGAGCACTTGGAAAACAGTGACAGGATCGGACAAAGTCAACATGGATTTACAAAAGGCAAATCGTGCTTGACTAATTTACTGGAATTTTTTGAGGAAGTAACTGGTAAAATGGATAAGGGAGAACCAGTGGATGTGGTGTATTTGGACTTTCAGAAGGCTTTCGATAAGGTCCCGCATAAGAGATTAGCGTGTAAAGTTAAGGCACATGGGATTGGGGGCAAGGTATTGACTTGGATAGAGAACTGGTTGGCAGACAGAAAGCAAAGAGTTGGAATAAATGGGTCTTTTTCCGAGTGGCAGGCGGTGACTAGTGGGGTACCGCAGGGATCAGTCCTAGGACCCCAGCTATTCACAATATATATTAATGATCTGGACGATGGAATTGGATGTAATATCTCCAAGTTTGCAGACGACACAAAGCTGGGTGGGAGTGTGTGCCGTGAGGAGGATGCAGAGAAACTCCAGTATGATTTGGACAGGTTGGGTGATTGGGCAGAAGCATGGCAGATGCAATATAATGTGGACAAATGCGAGGTTATCCACTTTGGTGGCAAAAACAGGAAGGCAGATTATTATCTGAATGGCAATAGATTGGGAGAAGGGGAAGTGCAACGAGACCTGGGTGTCCTTGTGCACCAATCGCTGAAGGTAAGCATGCAGGTGCAGCAGGCGGTTAAGAAGGCAAATGGTATGTTGGCCTTCGTAGCGAAAGGGTTCGAGTACAGGAACAAGGATGTCTTGCTGCAGTTGTACAGGGCCTTGGTGAGACCACATCTTGAGTATTGTGTGCAGTTTTGGTGGCCTTATCTGAGAAAGGATGTTCTTGCCATGGAGGGAGTGCAGCGAAAATTCACCAGGCTGATACCCGTGATGGCAGGAATGGCGTATGAGGAGAGATTGGGTCGATTGGGCTTATACTCACTGTAGTTTAGAAGAATGAGAGGGGATCTCATTGAAACTTATAAAATTCTAACAGGACTAGACAGACTAGATGCAGGAAGGATGTTCCCGATGGCCGGGGAGTCCAGAACCAGGGGTCACAGTCTAAGGATAAGGGGTAAGCCATTTAGGACTGAGATGAGGAGGAATTTCTTCACCCAGAGAGTGGTGAACCTGTGGAATTCTCTGCCACAGAAGGCAGTAGAGGCCAATTCATTAAATATATTCAAGAAGGAGTTAGATATATTTCTTAAAACTAAAGGGATCAAGGGATATGGAGAGAAGGCAGGGACAGGGTACTGAATTTGGATGATCAGCCATGATCTCATTGAATGGCGGAGCAGGCTCGACGGGCTGAATGGCCTACTCCTGCTCCTATCTTCTATGTTTCTATGTTTCTATGACATGTTTTCGGATGCTGTTGCGGACGGGCAACAGGTTAGTGAGAAATAGGAGGGGGCCAAGGATAGATCCTTGGGGGAATCCAGAGGAAACAATGAGGGAGCGGGAATACGACTGGATAGATAAGAATGGATCCAAGCGAGGGCAGTCGCACCCATTTGGACGACGGAGGAGAGGCATTGGAGGAGGATGGTGTGGTCAACTATGCCAAAGGCTGCAGACTTATTGAGAAAGATGAGGAGGGATAGTTTACCACCATCACAATCACATAGGCTAAGAACTTTGATAAGGCTGTTTCAGTGTTATAAGAACATAAGAACGTAAGAAGTAAGAGCAAGGGTAGGCCATACGGCCCCTTGAGCCTGCTCCGCCATTCAATAAGGTCATGACTGATCATCGACCTCAACTCCACTTTCCTGCCTGATCTCCATCTCCCTTGATGTCCCTAGAATCTCAGCCTTGAATATAGATACATAGATACATAGAAGATAGGAGCAGGAGTAGGCCATCCGGCCCTTCGAGCCTGCTCCGCCATTTAATGAGATCATGGCTGATCCTCCAATTCAGTATCCCGTCCCTGCCTTCTCTCCGTAACCCTTAACCCCTTTTGCCTGTAGAAATATATCTAATTCCCTCTTAAATATATTTAATGAGCTGGCGTACACTGCCCTCTGTGGCAATGAGTTCCACAGGTTCACCACCCTCTGAGTGAAGAAATTCCCCCTCATTTCTGTCCTAAATGGTTTAGCCCTTATCCTTAAATTATGTCCTCTAGTTCTGTTCTCACCCGCCAAGGGAAACATTCCTTTTGCATCTAGTCTGTCTGGACCTGTCAGAATTTTATACACTTCTATGAGGTCCCCTCTCAATCTTCTAAACTCCAGTGTGTACATCCCTAAACTACATAGTCTCTCCTCATAGGTCAATCCCGCCATTCCTGGTATCAGCCTAGTGAATCGCCGCTGCACCCCCTCCATGGCAAGAACATCTTTCCTCAGATGAGGCGACCAAAACTGTACACAGTACTCGAGGTGTGGTCTCACCAGTGCCCTGTACAGCTGCAGCAAGGTATCCCTGTTCCTGTATTCCAACCCTTTTGCTATGAAGGCCAGCATACCGTTTGCCTTCTTGACCGCCTGATGCACCTGCATGCTCGCCTTCAGTGACTGGTGTACAAGAACACCCAGGTCTCTCTGTACTTCCCCCTCTCCCAATTTATTGCCATTTAAATAATAATTTGCCCTCCCGTTCCTGCACCCAAGGTGGATAACTTCGCACTTGTCCACATTATAGTGCATCTGCCATTTATCCGCCCAATCACCCAGTCTGTCCAAATCGCTCTGGAGCTTCCTGGTCTCCTCCTCTGAGCCCACCCCCCCCTCCTAGTTTAGTGTCGTCTGCAAATTTGGAAATGCTGCATCTGACTCCCTGATCCAGGTCATTAATGTAAATTGTGAACAGCTGGGGACCCAGGACAGATCCCTGTGGTACCCCACTTGTTACTGCCTGCCATTCAGAAAATGAGCTGTTTATTCCAACTCTCTGTTTTCTATCTGACAGCCAGTTCTCTATCCACGTCAATACTTTCCCCTTTATCCCATGAGCTTCAATTTTCCATGCTAATCTTTTATGTGGGACCTTATCGAAGGCCTTTTGGAAGTCCAGGTACACCACATCTACTGGCTCTCCCCCATCTATTTTACCAGTTACTCCCTCAAAAAATTCCAATAGATTAGTCAAGCACGATTTACCCTTTGTAAATCCATGTTGACTCTGTCCTATCCTGTCCCCATTTGCTAAGTGCTCCGCTATTTCATCCTTAATGATGGACTCCAGCATTTTGCCCACAACTGATGTAAGGCTTACAGGTCTGTAATTACCTGCTTTTTCCCTACCCCCCTTTTTGAATAGTGGGGTAACGTTAGCTACCCTCCAATCCATGGGCACTGTTCCCGAGTCTAATGAATTCTGAAAAATCATACTTAGTGCATCCGCTATCTCTAGGGCCACCTCCTTCAGTACCCTAGGATGCATGTTATCAGGCCCTGGGGATTTGTCCGCCTTCAATCCCTTTAGCTTCCTTAACACCATATCCTTAGAGATATTGATTTGTGTCAGTTCCTCCTTTGCCAATGTCCCTATTTTTCCCGATATCCCAGGGAGGTTTTTTGTGTCTTCCTTCGTAAAGACTGACCCAAAGTATGCATTTAGTTGGTCTGCCATTACCTTATTTCCCGTTATATATTCCCCCGTATCTGACTGCAATGGACCAACTTTGGTTTTCACCAGTCTTTTCCTCTTGATATACTTATAAAAGCTTTTGGAGTTAGTTTTTATATTTTCCGCCAGCTTGCTTTCGTAAGCTATTTTGCCCCTCTTGATTAAGCCCTTTGTCCTCCTTTGCTCTATCTTAAACTGTTCCCAATCTTCCGCTCTGGCACTTTTTTTGGCTATTTTATACGCCCTATCTTTGGATTTTATGCTGTCTCTAATTTCCCCTGTTATCCACGGTTGAGTCACCTTTTTAGATTTCCTTTTATGCCAGATTGGTATAAACAATTTTTGCAATGTTGTCATTCTATCTTTAGATGCTTGCCATTGTTTATCTACCTCCAGTCCTCCCAGGAACGTTGTCCAATCAGACCTACTCAGTTCCCGTCTAATGGCATCATAATTCCCCTTGTTTAAATTCAGGACCTTAGTCTCTGAGACAATTTCTTCGCTCTCCATTTCGAGTGAGAAATCGATCATGTTATGATCGCTCTGACCCAAGGGTCCCCGTACAACAAGATTACTAATTAGTCCCTTCTCATTGCACAGTACCCAGTCCAATATAGCCTGTTCCCGAGTTGGTTCCTTGACATATTGATCCATATAACCATCCCTTAAACACTCAAGGAATTCCTCCTCCTCATTATTTTTACTGATTAGGCTAGTCCAATCTATATGTAAGTTAAAGTCACCTATGATGACAACTGTGCTCTTATTGCACGCTTCTCTAATTTCCCTCGTGATGCCCTCCCCAACCTCTATTTTACTATTTGGAGGCCTATATACCACTCCTATTAATGTTTTTCGCCCCTCGCTATTTCTTAGCTCCACCCATATAGATTCTGTATTAACTGAGTTAATATCCTGCCTTTCAATTGCATTTATCCCCTCTTTTACCAGCAATGCTACCCCTCCTCCCTTTCTTTTTTGTCGATCCTTCCTAAATACTGAATACCCCTGTATGTTAAGCTCCCAGCCCTGCTCACCCTGCAACCATGTTTCCGTAATCCCAATTAGATCATAATTATTAACCTCTATTTCCACAGCTAATTCATCTACCTTGTTCCTGATGCTTCTCGCATTAAGGTATAAAACCCTCAGGCTTTTTTTATGCTCACATTTTTTATGAATTAGTTTGGCCCTTTGTTTTTTGTTCCTCACCCTTTTACCATTTATTTCTGTCTGCCTTTCACTTTCCTCTATTTCACTACATAGGTTTCTAGCCCCCTGCCATACTAGTTTAAATGCTCCCGAACTGCTTTATCAAAAATTACCCCGAGAACATCAGTTCCATCTTGGCACAGGTGTAGACCGTCCCTTTTGTATAGGTCACACCTACCACAAAACTGGTTCCAATGCCTCAAAAATTTTGAACCCTCCCTCTTACACCACTGCTCAAGCCACGTATTTAGCCTAACTATCCTGTTCTCTGTACTCTTACTAGCACTCAAAGACTCAGCATCCACAGCCCTCTGGGGCAGAGAATTTCAAAGATTCACAACCCTCTGAGTGAAGCGATTCTTCTTCATCTCAGTCTTAAATGGCCGACCCCTTATCCTGAGACTATTCCCCCGAGCTCTAGCCTCTCCAGCCAGGGGAAACAACCTCTCAGCATCTACCCTCTCAATCCTATTATGGCAGGGACAGAAACCTGATTGGAGGGTTACAAACATGGAGTTGTGGGAAAGATAGTCATGGATTTGGAAGGTGATAACATATTCATGAACTTTGGAGAGTAAACACAGCTTGGAGATGGGGCGGTAGTTTGTTGAAGGACAGAGGAATCAAGATTGGATTTTTTCAGGAGGGAGCAGATGATGGCAGATTTGAAGGGGAGGGGGACAGAACCTGAGGAAATGAAACTGTTCACAGTATCAGCTAATATGGGAGCCAGGAAGGGAAGTTGGGCGGTCAGCAGTTTAGTGGGAATAGGGTCGAAGGAGCGGGAGGTGGATCTCATGGACAAGCTGAGCTCGGAGTGGGCATAAGGGGAGATCGGAGAGAAACTGGAGAAAGGTGCGAGTGTAGAGCTAGGACGGGGGCAACCTCGGGGTGAGTTTGGCCTGGTCGGCTCAGGATGGGGTGGGAAATGGCAGAGGCAGCTGAACGGAACATCTCAATCTTAGTGACAAAGAAGTCCATGAGCTTCTTGTTGTTGGAGGTGAAGATGGAGGGGGGCAGGGTAGAGGGGTTTACGACCACGTTTTGTGGTAGAGAAGAGAAGCCGGGGGTTATCTCAATAGTTCTGGAATAGTGAGCAGCTTTGGCAGATGAGAGCAGGACCCGATAGTGCTCCCACAGTGCTGGTAGGGAGAGAGAGCCAGGATTTTGACCCAGCGACGGTGAAGGAATGACGATATGATTCCAAGTCGGGATGGTGTGTGACTTGGAGGGGAACTTGCAGGTGGTGGTGTTCCCATGCGCCTGCTGCCCTTGTCCTTCTAGGTGGTAGGGGTCGCGAGTTTGGGAGGTGCTGTCGAAGTAGCCTATGGCGAGTTGCTGCAGTGCATCTTGTAGATGGTACACACTGCAGCCACGGTACGCCGGTGGTGGAGGGAGTGACTGTTTAAGGTGGTGGATGGGGTGCCAATCAAGCGGGCTGCTTTGTCCTGGATGGTGTCGAGCTCCTTGAGTGTTGTTGGAGCTGCACTCATCCAGGCAAGTGGAGAGTATTCCATCACACTCCTTACTTGTGCCTTGTAGACAGTGGAAAGGCTTTGGGGAGTCAGAAGGTGAGACACGAGCCGCAGAATACCCAGCCTCTGACCTGCTCGTGTAGCCACAGTACTTATGTGGCTGGTCCAGTTAAGTTTCTGGTCAGTGGTGAACCCCAGGATGTTGATGTCCCATTCAACCAGGTATTTACAGACATCTTCCAATCTCCAGAACCTTCCCCCACCAACGGCCTGATTGGCCTCAGGACCCCCGGCTTGTAGCGACCAGGCGTTGGGGGCTTAAAGGAGCAGGCTTCTCAGCAGCAGATTACCACATCATGCATTAGTGCTTGTTGAGACACGTTCCATTAGGCAATGAGCACTGGAGTGTAAGGGAACTCTGTTTGTTCAGTCAACTTTACCTAACGCTGTTGATGCAACTTAATGGGCCACTCTAGAGGCCTCCCGAGGCTATAAGTGAAGCTCTCCTCTCAATGTAACCCTCACAGTGCCAGGCACTACTCAGAGGAGATGACAAGCGCTGCAGTGACTTTTCTCACGTTGCCCACCATGTCGCAGATAAAAGCCATCTACTACCCTCTTCTCGCTGCTGTGGGTGTCCCCGGTAAGTCAGTGATCGTTAGCTGGGTGAGCCTCTGTTTAACTGCTTGCTAATGAGACATGGTTCTATTCGATGTGCAACACGTCTTCTCTTGTATGTCCAACGTGATATCTTTGGTTTTCCTTTACTTAATTCTCAGGATGTGGGCGTTGCTGAGAATAGAAGATTAAGGGTGATCTAATTGAGGTGTTTAAGGTGATTAAAGGATTTGATAGGGTAGATAGAGAGAAACTATTTCCTCTGATGGGGGGAGTCCAGAACAAAGGGGCATAACCTTAAAATTAGAGCCAGGCTGTTCAGGGGTGAACTCAGGAAGCACTTCTTCACACAAAGGGCAGTGGACATCTGAAACACTCTGCCTCAAAAAGCTGTTGGGGCTGGGAGGCAATTGTGTACTAGATTATGACGGGTTTGGATAGGCTAGACGGGGAAAGGCTGTTCCCACTGGTTGATGGTACAAGGACTAGGGGACACAGATTTAAGGTTCTGGGCAAGAGATACAGGGGGGATGTGAGGGAAAAACATTTTTACGCAGTGAGTGGTGAGGACCTGGAACTCGCTGCCGACGGAAGTGGTGGAAGCGGAGACACTCAATGTTTTCAAGGGGAGACTAGATAGGTACTTGAGGGAAATAAACTTGCAGGGCTACGGGGATAGAGTGGGGGAATGGGACTGGCTGGATTGATCTACAGAGAGCCAGCGTGGACTCAATGGGCCGAATGGCGTCTTACTCTGCCGTTATGACTCTATGACCTCCCGTGTCATTGCTTCCAGTGTGGTACACTGATTCGCGAGGACTGGGTTTTAGACCATTACATGTACAATGTATTATTCTGCTGCTAAAGGCACTATGTCTGATTTAACCTTTAGCTCGGATTAGCTTGCTCCACAATGTACTGTTTAATCACTTCATTTTAAGGTTATAATGGAGGAGCCTCTGACTTCGATTAATGGACTGTGTCGTTTACTGCTCATTTGCCTGTTTTTTGGTGTGTCTACATTGACTGTGAAGGGCTTCAGGATGTAAACCTTAGGGTGTAAACGGTGTAGAGAAAGAAAGAAAGAGAGAACGAGAGCGAGAAAGAGAGAAGTGCAAAAACTATAGGGCAGTAATGGTAGGGGATTTCAGCTACCCCAATATTAACTGGGATAAAATTAGTGTGAAGGGTATAGAAGGTGCGGAATTCCTAAAATGCATCCAGGAGAACTTTTTTAGCCAGTATGTAGCAAGCCCAACAAGGGAGGGGAAGGTTCTGGACTTAGTTTTAGGGAATGAAGCTGGGCAGGTAGAAGGTATATCAGTGCTAGTGACCATAATTCTGTTAGATTTAAGGTAGTTATGGAAAAGGACAAGGATAGACCAGGAATAAAAATTCTAAATTGGGGAAAAGCAAATTTTGCTAAGCTCAGAGGAGATTTAGCCATAGTGGACTGGAAACAGCTACTTGAAGGTAAATCAGTGTCAGAGCAGTGGGAGACATTCAAGGAGGAGATCCGGAGGGTTCAGAACAAACATGTGCCCTTAAAGAAAAAAGGTGGGACTGACAAATCCAGAGCCCCCTGGATGTCTAGAGACATACAGGGTAGGGTATATAAAGAAAAAAAGGGAGGCGTATGACAGATACCGAGGGCTAAATACTCCAGAATCTTTAGAGGAGTACAGAAAGTGCAGGGGTGCAATTAAAAATGATATTAGGAAAGCAAAGAGAGAGCATGAAAAATTCTTGGCAAGTAAAATCAAGGAAAACCCAAAGACGTTTTATAAATATATTAAGAGTAAGAGGATAACTAAAGAAAGGGTAGGGCCTATTAGAGATCATGAGGGTAATCTGTGTGTGGAGGCGGGAGACGTCGGTAGGGTTCTTAATGAATACTTTGCGTCTGTTTTCACAAAGGAGAGGGGCGAAGCAGACATTGCTATCAGGGATGAGGAGTGTGAAATATTAGATGAAATAAACATAGTGAGAGAGGAAGTATTAAGGGGTTTAGCAGCTTTAAAAGTGGATAAATCCCCAGGCCTGGATGAAATGTATCCCAGGCTGTTAAGCGAAGCAAAAGAGGAAATAGCAGAGGCCCTGACCATTTTTCAATCCTCTCTGGCTTCAGGTGTGGTGCCGGAGGACTGGAGGACAGCTAATGTGGTACCCTTGTTTAAAAAGGGAGAAAAGGATAGACCGAGTAATTACAGGCCAGTCAGCCTAACCTCGGTGGTGGTAAAATTATTGGAAAGAATTCTGAAGGACAGGATAAATCTTCATTTAGAAAGACACGGATTAATCAAGGATAGTCAGCACGGATTTGTTAAGGGAAGGTCATGTCTGACAAACTTGATTGAATTTTTTGAGTAGGTAACAAGGAGGGTAGATGAGGGTAGTGCATTTGATGTAGTGTATATGGACTTTAGCAAGGCTTTTGATAAGGTTCCACATGGCAGACTGGTCACGAAGTTAAAAGCCCATGGGATCCAGGGCAAAGTGTCAAGTTGGATTCAAAACTGGCTCGGAGACAGGAAGCAGAGGGTAATGGTTGATGGGTGTTTTTGTGACAGGAAGGCTGTTTCCAGTGGGGTTCCGCAGGGCTCAGTACTAGGTCCCTTGCTTTTTGTGGTATATATCAATGATCTTGACTTGAATATAGGGGGTATGATTAAGAAGTTTGCAGATGATACTAAAATCGGCTGTGTGGTTGATACTGAAGAAGGAAGCTGTAGACTGCAGGAAGATATCAATAAATTGGTCAGGTGGGCAGAACAGTGGCAAATCGAATTCAATCCAGAGAAGTGTGAGGTAATACATTTGGGAAGGGCTAACAAGGAAAGGGAATACACATTAAATAGTAGGACACTGAGTAATGTAGAGGAACAAAGGGACCTTGGAGTGCATGTCCACAGATCCCTGAAGGTAGTAGGCCAAGTAGATAAGGTGGTTAAGAAGGCATACGGAATGCTTGCCTTTATTAGCCGTGGCATAGAATACAAGAGCAAGGTGGCTATGCTTCAAATGTATAAAATACTAGTTAGGCCTCAGCTAGAGTACTGCATGCAGTTCTGGTCACCACATTACAGGAAAGATGTGATTGCACTAGAGAGAGTACAGAGGAGATTTACAAGGATATTGCCGGGAGTAGAGAATCTTAGCTATGAGGAAAGACTGGGTCTGTTTTCCTTGGAACAGAGGAGGCTGAGGGGAGACCTTATTGAGGTGTATAAAATTATGAGGGGCATAGATAAAGTGGATAGAAAGGACCTATTTCCCTTAGCAGTGGGGTCAAAAACCAGGGGGCACAGATTTAAAGTAATGGGGGAAGATTTAGAGGGGATTTGAGGGGAAATGTCTTCACCCAGAGGGTTGTGGAGATCTGGAACTCATTGCCTGAAAGAATGGTAGAGGCAGGAACTCTAACCACATTTAAAAAGTACTTGGATGTGCACTTGGGATGCTCTAACCTGCAGGGCTACGGACCAAGAGCTGGGAAGTCTTCTCTTCTTCTTAGGCAGTCCCTCGGAACCGAGGATGACTTGCTTCCACATTAAAAATGAGTTCTCAGGTGACTGATGAGTCCAATGCGGAACCTACAGACTCTGTCACAGGTGGGGCAGACAGTGGTTGAAGGGGCGGGTGGGTGGGGTGCTTGGGTTGATGTGCGCTCCTTGCGCTGCCTGCGCTTGGCTTCCGCTTGCTCCCGGCGAAGAGACTCGAGGTCTTCTCCTCCACTTCGTGCGGTCTTGGGCCAGGGATTCCCAGGTGTCGGTGGGGATGTTACACTTTTTCAAGGAGGCTTTGAGGGTGTCCTTGAAGCGTTTCCTCTGCCCACCTGGGGCTCTCTTGCCGTGCCGGAGCTCCGAGTAGAGCGCTTGTTTTGGGAGTCTCGTATCGGGCATGCGGACAATGTGACCTGTCCATCGGAGCTGATCGAGCGTGGTCAAAGCTTCGATGCTGGGGATGTTGGCCTGAGCAAGAACACTGACGTTGGTGCGCCTATCCTGCCAATAGATTTGCAGGATCTTGCGGAGGCAGCATTGGTGGTACCTCTCCAGTGCTTTGAGGTGCCTGCTGTACATGGTCCATGTCTCTGAGGCATACAGCAGGGCGGGTATCACTGCTGCTCTGTAGACCATGAGCTTAGTGCTGGGTTTGAGGTCCTGGTCTTCAAACACTCTCTTCCTCAGGCGACCGAAGGCTGCACTGGCACACTGAAGGCAGTGTTGGACTTCGTCGTCGACATCTGCCCTTGTTGACAGTAGGCTCCCGAGGTATGGAAAGTGGTTCACGTTGTCCAAGGCCTTGTCGTGGATTTTGATAATCGGGGGGCAGGTTGGCAGAGGACATTTGTCTTACAGATGTTTAGTGTAAGGCCCATGCTCTCGTACGCTTCGGTGAAGGTGTTGACGATGGTTTGGAGTTCGACCTCCGAGTGAGCGCAGACGCAAGTGATTAGGCTGGATAGCTCTTTGTTGGCCGGCACGGACACGATAGGCCGAAATGGCCTCCTTCCATGCTGTAACTTTCTATGATTCTATGAGTTCTAGACACTCCAGACAGGGGAAACAACCCCTCAGCATCTACCCTGTCAATCCCCCTCAGAATCTTGTATGTTTCAATGAGATCACTTCTCATTCTTCTAAACTCCAGAGAGTATATGCCTATTCTACACAATCTCTCATCATAGGACAGCCCTCTCATCCCAGGAATCAATCTAGTGAACCTTGCTTGCACCGCCTCAAAGGCAAGTATATCCTTCCTTAGATAAGGAGACCAGAAATGTGCACAGTACTCCAGGTGTGGTCTCACCAAGGCCCTGTACAATTGTAGCAAGACTTCCTTACTTTTATACTCCAACCCCCTTGCAATAAAGGCCAGCATACCATTTGCCTTCCTTATTGCTTGCTGTACCTGCATGCTAACTTTCTGTGTTTCTTGCAAGAGGACACCCAAATCTCTCTGAACACCAACATTTGAAAGTTTCTCACCATTTAAAAAATATTCTGTTTTTCTATAAAGGCTGAAAGAAAAAAACAATGAAAAACCAAAAGAGAGAGAGAGAGAGAAAGAGCCAAAGAGAAAGAAAGAGAAAAAGAGAGAGAGAGAGAAAGGGAAAGAGAGAAAGAAAGAAAGAGCGACAGCTAATTGCTCCGATTCCTTTCCCCGCACAGTCACGGCAGCGACCATCGCCATCCTGTGTTGGGGGAAGTGCGGCCTCTCCCGGGGCGTCACCCGCTACCTGGTGGCCATGGCGACGGCGGACCTGCTGGTGGTGGTGACGGACGTGGCAGCCCATCGCATCGTCGGCCTCTACTTCCCGGTCAGCTGGCTGGACATCACGCCGCTCTGCTCACTGAGGAACGTGCTGCTCTCCGCCGCCACCGAGAGCTCCGTCTGGTTGACGGTCGCCTTCACCTCTGACCGCTTCGTGGCCATCTGCTGCCCGCGGCTGAAGGCCAGATGTTGCACCCCGAGAACAGCGGGCACGGTGATAGGCGCCGTGGGCGCCCTGTTTTGCTTGAAAAACGTCCCCTGGTACTTTGCGTACGAACCCCGGGTTACAGTCGGCGGCACGCCCTGGTTCTGCATTTTGACGGCCAGATTCTTTGCATCGCGCCCGTGGACAATCTTCTCCTGGTTCGACCGCATCCTCACCCCGTGCGTCCCCTTCCTGCTCATCCTGCTCCTCAACGCCCTGACCGTCAGGCACATCTTAGTGGCCAGCCGGGTCCGCAAGGGTCTTCGGGGTCTGGGCGACGAGAGGACCCACAAGGATCCAGAGATGGAGAACCGCAAGAGGTCCATCGTCCTGCTCTTCAGTATCTCGGGCAGTTTCGTCCTCCTGTGGACGACGTACATTGTCGTCTTCCTGTACATTCGAATCACCAGGATCCTTGGCTTCTCGGGCTCCCACAGCCCTCTCCAGGTCTCGTATGAGGTGGGAAGCATGCTGGTCCTCCTCAGCTGTTGCTCCAACACCTGCGTTTATGCCGCGACCCAGCGCAAGTTCAGAGAGGAGCTGAAGAACGGGCTGAGGTATCCAATGGAACGGCTCGTCAGGCTGCTAAGAATGGCCGGCGAATAAAACTGTGACCCCAGGATTGAAATGTGCGAGTGGTTGATTGCCGCCCTCCCCTCTTGTCGTCTGAAGCTTTCTTCTCACAGCGAGGGTTTCATCGTTGCTCACAAGGGGAATGTGCTGGGAGTTTATACGCGAGATATTCCTCTCGGTTTCAGCGTCAGTGACGACAGGGATGTTCCACGGAGAGACTGGAGAAGCTGGGATTGTTAGAGCAGTGAAGGTTAAGGGGGGATTGACCAGAATGGTACCAGGGATGTGGGACTTCAGTTATGTGGAGGGACTGGAGAAGCTGGGGTTGTTCTCCTTCCAGCAGAGAAGGTTAAGGGGAGATTGACCAGAATGGGACCAGGGATGAGGGACTTCAGTTATGTGGAGGGACTGGAGAAGCTGGGATTGTTCTCCTTAGAGCAGAGAAGGTTAAGGGGAGATCGACCAGAATGGTACCAGGAATGAGGGACTTCAGTTACGTGGAGAGACTGGAGAAGCTGGGATTGTTCTCCTTCCAGCATAGAAGGTTAAGGGGAGATTTAATAGAGGTGTTCAAAATTACGAAGTGTTTTGATGAGTAGATAGGGAGAAATGTTTCCATTGGCTGGAGGGTTGGTAACCAGAGGACACAGATTTAAGATAATTGGGAAAAGAACCAGAGGGGAGATGAGGTGAATTTTTAATGCAGCGAGTTGGTATGATCTAGAATGCATGGCCTGAAAGTGTGGTGGAAGCAGTTTCAAGTGGTCCAGTGGAGGTCAGGAGCCTGAAATTTACAGGCAGATACAACTGTGCTCTGACTGACCTCAGCACTATTTCAGTACCTACAATTATCTATTAAGGCTTGCTCTACACCTCATAATACATCTGCATCACCCATTCACCACCATAAACATTCACTCCCTCCACCACCGGCGCACCGTGCCTGCAGTGTGTACCATCTACAAGATGCACTGCAGCAACTCACCAAGGCTTCTTCAGCAGCACCTCCCAAACCCGCGACCTCTTCCACCTAGAAGGAGAAAGGCAGCAGGCGCATGGGAACACCACCACCTGCAAGTGCCCCTCCAAGTCACGCACGCCACCCTGCCTTGATATATTTTGGCATTTCCTTCATCGTTGTTGTGTCAAAATCCTCAAAGTCCCTCCCTAACAGCACTGAGAGAGCACCTTCACCCCACGGACTGCATCGGTTGAAGAGAAAGCCCACCAGCACTACTTTCTCGAGGGCAACGTAGGACAGGCCATAAATGCCAGCCTTGTCAGCGACGTACACGTCCCGAGAATGAATAACAAAGAAAGAGCGATATCAGAAATGCTGGGGGAGATCTGATAGGCATCTCCAAACATGCGGCCTTCTGCAGATTGCTGGTGTCGCAGCTGGTAGTTCTGAGCTGGGGAGGATGCCGTGTCCCTGGGTTTCAGAGTGCCCACTTTTGGACTGATTTGCCAAACTTTTCAAAAGTAGGCAATGCTGCTTCATTCTCTGGTTTGAACTGTATGATCTTTCTCCGATTCCACCTTCATCACAAAATAAAGCATCCAGGCAACTATTCGGAAGGCACTTTATCAAACACACATTTAATCTCCTCCCAAAGCCCATGTACACTCCCCGCTATCACTGACTCTCCCCAAACATTCAATCTCTATCCAGAACCCATGAACACTCCCCGCTATCACTGACTCTCCCCAAACATTCAATCTCTATCCAGAACCCTTGTACACTCCCCGCTATCACTGACTCTCCCCACCCATTCAATCTCTATCCAGAACCCTTGTACACTCCCCGCTATCACTGACTCTCCCACCCATTCAATCTCTATCCAGAACCCATATACACTCCCGGCTATCACTGACTCTCCCCACCCATTAAATCTCTATCCAGAAACCTTGTACACTCCCGGCTATCACTGACTCTCCCCACCCATTCAATCTCTATCCAGAACCCATGAACACTCCCGGCTATCACTGACTCTCCCCACCCATTACATCTCTATCCAGAACCCTTGTACACTCCCCGCTATCACTGACTCTCCCCACCCATTAAATCTCTATCCAGAAACCTTGTACACTCCCCGCTATCACTGACTCTCCCCACCCATTCAATCTCTATCCAGAAACCTTGTACACTCCCCGCTATCACTGACTCTCCCCAAACATTCAATCTCTATCCAGAACCCATATACACTCCCGGCTATCACTGACTCTCCCCAAACATTCAATCTCGATCAACAACCCACGAACACTACCCCCAATCACTGACTCTCCCCAGCAATTTAATCTCCTCCCACAGCCCATGTACACTCTCCCCTATCACTGACACTCCCCACCCATTTAATCTCCTCCCACAGCCCATGTACACTCTCCCCTATCACTGACTCTCCCCAGCAATTTAATCTCCTCCCACAGCCCATGTACACTCTCTCCTGTCACTGACACTCCCCACCCATTTAATCTCCTCCCACAGCCCATGTACACTCTCCCCTATCACTGACTCTACCCACCCATTGAATCTCCTCCCACAGCCCATGTACACTCTCCCCAACCACTTCATCTTGTCCCACAGCCCATGTAAACTCTACTCTGTCACTGATTCTCCGCAACCATTTAATGTCCTCCCAAAGCCGATGTACTCTCTCCCCTTTCATGGACTCTCCCCACCCAGTTAATCACCTCACAAAGACTATGTACACTCTCCCCTATCAGTGACTCTACCAACACATTTAATCTCCTGCAAGAACCCATGAACACTCTCCCCTATCACTGACTCTCCCCACCCATTTAATCTCCTCCCACAGCCCATGAACACTCTCCCCTATCATTGACTCCCCCCACCCATTTAATCTCCTCCCACAGCCCATGGTCACTCTCCCCTATCACTGACTCTCCCCACCCATTTAATCCCCTCCCACAGCCCATGTACACTCTCCCCTATCACGGACTCTACCCACCCATTGAATCTCCTCCCACAGCCCATGTACACTCTCCCCTATCACGGACTCTCCCCACCCATTGAATCTCCTCCCACAGCCCATGTACACTCTCCCCTATCACGGACTCTACCCACCCATTTAATCTCCTCCCACAGCCCATGTACACTCTCCACTATCACTGACTCTACCCACACATTTAATCTGATCCCACAGCCCATGAAAACTCTCCACTATTATGGACTCTAACCACACATTTAATCTCCTCCCACAGACCATGTACACTGTCCCCTATCACTGACTCAAACCAACCATTTAATCTCCTCCAAGAGCCCATGTACACTCTACCCTATCACAGAATTTACCCACCCATTTAATCTCCTCCCACAGCCCATGGACACTCCCCCCTACCATAATATCTCCCCACCCATTTAATCTCTTCCAACAGCCCATGTACACTCGCCCCTATCACTGACTCTACCCACCCATGTAATCTCCTCCCACAGACCATGGACACTCTCCCCTATCACTGAATCTACCCACCCATGTAATCTCCTCCCACAGCCCATGTACACTCTCCCCCATCACTGACTCTCCCCACCCATTTAATCCCCTCCCACAGCCCATGTACACTCTCCCCAATCACTGACTCTACCCACCCATGTAATCTCCTCCCACAGCCCATGTACACTCTCCCCCATCACTGACTCTCCCCACCCATTTAATCCCCTCCCACAGCCCATGTACACTCTCCCCAATCACTGACTCTACCCACCCATTTAATCTCCTCCCACAGACCATGGACACTCTCCCCTATCACTGAAACTACCCACCCATGTAATCTCCTCCCACAGACCATGGACACTCTGCCCTGTCACTGACTCTCCCCACTCATTTAATCTCCTCCCACAGCCCATGGACACTCTCCCCTATCACTGACACTAACCATCCATTTAATCTCCTCCCACAGTCCATGTACACTGTCCGCTATCACTGACTCTCCCCACTCATTTAATCTCCTCCCACAGCCCATGGACACTCTCCCCTATCACTGACACTAACCATCCATTTAATCTCTTCCCACAGCCCATGTAAACTCTCCCCTATCACTGACTCTACCAACCCATTTAATCTCTTCCCACAGCCCATGGACACTCTCCCCTATCACTGACTCTCCCCTCATTTAACCTCATCCCACAGCCCATGCACACTCTCCCCTATCACTGACTATACCCACCCATTTAATCTCCTCCCACAGCACATGTACACTCTCCCCTAACACTGACTCTCCCCACCCATATAATCTCTGCCAGAGCCAATGTACACTCTCCCCTATCACTGACACTAACCATCCATTTAATCTCCTCCCACAGCCCATGGACAGTCTCCCCTATCACTGACTCTCCCCACCCATATAATCTCTGCCACAGCCAATGTACACTCTCCCCTATCACTGACACTAACCATCCATTGAATCTCCTCCCACAGCCCATGTACACTCTCCCCAACCACTTCATCTTGTCCCACAGCCCATGTAAACTCTACTCTGTCACTGATTCTCCGCAACCATTTAATGTCCTCCCAAAGCCGATGTACTCTCTCCCCTTTCATGGACTCTCCCCACCCAGTTAATCACCTCACAAAGACTATGTACACTCTCCCCTATCAGTGACTCTACCAACACATTTAATCTCCTGCAAGAACCCATGAACACTCTCCCCTATCACTGACTCTCCCCACCCATTTAATCTCCTCCCACAGCCCATGGTCACTCTCCCCTATCACTGACTCTACCCACCCATGTAATCTCCTCCCACATACCATGGACACTCTCCCCTATCACTGAATCTACCCACCCATGTAATCTCCTCCCACAGCCCATGTACACTCGCCCCTATCACTGACTCTACCCACCCATGTAATCTCATCCCACAGCCCATGGACACTCTCACCTATCACTGACTCTACCCACCCATTTAATCCCCTCCCACAGCCCATGTACACTCGCCCCTATCACTGACTCTACCCACCCATGTAATCTCATCCCACAGCCCATGGACACTCTCACCTATCACTGACTCTACCCACCCATTTAATCCCCTCCCACAGCCCATGAACACTCTCCCCCATCATTGACTCTTCCCACGCATTTAATCTCCTCCCAAAGCCCATGTACACTCTCCCCTATCACTGACTCTACCAACCGATTCCATCTACTCCCACAGCCCATGGACACTCTCCCCATCACTGACTCTCCCCACCCATTTAATCTTCTCCCACAGCCCATGAAAACTCTCCCCTACCACTGTCTCTCCCCACCCATTGAATCTCCTCCCACAGCCCATGTACACTCTACTATATCACTGTCTCTCCCCGCATCTAATATCCTCCAACAGCCAATGTACACTCTCCCCTATTACTGATTCTACCCAACCATTTAATCTTCTCCCACAGCCCAAGTACACTCTACCCTATCACTGACTCTACCCACTCATTTAATCTCCTCCAAGAGCCCAGGTACATTCTCCCCTATCACTGACTCTACCCACACATTTAATCTCCTCCCACAGACCATGTACACTTTCCCCTATCATGGACTCTAAGCACCCATACAATCTCCCTCCCATAGCCCATGGACACTCTCCCCTTTCATGGACTCTCCCCACCCAGTTAATCACCTCACAAAGTCCATGTACATTCTCCCCTATCACTGACTCTACCCACACATTTAATCTCCTCCCACAGACCATGTACACTCGCCCCTATCACTGACTCTCCCCACCCGTTTAATCCTCTCCCACAGCCCATGGACACTCTCCCCATCACTGACTCTCCCCACCCATTTAATCCTCTCCCACAGCCCATGTACACTCTCCCCTATCACTGACTCTCCCCACTCATTGAATCCCCTCCCACAGCCCATGTACACTGTCCTCTATCACTGCCTCAATCCAACCATGTTATCTCCTCCAAGAGCCCATGCACACTCTCCCCTATCACAGACTCTACCCACCCATTTAATCTCCTCCCACAGCCCATGCATACTCTACCCTATTATGGACTCTGCCCACCCATTTAATCTCCTCCCACAGCCCATGTACACTCTCCCCTATCACGGAATCTACCCACCCATTCAATCTCAACCCACAGCCCATGTACACTCTCCCCTATCACTGACTCTCCCCACCCATTCAATCTCAACCCACAGCCCATGTACACTCTCCCCTATCACTGACTCTCCCCACCCATTCAATCTCAACCCACAGCCCATGTACACTCTCCCCTATCACTGACTCTCCCCACCCATTTAATCTCCTCCCACAGCACATGTACACTCTCCTCTGTCAATGACTCTCCCCACCCATTTAATCTCCTCCCACAGCCCATGTACATTCTGCCCTATCACTGACTCTACCCACCCATTTAATCTCCTTCAATAGCCCATGTACACTCTCCCCTATCACTGACTCTCCCCCCATTCAATCTCCTCCCATAGCCTATGTACACTCTCCCCTATCACTGACTCTCGCACTCATTTAATCTCCTCCCACAGACCATGTACACTCTCCCTTATCACTGACTCTCCCCACCCATTTAATCTCCTCCCACAGAACATTTACAGTCTCCCTTATCACTGACTCTACACACCCATTTAGTCTCCTCCCACAGCCCATGTACACTCTCCCCTACCACTGTCTCTCCCCACCCATTGAATCTCCTCCCACAGCCCATGTACACTCTACCATATCACTGTCTCTCCCCGCATTTAATATCCTCCAACAGCCAATGTACACTCTCCCCTATTACTGATTCTACCCAACCATTTATTCTCCTCCCACAGACCATGTACACTCGCCCCTATCACTGACTATCCCCACCCATTTAATCCTCTCCCACAGCCCATGGACACTCTCCCCATCACTGATTCTCCCCACCCATTTAATCCTCTCCCACAGCCCATGTACATTCTGCCCTATCACTGACTCTACCCACCCATTTAATCTCCTTCAATAGCCCATGTACACTCTCCCCTATCACTGACTCTCCCCCCATTCAATCTCCTCCCATAGCCTATGGACACTCTCCCCTATCACTGACTCCACCCACCCATTTAGTCTCTTCCCTTCGCCCATGTACACTCTCCCCTATCACTGACTCTCGCACTCATTTAATCTCCTCCCACAGACCATGTACACTTTCCCTTATCACTGACTCTCCCCACCCATTTAATCTCCTCCCACAGAACATTTACACTCTCCCTTATCACTGACTCGACACACCCATTTAGTCTCCTCCCACAGCCCATGTACACTCTCCCCTATCATTGACTCTACCCACCCACATAATATCCTCCCTCAGCCCATGGACACTCTCCCTTATCAATGACTCTCCCCACAGATTTAATCTCCTCCCACAGACCATTTACACCCTGCCCTATCACTGACTCTACCCACCCATTTAATCTCTTCCCACAGCCCATGTACACTCTCCCCTATCATTGACTCTACCCACCCATTTCTTCTCCTCCCACAGCCCATGTACACTCTCCCATTTCACTGACTCTCCCCACCCATTTCATCTCCTCCCACAGCCCATGTACACTCTCCCATTTCACTGACTCTCCCCACCAATTTGTTTTCCTCCCACAGACCATAGACACTCTCCCCGATCACTGACTCTCCCCACCCATTTAATCCACTCCCACAGCCCATGTACACTCTCCCCTATCACTGACTCTCCCCACTCATTGAATCCCCTCCCACAGCCCATGTACACTGTCCTCTATCACTGCCTCAATCCAACCATGTTATCTCCTCCAAGAGCCCATGCACACTCTCCCCTATCACGGACTCTACCCACACATTTAATCTCCTCCCACAGCCCATGTATACTCTACCCTATTATGGACTCTGCCCACCCATTTAATCTCCTCCCACAGCCCATGGACACTCTCCCCTATCACGGATTTTACCCACCAATTTAATCTTGTCCAACAGCCCATGTACACTCTCCCCTATCACTGAATCTCCCCACCCATTCAATCTCAACCCACAGCCCATGTACACTCTCCCCTAACACTGACTCTCCCCACCCATTGAATCTCCTCCCACAGCCCATGTACATTCTACCATGTCACTGACTCTCCTCACCTATTTAATCTCCTCCCACAGCACATGTACACTCTCCCCTATCACTGACTCTCCCCACCTATTTAATCTCCTCCCACAGCCCATGTACACTCTCCCCTATCACTGACTCTCCCCACCTATTTAATCTCCTCCCACAGCCCATGTACACTCTCCCCTATCACTGACACTCCTCACCTATTTAATCTCCTCCCACAGCCCATGTACAATCTCCCCTATCACTGACTCTATCCACCCATTTAATCTCCTCCCACAGCCCATGGACACTCTCCCCTATCAATGACTCTCCCCACACATTTAATCTCCTCCCACAGCCCATGTACATTCTGCCCTATCACTGACTCTACCCACCCATTTAATCTCCTTCAATAGCCGATGTACACTCTCCCCTATCACTGACTCTCCCCCCATTCAATCTCCTCCCATAGCCTATGGACACTCTCCCCTATCACTGACTCCACCCACCCATTTAGTCTCTTCCCTTCGCCCATGTACACTCTCCCCTATCACTGACTCTCGCACTCATTTAATCTCCTCCCACAGACCATGTACACTTTCCCTTATCACTGACTCTCCCCACCCATTTAATCTCCTCCCACAGAACATTTACACTCTCCCTTATCACTGACTCGACACACCCATTTAGTCTCCTCCCACAGCCCATGTACACTCTCCCCTATCATTGACTCTACCCACCCACATAATATCCTCCCTCAGCCCATGGACACTCTCCCTTATCAATGACTCTCCCCACAGATTTAATCTCCTCCCACAGACCATTTACACCCTGCCCTATCACTGACTCTACCCACCCATTTAATCTCTTCCCACAGCCCATGTACACTCTCCCCTATCATTGACTCTACCCACCCATTTCTTCTCCTCCCACAGCCCATGTACACTCTCCCATTTCACTGACTCTCCCCACCCATTTCATCTCCTCCCACAGCCCATGTACACTCTCCCATTTCACTGACTCTCCCCACCAATTTGTTTTCCTCCCACAGCCCATAGACACTCTCCCCTATCACTGACTCTCCCCACCCATTTAATCCACTCCCACAGCCCATGTACAGTCACCCCATCACTGACACTCCCCACCCATTTGATCTCATCCCACAGCCCATGTAAACACTCACCTATCACTGACTCTCCCAAACCCATTTAATCCCCTCCCACAGCCCATGTACAGTCACCCCATCACTGACACTCCCCACCCATTTGATCTCATCCCACAGCCCATGTAAACTCTCACCTATCACTGACTCTCCCAAACCCATTTAATCTCCCCCTACAGACCATGTACACTCTCCCCTGTCACTGACTCTACCCACCCATTTAATCGCCTCCCACAGCCCATGTACACTCTCCCCTATCACTGATTCTACCCACCCATTTAATCTCCTCCCACAGCCCATGTACACTCTCCCCTATCACTGACTCTACCCACCCATTTAATCTCGTCCCACAGCCAATGTACACTCTCCCCATCACTGACTCTCCTCTGCCATTTAATCTCCCCCCACAGCACATGTACAGTCACCCCATCACTGACTCTACCCACACATTTAATCTCCTCCCACAGCCCATGTACACTCTCCCCTATCACTGACTCTCCCCACCCATTTAATCCCCTCCCACAGCCCATGTACAGTCACCCCATCACTGACTCTACCCACACATTTAATCTCCTCCCACAGCCCATGTACACTCGTGGCAATCACTGTCTCTCCCCACATTTAATGTCCTCCCACAGCCCATGTACCATCTCCCCTATCATGGAATCTCCCCACCCATTGAATCTTCTCACACAGCCCATGTAAACACTCCCCTATCACTGACTCTCCCCATCCATTTAATCTCCTCCCACAGGCCATGTACACTCTCCCCAATCACTGAATCTACCCACACATTTATTCTCCTCCCACAGCCCATGTACACTCTCCCCTATCACTGACTTTCCCCGCCAATTTAATCTCCTCCCACAGCCAATGTACACTCTCCCCTTTCACTGACTCTCCCCACCCATTTAATCGCCTCCCACAACCCATGTACACTCTCCCCTATCACTGACACTCCCCACCCATTTGATCTCATCCCACAGCCCATGTAAACACTCACCTATCACTGACTCTCCCAAACCCATTTAATCTCCTCCCGCAGCCCATGTACAAACTCCCCTATCACTGACTCTACCCACCCATTTAATCGCCTCCCACAGCCCATGTACACTCTCCCCTATCACTGACTCTACCAACCCATTTAATCTCCTCCCACAGCCCATGTACACTCTCCCCTATCACTGACTCTACCCACCCATTTAATCACCTCCCACAGCCCATGTACACTCTCCCCTATCACTGACTATACCCACCCATTTAATCTCCTCCCACAGCCCATGTACACTCTCCCCATCACTGACTCTCCTCTGCCATTTAATCTCCCTCCACAGCACATGTACCCTTTCCCGATCATCGAATCTCTCCACCCATTTAATCTCCTCCCATAGCCCATGTACACTCTCCCCTATCACTGACTCTCCCTATCCTTTTAATCTCCTCCCACAGCCCATGTACTCTCTCCGCTATCACTGACTCTCCCCACCCAATTAATCCCCTCCCACATCCCTTGTACACTCTCCCCTATCACTGATTCTCCCGACCCATTTAATCTCCTCCCACAGCCCATGTACACTCTCCCCTATCACTGACTCTCCCCATCCATGTAATCTCCTCCGACAGCCCATGGACAGTCTCCCCTATCACTGACACTAAACATCCATTTAATCTCCTCCCACAGCCCATGTACACTCTCCCCTATCAATGACTCTCCCCACCCATTTAATCTCCTCCCACAGCCCATGTACAATCTCCCCATCACTGACTCTATCCACCCATTTAATCTCCTCCCTCAGCCCATGGACACTCTCCCCTATCAATGACTCCTCCCACACATTTAATCTCCTCCCACAGCCCATGTACATTCTGCCCTATCACTGACTCTACCCACCCATTTAATCTCCTTCAATAGCCCATGTACACTCTCCCCTATCACTGACTCTCCCCCCATTCAATCTCCTCCCATAGCCTATGGACACTATCACCTATCACTGACTCCACCCACCCATTTAATCTCTTCCCTTCGCCCATGTACACTCTCCCCTATCACTGACTCTCGCACACATTTAATCTCCTCCCACAGCCCATGTACACTCTCCCCTATCACTGACTCTACCCACCCATTTAATCTCGTCCCACAGCCCATGTACACTCTCCCCTATCACTGACACTCCCCACCCATTTGATCTCATTCCACAGCCCATGTAAACACTCACCTATCACTGACCCTCCCCACCCATTTAATCTCCTCCCGCAGCCCATGTACACTCTCCCCTATCACTGACTCTACCCACCCATTTAATCGCCTCCCACAGCCCATGTACACTCTCTCCTATCACTGACTCTACCCACCCATTTAATCTCCTCCCACAGCCCATGTACACTCTCCCCTATCACTGACTCTCCCCACCCATTTAATCTCCTCCCACAGCCCATGTATCCTTTCCCTATCATCGAATCTCTCCACCCATTTAATCTCCTCCCATAGCCCATGTACACTCTCCCCTATCACTGACTCTCCCCATCCTTTTAATCTCCTCCCACAGCCCATGTACTCTCTCCACTATCACTGACTCTCCCCACCCATTTAATCCCCTCCCACAGCCCTTGTACACTCTCCCCTATCACTGACTCTCCCCACCCATTTAATCTCCTCCCACAGCCCATGCACACTCTCCCCTATCACTGACTCTCCCCATCCTTTTAATCGCCTCCCACAGCCCATGTACACACTCCGCTATCACTGACTCTCCCCACCCATTTATTCTCCTCCCAGAGCCCATGTACACTCTCCCTTTTCATGGAATCTCCCGACCCATTTAATCACCTCCCACAGTCCATGTACACTCTCCGCTTTCACTGACTCTCCCCAACCATTTAATCTCATCCGACAGCCCATGGACAGCCTTCCCTATCACTGACTCTGCCCACCCATTTAATCTCCCCCCACAGCCCATGTACACACTCCGCTATCACTGACTCTCCCCACCCATTTATTCTCCTCCCACAGCCCATGTACACTCTCCCGTATCACTGACTCGACCCACCCATTTAATCTCCTCCCACAGCCCATGTATACTCTCCCCTATCATTGATTCTACCCACCCATTTAATCACCTCCCACAGCCCAGGTGCACTCTCCCCTATCATGGACTCTTCCCACCCATTTCATCTCCTCCCAGAGCCCATGTACACTCTCCCCTATCACTGACTCTCCCCACCCATTTAATCTCCTCCCACAGCCCATGTACACTCTCCCCTAACACTGACTCTACCTTCAACTTTAATCTCTTCCCACGGCCCATGTACACTCTCCCCTATCACTGACTCTACTCACCCATTTAATCTCCTCCCACAGCCCAAGTACACTCTCCCCTATCACTGACTCTCCCCACCCGTTTAATCTCCTCCCACAGCCCATGTACACTCTCCCCTATCACGGACTCTAACCACCCATTTAATCTCCTCCCACAGCCCATGTACACTGTCACCTATCACTGACTCAATCCAATCATTTAATCTCCTCCAAGAGCCCATGGACACTCTCCCCTATCACTGACTCTCCCCACCCATTTAATCTCCACCCACAGCCCATGTACATTCTCCCCTATCACTGACACTCTCCCTATTTAATCTCCTCCCACAGCCCATGTAAACTCTCCCCTATCACTGACTCTCCCCACCCATTTAATCTCCTCCCAAAGCCCATTTACACTCACCCCTATCACTGACTATACCCACCCATTTCATCTCCTCCCACAGCCAATGTACACTCTCCCCTATCATTAACTCTACGCACCCACATAATATCCTCCCTCAGCCCATAGACACTCTCCCTTATCAATGACTCTCCCCACAGATTTAATCTCCTCCCACAGCCCATTTACACCCTGCCCTATCATTGATTCTACGTACCCAATTAATCTCTTCCCACAGCTCATGTACAGTCTCCCCATCACTGACTCTACCCACACATTTAATCTCCTCCCACAGCCCATGTACACTCTTGGCAATCACTGTCTCTCCCCGCATTTAATTTCCTCCCACAGCCCATGTACCATCTCCCCTATCATGGACTCTCCCCACCAATTTGATCTCATCCCACAGCCCATGTAAACACTCACCTATCACTGACTCTCCCCTCCCATTTAATCTCCTCCCACAACCCGAGTACACTCTCCCCTATCACTGACTCTCACCACCCATTTAATCTCCTCCCACATGCCATGTACACTCTCCCCTATCACTGACTCTGCCCACCCATTTAATCTCCTCCCATAGCCCATGTACACTCTCCCCTATCACTGACTCTCCCCCCAATTAATCTCTTCCCTTCGCCCATGTACACTCTCCCCTATCACTGACTCTCCCCTCCCATTTAATCTCCTCCCACAACCCGTGTACACTCTCCCCAATCACTGACTCTCCCCACACATTTAATCTCCTCCCACAGTCCATGTACACTCTCCCCTATCACTGACTCTACCCATCCATTCAATCTCCTCCCACAGCCCATGTACACTCTCCCCTATCACGGACTCTACCCACCCATTTAATTTCCTCCCACAGCCCATGTACACTCTCCCCTATCACTGACTCTACCCACCCATTTAATCGCCTCCCACTGTCCATGTACACTCTCCCATATCATCGAATCTCTCCACCCATTTAATCTCCTCCCACAGCCCATGCACACTCTCCCCTATCACTGACTCTCTCCACCCATTTAATCTCCTCCCACAGCCCATGCACAGTCTCCCCTATCACTGACTCTACCCACCCATTTAATCGCCTCCCACTGTCCATGTACACTCTCCCATATCATCGAATCACTCCACCCATTTAATCTCCCAAAGCCCATGTACACTCTCCCCTATCACTGACTCTCCCCACCCATTTAATCTCCTCTCACAGCCCATGTACACTCTCCCCTATCACTGACTCTCCCCACCCATTTAATCTCCTCTCACAGCCCATGTACACTCTCCCCCATCACTGACTCTCCCCACCCATTTAATCTCCTCTCACAGCCCATGTTCACTCTCCCCCATCACTGACTCTCCCCACCCATTTAATCTCCTCCCACAGCCCATGTACATTCTCCCCTATCACTGACTCTCCCCACCCATTTAATCTCCTCCCACAGCCCATGTGCACTCTCCCCTATCACTGACTCTAACCACCCATTTAATCTCCTCCTAGAGCCCATGTACACTCTCCCCTATCACTGACTCTCCCCACCCATTGAATCTCCTCCCACAGCCCATGTACACTCTCGCCCATCACTGACTCTCCCCACCCATTGAATCTCCTCCCACAGCCCATGTACACTCTCCCCTATCACTGACTCTACCCACCCATTGAATCTCCTCCCACAGCCCAGGTACACTCTCCCCTATCACTGACTCTCCCCACCCATTTAATCTCCTCCCACAGCCCATGTTCACTCTCCCCTATCACTGACTCTACCCACCCATTTAATCTCCTCCCACAGCCCATGTACACTCTCCCCTATCACTGACTCTCACCACCCATTTAATCTCCTCTCACAGCCCATGTTCACTCTCCCCTATCACTGACTCTCCCCACCCATTTAATCGCCTCCCACTGTCCATGTACACTCTCCCATATCATCGAATCTCTCCACCCATTTAATCTCCTCCCACAGCCCATGTACACTCTCCCCTATCACTGACTCTCCCCATCCATTTAATCCCCTCCCACAGCCCATGTACACTCTCCCCTATCACTGACTCTACCCACCCATTTAATCTCCTCCCACAACCCATGTACACTCTCCCCTATCACTGACTCTCCCCACACATTTAATCGCCTCCCACTGTCCATGTACACTCTCCCATATCATCGAATCTCTCCACCCATTTAATCTCCTCCCACAGCCCATGTACACTCTCCCCTATCACTGACTCTCCCCATCCATTTAATCCCCTCCCACAGCCCATGTACACTCTCCCCTATCACTGACTCTACCCACCCATTTAATCTCCTCCCACAACCCATGTACACTCTCCCCTATCACTGACTCTCCCCACCCATTTAATCTCCTCCCACAGCCCATGTACACTCTCCCCTATCACTGACTCCAACCACCCATTTAATCTCCTCCCACAGCCCATGTACACTCTCCCCTATCACTGACTCCAACCACCCATTTAATCTCCTCCCACAGCCCATGTACACTCTCCCCTATCACTGACTCTCCCCACCCATTGAATCTCCCCCCACAGCCCATGTACACTCTCCCCTATCACTGACTCTCACCACCCATTTAATCTCCTCCCACATGCCATGTACACTCTCCCCTATCACTGACTCTCCCCACCCATTTAATCTCCTCCCATAGCCCATGTACACTCTCCCCTATCACTGACTCTCCCCCCAATTAATCTCTTCCCTTCGCCCATGTACACTCTCCCCCATCACTGACTCTCCCCTCCCATTTAATCTCCTCCCACAACCCGTGTACACTCTCCCCAATCACTGACTCTCCCCACACATTTAATCTCCTCCCACAGTCCATGTACACTCTCCCCTATCACTGACTCTACCCATCCATTCAATCTCCTCCCACAGCCCATGTACACTCTCCCCTATCACGGACTCTACCCACCCATTTAATTTCCTCCCACAGCCCATGTACACTCTCCCCTATCACTGACTCTACCCACCCATTTAATCTCCTCCCACAACCCATGTACACTCTCCCCTATCACTGACTCTCCCCACCCATTTAATCGCCTCCCACTGTCCATGTACACTCTCCCATATCATCGAATCTCTCCACCCATTTAATCTCCTCCCACAGCCCATGTACACTCTCCCCTATCACTGACTCTCCCCATCCATTTAATCCCCTCCCACAGCCCATGTACACTCTCCCCTATCACTGACTCTACCCACCCATTTAATCTCCTCCCACAACCCATGTACACTCTCCCCTATCACTGACTCTCCCCACCCATTTAATCTCCTCCCACAGCCCATGTACACTCTCCCCTATCACTGACTCCAACCACCCATTTAATCTCCTCCCACAGCCCATGTACACTCTCCCCTATCACTGACTCCAACCACCCATTTAATCTCCTCCCACAGCCCATGTACACTCTCCCCTATCACTGACTCTCCCCACCCATTGAATCTCCCCCCACAGCCCATGTACACTCTCCCCTATCACTGACTCTCACCACCCATTTAATCTCCTCCCACATGCCATGTACACTCTCCCCTATCACTGACTCTCCCCACCCATTTAATCTCCTCCCATAGCCCATGTACACTCTCCCCTATCACTGACTCTCCCCCCAATTAATCTCTTCCCTTCGCCCATGTACACTCTCCCCTATCACTGACTCTCCCCTCCCATTTAATCTCCTCCCACAACCCGTGTACACTCTCCCCAATCACTGACTCTCCCCACACATTTAATCTCCTCCCACAGTCCATGTACACTCTCCCCTATCACTGACTCTACCCATCCATTCAATCTCCTCCCACAGCCCATGTACACTCTCCCCTATCACGGACTCTACCCACCCATTTAATTTCCTCCCACAGCCCATGTACACTCTCCCCTATCACTGACTCTACCCACCCATTTAATCGCCTCCCACTGTCCATGCACAGTCTCCCCTATCACTGACTCTACCCACCCATTTAATCGCCTCCCACTGTCCATGTACACTCTCCCATATCATCGAATCTCTCCACCCATTTAATCTCCCAAAGCCCATGTACACTCTCCCCTATCACTGACTCTCCCCACCCATTTAATCTCCTCTCACAGCCCCTGTACACTCTCCCCTATCACTGACTCTCCCCACCCATTTAATCTCCTCTCACAGCCCATGTACACTCTCCCCCATCACTGACTTTCCCCACCCATTTAATCTCCTCTCACAGCCCATGTACACTCTCCCCTATCACTGACTCTCTCCACCCATTTAATCTCCTCCCACAGCCCATGCACACTCTCCCCTATCACTGACTCTACCCACCCATTTAATCGCCTCCCACTGTCCATGTACACTCTCCCATATCATCGAATCTCTCCACCCATTTAATCTCCCAAAGCCCATGTACACTCTCCCCTATCACTGACTCTCCCCACCCATTTAATCTCCTCTCACAGCCCATGTACACTCTCCCCCATCACTGACTCTCCCCACCCATTTAATCTCCTCTCACAGCCCATGTACACTCTCCCCTATCACTGACTCTACCCACCCATTTAATCTCCTCTCACAGCCCATGTTCACTCTCCCCCATCACTGACTCTCCCCACCCATTTAATCTCCTCCCACAGCCCATGTACATTCTCCCCTATCACTGACTCTCCCCACCCATTTAATCTCCTCCCACAGCCCATGTGCACTCTCCCCTATCACTGACTCTAACCACCCATTTAATCTCCTCCTAGAGCCCATGTACACTCTCCCCTATCACTGACTCTCCCCACCCATTGAATCTCCTCCCACAGCCCATGTACACTCTCCCCCATCACTGACTCTCCCCACCCATTGAATCTCCTCCCACAGCCCATGTACACTCTCCCCTATCACTGACTCTACCCACCCATTGAATCTCCTCCCACAGCCCAGGTACACTCTCCCCTATCACTGACTCTCCCCACCCATTTAATCTCCTCCCACAGCCCATGTTCACTCTCCCCTATCACTGACTCTACCCACCCATTTAATCTCCTCCCACAGCCCATGTACACTCTCCCCTATCACTGACTCTCACCACCCATTTAATCTCCTCTCACAGCCCATGTTCACTCTCCCCTATCACTGACTCTCCCCACCCATTTAATCGCCTCCCACTGTCCATGTACACTCTCCCATATCATCGAATTTCTCCACCCATTTAATCTCCTCCCACAGCCCATGTACACTCTCCCCTATCACTGACTCTCCCCATCCATTTAATCCCCTCCCACAGCCCATGTACACTCTCCCCTATCACTGACTCTACCCACCCATTTAATCTCCTCCCACAACCCATGTACACTCTCCCCTATCACTGACTCTCCCCACCCATTTAATCTCCTCCCACAGCCCATGTACACTCTCCCCTATCACTGACTCTACCCATCCATTCAATCTCCTCCCACAGCCCATGTACACTCTCCCCTATCACGGACTCTACCCACCCATTTAATTTCCTCCCACAGCCCATGTACACTCTCCCCTATCACTGACTCTACCCACCCATTTAATCGCCTCCCACTGTCCATGCACAGTCTCCCCTATCACTGACTCTACCCACCCATTTAATCGCCTCCCACTGTCCATGTACACTCTCCCATATCATCGAATATCTCCACCCATTTAATCTCCCAAAGCCCATGTACACTCTCCCCTATCACTGACTCTCCCCACCCATTTAATCTCCTCTCACAGCCCATGTACACTCTCCCCTATCACTGACTCTCCCCACCCATTTAATCTCCTCTCACAGCCCATGTACACTCTCCCCCATCACTGACTTTCCCCACCCATTTAATCTCCTCTCACAGCCCATGTACACTCTCCCCTATCACTGACTCTCTCCACCCATTTAATCTCCTCCCACAGCCCATGCACACTCTCCCCTATCACTGACTCTACCCACCCATTTAATCGCCTCCCACTGTCCATGTACACTCTCCCATATCATCGAATCTCTCCACCCATTTAATCTCCCAAAGCCCATGTACACTCTCCCCTATCACTGACTCTCCCCACCCATTTAATCTCCTCTCACAGCCCATGTACACTCTCCCCCATCACTGACTCTCCCCACCCATTTAATCTCCTCTCACAGCCCATGTACACTCTCCCCTATCACTGACTCTACCCACCCATTTAATCTCCTCTCACAGCCCATGTTCACTCTCCCCCATCACTGACTCTCCCCACCCATTTAATCTCCTCCCACAGCCCATGTACATTCTCCCCTATCACTGACTCTCCCCACCCATTTAATCTCCTCCCACAGCCCATGTGCACTCTCCCCTATCACTGACTCTAACCACCCATTTAATCTCCTCCTAGAGCCCATGTACACTCTCCCCTATCATCGACTCTCCCCACCCATTGAATCTCCTCCTACAGCCCATGTACACTCTCCCCTATCACTGACTCTCCCCACCCATTGAATCTCCTCCCACAGCCCATGTACACTCTCCCCTATCACTGACTCTACCCACCCATTGAATCTCCTCCCACAGCCCAGGTACACTCTCCCCTATCACTGACTCTCCCCACCCATTTAATCTCCTCCCACAGCCCATGTTCACTCTCCCCTATCACTGACTCTACCCACCCATTTAATCTCCTCCCACAGCCCATGTACACTCTCCCCTATCACTGACTCTCACCACCCATTTAATCTCCTCTCACAGCCCATGTTCACTCTCCCCTATCACTGACTCTCCCCACCCATTTAATCGCCTCCCACTGTCCATGTACACTCTCCCATATCATCGAATCTCTCCACCCATTTAATCTCCTCCCACAGCCCATGTACACTCTCCCCTATCACTGACTCTCCCCATCCATTTAATCCCCTCCCACAGCCCATGTACACTCTCCCCTATCACTGACTCTACCCACCCATTTAATCTCCTCCCACAACCCATGTACACTCTCCCCTATCACTGACTCTCCCCACCCATTTAATCTCCTCCCACAGCCCATGTACACTCTCCCCTATCACTGACTCCAACCACCCATTTAATCTCCTCCCACAGCCCATGTACACTCTCCCCTATCACTGACTCCAACCACCCATTTAATCTCCTCCCACAGCCCATGTACACTCTCCCCTATCACAGACTCTCCCCACCCATTGAATCTCCCCCCACAGCCCATGTACACTCTCCCCTATCACTGACTCTCCCCACCCATTTAATCACCTCCCACAGCCCATGTACACTCTCCCCTATCACTGACTCTCCCCACCCATTTAATCTCCTCCCACAGCCCATGTACACTCTCCCCTATCACTGACTCTCCCCACCCATTTAATCACCTCCCACAGCCCATGTACACTCTCCCCTATCACTGACTCTCCCCACCCATTTAATCTCCTCCCACAATATGGCTCGGCTCTCTTTAAAGAAACTTGCGTCCGCAAGGGGAGTGGAGGTGGGAACGTGGTGCAGGTTAAGCATAAGAGCTCCAAAGAACGAGGGGGAGTCGGAAATCTCGGGGAGGAGAGGGTGCAAGAGGAAGGAACCTTAATGGGGCAGCAGGCCAGGAGCGGGGAGACAAAAATGCCAGAAGGGAGCAACATAGGTGCAGATTCGCGAATGTCCCAGCGAGAAAAGAAATGGGGAGCAAGCGTAAGCGGTGGAGTTGATGCGGATGGGAACGGCACTCCCCATACCCTTTAATATCCCAATCAGTCTGAACCCACTCTCCCCCTCACTCCCCGTACACTTTAATATCCCACCCAGTCTAATCCCACTCTCCCCCTCACTCCCCGTACACTTTAATATCCCACCCAGTCTGAACCCACTCTCCCCCTCACTCCCTGTACACTTTAATATCCCACCCAGTATAATCCCACTCTCCCCTCACTCCCCACACCCTTTAATATCCCACCCAGTCTAATCCCACTCTCCCCTCACTCCCCACAACCTTTAATATCCCACCCAGTCTAATGCCACTCTCCCCTCACTCCCCACACCCTTTAATATCCCACCCAGTCTAATCCCACTCTCCCCTCACTCCCCATACACTTTAATATCCCACCAAGTCTAATCCCACTCTCCCCTCACTCCCCATACACTTTAATATCACACCCATCTAATCCCACTCTCCCGCTCACTCCCCATACACTTTAATATCACACCCAGTCTAATCCCACTCTCCTGCTCACTCCCAATACCCTTTAATATCCCACCCAATCTAATCCCACTCTCCCGCTCACTCCCCGTACACTTTAATATCCCACCAGGTCTAATCCCACTCTCCCCTCACTCCCCATACACTTTAATTTCCCACCCAGTCTAATCCCACTCTCCCCCTCACACCTCATGCACTTTAATATCCCACCCAGTCTAATCCCACTCTCCCCTCACTCCCCACACCCTTTAATATCCCACCCAGTCTAATCCCACTCTCCTGCTCACTCCCCATACACTTTAATATCCCACCCAGTCTAATCCCACTCTCCCCTCACTCCCCATACACTTTAATATCCCACCAAGTCTAATCCCACTCTCCCCTCACTCCCCGTACCCTTTAATGTCCCACCCAGTCTAATCCCACTCTCCCCCTCACTCCCCATACACTTTAATATCCCAACAAATCTAATCCCACTCTCCCCTCACTCCCCATACACTTTAATATCCCACCCAGTCTAATCCCACTCTCCCCTCACTCCCCACACCCTTTAATATCCCACCCAGTCTAATCCCACTCTCCCCCTCACTCCCCATACACTTTAATATCCCACCCAGTCTAATCCCACTCTCCCCTCACTCCCCATACACTTTAATATCCCACCCAGTCTAATCCCACTCTCCCCCTCACTCCCCATACACTTTAATATCCCACCCAGTCTAATCCCACTCTGCTGCTCACTCCCCATACACTTTAATATCCCACCCAGTCTAATCTCACTCTCCCCCTCACTCCCCATACACTTTAATATCCCACCCAGTCTAATCCCACTTTCCCCCTCACTCCCCATACACTTTAATATCCCACCCAGTCTAATCCCACTCTCCCGCTCACTCCCCATACACTTTAATATCCCACCCAGTCTAATCCCACTCTCCCCCTCACTCCCCATACACTTTAATATCCCACCCAGTCTAATCCCACTCTCCCCCTCACTCCCCATACACTTTAATATCCCACCCAGTCTAATCCCACTCTCCCCCTCACTCCCCATACACTTTAATATCCCACCCAGTCTAATCCCACTCTCCCGCTCACTCCCCATACCCTTTAATATCCCACCCAGTCTAATCCCACTCTCCCCCTTACTCCCAATACCCTTTAATATCCCACCCAGTCTAATCCCACTCTCCCCCTTACTCCCAATACCCTTTAATATCCCACCCAGTCTAATCCCACTCTCCCCCCACTCCCCATACACTTTAATATCACACCCAGTCTAATCCCACTCTCCCCCTCACTCCCCATACACTTTAATATCCCACCCAGTCTAATCCCACTCTCCCCCTTACTCCCAATACCCTTTAATATCCCACCCAGTCTAATCCCACTCTCCCCCTCACTCCCCATCACTTTAATATCCCACCCAGTCTAATCCCACTCTCCCCCTCACTCCCCATACACTTTAATATCCCACCCAGTCTAATCCCACTCTCCCCCTCACTCCCCATACACTTTAATATCCCACCCAGTCTAATCCCACTCTCCCCCTCACTCACCATACACTTTAATATCCCACCCAGTCTAATCCCACTCTCCCGCTCACTCCCCATACCCTTTAATATCCCACCCAGTCTAATCCCACTCTCCCCCTCACTCCCAATACCCTTTAATATCCCACCCAGTCAAATCCCACTCTCCCCCTCACTCCCCATACCCTTTAATATCCCACCCAGTCTAATCCCACTCTCCCCCTTACTCCCAATACCCTTTAATATCCCAAGCAGTCTAATCCCACTTTCCTGCTCACTCCCCATACACTTTAATATCCCACCCAGTCTAATCCCACTCTCCTGCTCTGTGGGTGTGGAGCCTGGGCCTTTCCTGCTCTGTGTCTGTGGGGCTCAGTCCCACACCGGGTGAGAGCAGCACAAAGCAGCATCTCTTCACGGGCTGGCAGTTCTGACTCACGGATCAGTCACTGCAACAAACGGTTCCAACAACACAATGGTCAGCTCCAGCGTTCCGTCCCCACCCTGGGACGGTCAGGGTGAACAGAAAGGGACTCCACTGATGTGCAACGTGAGGCAGGAGCTGAGATCCTGGAACTCAGCAGCTGGGAGTAACCGTGGGAGGAACCCAATCATCATGTCAGGAACCAGATCATCGAGGGGGTGGAAGAGAGAGGGAGAGACAGAGAGAGGGAGAGACAGAGAGAGGGAGAGACAGAGAGAGGGAGAGACAGAGAGAGTGAGAGACAGAGAGAGGGAGAGACAGAGAGAGGGAGAGACAGAGAGAGGGAGAGACAGAGAGAGTGAGAGACAGGGAGAGACAGAGAGAGAGAGAGACAGAGAGAGAGACAGAGAGAGGGACAGAGAGAGTGAGACAGAGAGAGGGAGAGACAGAGAGAGGGAGAGACAGAGAGAGGGAGAGACAGAGAGACAGAGAGAGAGAGAGACAGAGAGAGGGAGAGACAGAGAGACAGAGAGAGGGAGAGACAGAGAGAGGGAGAGACAGAGAGAGTGAGAGACAGAGAGAGGGAGAGACAGAGAGAGGGAGAGACAGAGACAGAGAGAGACAGAGAGAGGGAGAGACAGAGAGAGGAGAGACAGAGAGAGGGAGAGACAGAGAGACAGAGAGAGGGAGAGACAGAGAGAGGGAGAGACAGAGAGAGGGAGAGACAGAGAGAGGGAGAGACAGAGAGAGGGAGAGACAGAGAGAGGGAGAGACAGAGAGACAGAGAGAGGGAGAGAGGAAGAGAGGGGATCGGTTCTTCTCTCCATACATACAGAATCTCAGACAGTTACCAACAGCAACAGTTGCTGGTTCATGAATTGGAGAACTCAGAGCTACGAGGAGTATGCAGGCGAAAGGGCCAGAGCATAGACACAGACAGGGCTGACACACACAGACTGGCCAGACACACCGTCTGACCACAGACAGACACAGACTGACCACACAGACGGACACACACAGACACACAGGGCTGGTTTTCAATGACCCGTGGAGTCGGGTTTGGAGGTGTGTGGGGGGTTAAAGTTGCAGATTCGGGGGTCCCGACCCCATCCCGACTCTATTCCGCCTCCACACAATTTTGACAAAATCGGTCGCGGGGTTCCCGACTCCGTCCCGCCTCCAAGAGGCGGGAGAGGCCATTAAAGCCCTTAACAAGCCCTAAATTGGCTCTGTAATGCCATTTTGAAACGTTTTAGCTAGTTTAACCCTTTTCCGACGTGAAGTACACCTGATGTGAAACACGCCAGTGAAACCTGGCGGGAGCACAAGTGGATAGGTGACTATCAGCTGCAGGTCCACTATTACAATGGAGATGTGATGAAGGGAGTAGTAGTATTGTGTGTGAAAGTGGCCTCTGATGCTGCTGCATTGTCCTCACAGACTGCCTGGCCTTACTGTGAGAGGACATGGATTGAAAAAATCTCTCTCTCTTTCTTTTTGCATCCAAGGTCCACTGACAGCAAAAGTCAGGCAGGTCCTCTCACACCAAAGGCCAGTCAGTCTCTGAGACCAGGCAGACAGTCTCTGACCTGCAATGATGACATCATCAGAGGCGACTTTCAGACTGAAACCACTAATTGGGTCATGGGTTCCCACATGCTGGAACTCAATTACCCAATTAAGTGAAAATTGCATAATTCATCCACATTAATCTGGCATCGGGGGGAAACACGAAATGTGGCTAACACGACACCAACCCGACCCCAAGACAAAATCCAGCCCACAGACTCAAAACATAGGCAGACAGATATACACATGCACACGGAATGTTAGCACAGACTGATAGCAGAGTGAGACACAGCACAAACACACACGGAATGATAAAACAGGTGCACAGACAGAGATTGATCACAGACTGGCAACGCAGACTGACAACAGAGGCAGAGAGATACACACACAGACCGAACACACAGACAGACACAAATAGAGTGAAACAGCACAGAAGTTGGCCATTCGGCCCATCGTGCCTGTTCCGGCTGTTTGGATGCGCTATCCAACGAGTCCCACTCTCCCACTCTTTCCACATAACCCTGCAAGTGTTTTCCGTTCAAGTATTTATCCAATTCGCTTGCTGTTGGTAATGGCGGCCAGTGTGAGGGGCCAGAGAGGGGGGGCTGTGATTGGAGGAGAGGAGAGGGAGCGGGAGAGAGGGAGGCTGTGATTGGAGGAGAGGAGAGGGACCAGGAGAGAGTGAGGCTATGATTGGAGGAGAGGAGATGGAGCGGGAGGGAGGGAGGCTGTGATTGGAGGAGAGAAGATGGACCAGGAGAGAGTGAGGCTATGATTGGATGAGAGTAGAGGGACCGGGATAGATGGAGGCTGTGATTGGAGGAGAGGAGAGGGAGCGGGAGAGAAGGAGGCTGTGATTGGAGTAGAGCAGTGGGAGCGGGAGAGAGGGAGGCTGTGATTGGAGGAGAGAAGTGGGAGCGGGAGAGAGGGAGGCTGTATTTGGAGGATGGGGAGGAAGCGGGAGAGAGCAAGGTTGTGATTGGAGGAGAGGAGAAGGACCAGAAGAGAGGGAGGCTGTGATTGGATGAGAGCAGAGGGAGCGGGAGAGAGCGAGGCTGTGATTGGAGGAGAGGAGAGGGAGTGGGGAGAGGGAGGCTGTGATTGGATGAGAGCAGAAGGGCGTGGGCGAGAGTGAGGCTGTGATTGGAGGAGTGCAGAGGGAGCGGGAGAAAGGGAGGCTGTGATTGGAGGAGAGG
This sequence comes from Squalus acanthias, assembly GCA_030390025.1. Classification (NCBI taxonomy): domain Eukaryota; kingdom Metazoa; phylum Chordata; class Chondrichthyes; order Squaliformes; family Squalidae; genus Squalus; species Squalus acanthias. Next base: position 29,116,927 of record CM059446.1, on the reverse strand, counting down.
AGAGGGAGGGAGGGAGGCTGGCAATGGAGGAGAGGAGAGGGAGCGGTTAAGAGCTAGGATCTGATTGAAAGAGGGCAGAAGGACCGAGAGACAGGGAGGCTGTGCTTGGAGGAGAGCAGTGGGAGCGGGTGAGAGCAAGGCTGTGATTGGAGGAGAGGAGAGGGAGCGGGAGAGAGGGAGGCTGTGATTGGAGGAGAGGAGAGGGAGTGGGAGAGAGGAAGGCTGTGATTGGAGGAGAGGAGAGGGCGCAGGAGAGAGGGAAGCTGTGATTGGAGGAGAGGAGAGGGAGCGGGTGAGAGCAAGGCTGTGATTGGAGGAGAGGAGAGGGAGCGGGAGAGAGGAAGGCTGTGATTGGAGGAGAGGAGAGGGAGCAGGAGAGAGGGAAGCTGTGATTGGAGGAGAGGAGAGGGAGCAGGAGAAATGGCAGATTGGTGGTTGGTTAGTCACTAATTGGCATCTTAACCGCTTGACCCATGCGGCCTGGGACCGTGGTCACCCCCTCCACTCCCTCCCACCGCCCCCGCCACCCACTTTTCATCCATATCCCTTGACACTCTTGCCCAACAAAAATTTGCTAACACCTTTTCACACAAAAGGGAGCAGAAATCTGGAATTCTCTAACCCAAAAGGCTGAGAGAGACAGAGTGAGAGAGAGAGACAGAGAGAGAGAGACAGAGAAAGAGAGAGAGAGACAGAGAGCGATAGCGAGACAGATAGGGAGAGAGACAGAGAGAGATAGAGAGATAGAGAGACAGATAGGGAGAGAGACACAGAGAGAGAGACAGAGATAGAGAGAGACAGAGAGGGAGACAGAGGAAGAGAGAGAGAGAGAGAAAGAGACTGAGAGAGAGACAGAGAGACAGAGACAGAGACACAGCGACAGAGACAGGACATAGAGAGAGAGAGACAGACAGGCAGAGGCAGAGAGAGAGACAGAGAGACAGAGAAGAGACAGAGAGAGCGACTGAGAGAGAGTGAGAGACAGAGAGAGAGAGACAGAAAGAGAGAGACAGAGAGAGCAACAGAGAGAGAGAGAGAGAGAGAGAGACAGATAGTGAGAGAGACACAGAGAGAGAGAGAGACATAGAGAGAGATAGAGAAAGAGAGACCGAGAAAGAGAGAGAGAGAGAGAGACAGATAGTGAGAGAGACAGAGACAGAGAGGGAGAGGAAGAGAGAGAGACAGACAGAGGAAGAGAGAGAGAGACAGAGAGAGAGAGACTGAGAGAGAGGGAGAGAGAGAGACAGAGAGAGAGAGACAGAGAGACAGAGACAGAGAGAGACAGAGAGAGAGAGACAGAGAGACAGAGAGAGAGACAGAAAGAGACAGAGAGAGAGAGACTGAGAGAGAGAGAGAGAGAGACAGAGACAGAAAGAGACAGAGAGAGAGAGACAGAGAGACAGAGAGAGAGACAGAAAGAGACAGAGAGAGAGAGAGAGAGACTGAGAGAGAGACAGAGAGACAGAGAGAGAGAGAGAGAGAGAGAGAGACAGAGAGAGAGACAGAGAACATAAGAGCATAAGAAATAGGAGCAGGAGTCGGCCATTCGGCCCCTCGAGCCTGCTCCACCATTCAATAAGATCATGGCTAATCAGATCTTGGCCTCAACTCCACTTTCACGCCCGCTCCCCATAACCTTTGACTCCCCTGTAGCTCAAATATCTGTCTAACTCGGCCTTGAATATATTCAGTGACTCAGCCTCCACAGCTCTCTGGGGGAAAAAATTCCAAAGATTCACGACCCTCTGAGAGAAGAAATTCCTCCTCATCTACATTTTAAATGGGCGACCCCTTATTCTGAAACTATGCCCCCTAGTTCTAGATTCCCCCAAGAGGGGAAAACATCCTCCCTGCATCTATCATGTCAAGCTCCCTCAGAATCTTATATGTTGGCAAATTGGCATAGGGTCAATAGGATCAGGGAGATGAATGCGAGGCTCAAAGATTGGTGTGGGAGAAATGGGTTTCGATTCGTGGGGCACTGGCACTAGTACTGGGGAAAGAGAGAGCTGTTCCGTTGGGACGGACTACACCTGAACCATGCTGGGACCAGAGTTCTAGCGAGTCGAATAACTCGGGAGGTAGATAGGTCTTTAAACTAAATAAGGGGGTGTGGGGGGAGGGTTCCGGTGGAGAGAAATTTAAAATGCTAAAGAGAAAAGACAAGGATGCAGTGCAGGAAAGTGATTGGGGTAAGGATAACCAGATTGTGTCAGGAAGGGACAGAGCGTACAAACAAAAGAGTACATTAACAAATAGGGTCTGGGTAAGAAAAAATTGTAATAAGGCAAATAGGGCCATAGAACAAAAAATTGTTAAAATGTCTAAAAATGTTAAAAAGACAAATCTAAAGGCACTGTATCTGAATGCACGAAGCATTCGTAATAAGGTAGACAAATTAACAGCACAAATAGATGTAAACGGATATGATATAATTGCAATTACGGAGACATGGCTGCAGGGTGACCAAGGCTGGGAGCTGAATATCCAAGGATATTCAATATTTAGGAAGGACAGGCAAAAAGGAAAAGGAGGTGGGGTGGTGTTGTTAGTAAAAGATGAAATCAGAGCAATAGTGAGAAAGGATATTGGCTCAGAAAATCAAGATGTAGAATCAGTCTGGGTGGAGCTAAGAAGCACCAAGGGGCAGAAAACATTGGTTGGGGTTGTCTATAGGCCTCCAAACAGTAGTGGTAATGTAGGGGACGGCATCAAACGGACATTAGAGATGCATGTAACAAGGGTACTACATTAATCATGGGAGACTTTAATCTACATATAGACAGGCCAAACCAAATTGGCAATAATACTGTGGAGGATGAATTCCTGGAGTGTGTATGAGATTTTTTTTAGACCAGTATGTTGAGGAGCCAACTAGGGAACAAGCTATCCTAGATTGGGTATTGTGCAATGAGAAGGGGTTAATTAATAATCTTGTTGTGCGGGGTCCTTTAGGGAAGAGTGACCATAACATGTAGAATTCTTCATTAAGATGGAAAGTGAAGAAGTCCAATCCGAAACTAGTGTCCTCAATCTAAACAAAGGAAACTAAGATAGTATGAGGAGTGAGTTGGCGATGATAGATTGGGATGCTTCATTAAAAGGCATGACGGTGGATAGGTAATGGCTAACATTTAAGGAACGAATGCATGAATTGCAACAGTTATACATTCCTTTCTGACGCAAAAACACAAAAGGAAAAGCAGCCCAACCATGGCTAATAAAAGAAATTAAGGATAGAATTAGATCCAAAGAGGAGTCATATAAAGTTGCTAGAAAAAGTAGCAAGCCTGAGGATTGGGAGCAGTTTAGAGTTCAGCAAAAAAGATCCAAGAGATTGATTAAGAGGGGAAAAATAGAGTATGAGAGTAAACTTGCAAGGAACATAAAAGCAGACTGTAAAAGCTTCTACAAATATGTTAAAAGAAAAAGATTAGTGAAGACAAATGTAAGTCCCTTACAATCAGAAACGGGAGAATTTATAATGGGGAACAAGGCAATGGCAGAGCAATTAAACAATTACTTTGGTTCTGTCTTCACGGAAGAGGACACAAATAACTTCCCAGAAATGCTAGGGAAACAAGGGTCTAGTGAGAAGGAAGAATTAAAGGAAATTAGTATTAGTAAAAAAATAGTGCTGGAGGAATTAATGGGACTGAAAGCCCATTAATCCCCAGGGCCTGATAATCTGCATCCCAGAGTACTAAAAGAGGTAGCCATGGAAATAGTGGATGCATTGGTTGTTATCTTCCAAAATTCTATAGATTATGGAATAGTTCCTGCAGATTGGAGGGTGGCAAATGTAACCCCACTATTTAAAAAAGGAGGGAGAGAGAAAATAGGGAACTACAGACCAGTTAGCCAAACATCAGTAGTAGGGAAAATGCTGGAGTCTATTATAAAGGATGTGATAAAAGGACACTTAGATAATATCAACGGGATTAGACAAAGTCAACATGGATTTATGAAAGGGAAATCGTGTTTGACAAACCTACTGGAGTATTTTGAGGATGTGACTGGTAGAATAGATAAGGGAGAACCAGTGGATGTGGTGTATTTGGATTTTCAGAAGGCCTTTGATAAAGTCCCACATAAGAGGTTAGTGTGCAAAATTAATGCACATGGGATTGGGGGTAATATACTGGCATGGATTGAAAATTGGTTAACAGACAGGAAACAGGGAGTAGAAATAAATGGGTCTTTTTCAGGGTGGCAGGCGGTGACTAGTGGGGTACCGCAGGGATCAGTGCTTGGGCCCCAGCTATTCACAATATATATCAATGATTTTGATGAGGGAACCAAATGAAATATTTCCAAGTTTGCTGATGGCACGAAACTAGGTGGGATTGTGAGTTGTGAGGAGGAAGCAAAGAGGCTTCAAGGCAATTTAGACAAGTTGAGTGAGTGGGCAAATACATGGCAGATGCAGTATAACGTGGATAACTGTGAAGTTATCCACTTCGGTAGGAAAAACAGAAAGGTAGAGTATTATTTAAATGGTGATAGATTGGGAAATGCTGATGTACAAATGGATCTGGGTGTCCTTGTACACCAGTCACTGAAAACAAACATGCAGGTGCAGCAAGCAGTTAGGAAGGCAAATGGTATGTTGGCCTTCATTGCAAGAGGATTTGAGTGCAGGAGCAAGGATGTCTTACTACAGTTGTACAGGGCCTTAGTGAGACAACACCTGGAATACTGTGTGCAGTTTTGGTCTCCTTTCCTAAGAAAGGATATACTTGCCATAGAGGGAGTGCAGTGAAGGTTCACCAGACTGATTCCTGGGATGGCAGGACTGTCGTATGAGGAGAGATTGAGTCGATTAGGCCTGTAATCACTAGAGTTTAGAAGAATGAGAGGGGATCTCATTGAAACGTATAAAATTCTGACAGGGCTAGACAGACTGGATGCAGGGAGGATGTTTCCCCTGGCTGGGAGGGTCTAGAACGAGGGGTCACAGTCTAAGGATACGGGATGGGACATTTAGGACTGAGATGAGGAGAAATTTCTTCACTCAGAGGGTGGTGAACCTGTGGAATTCTCTTCCACAGAAGGATGTGGAGGCCAAGTCACAGAATATATTTAAGAAGGAGGTAGATAGATTTCTAGACACAAAAGGCATCAAGGGGTATGGGGAGAGAGCGGGAACATGGTATTGAGATAGAGGATCAGCCATGATCATATTGAATGGTGGAGCAGGCTTGAAGGGCTGAATGGCCTAATCCTGCTCCTAATTTTCTATGCTTTTCCATGTTTTCTATGTCATACGTCTATCATCGTTCAATTGACCTCTCATCTGGTGAATAGTATGTATGTGGTTTTGATTATAATCACCTGAGCTTAAAATAAATGATTTTAGATGCTTGCATGTGACAAGTACATGAATTGAGTAAAGTTTGTATTCTGGTAATTACTTGTAACCTCTTGTGGGTTTTTATGTAAAAGAAGTTTCACAGATTCATTGGGTTTTGTGTTGTCTGTTCCACGGGTCTGAACTCTATAAACTGTCAGACAGTCGGAACGTCTTACAGATTTTGGCGCCCGAACAGGGACTCGTTCAGATCAATCGATGGATGCGTTAGTCACGAAATATGTGCCGGGGAAATTACCCCTCAGGGAGGGGTGGGTACGGTTCATTATAGACAGTGATGATCCAGTACTGGAGGCTGAACAGTGGACCCAAGGGTTCATGTGTCAGCAAAGGTTAAGGAAAGCCCCAGCGGGCTTAGCAGGCCAATTAAGTTGGAAGCCGGTTACAGAGAACGTCAGCGTATGATGTTTCATCTGTCAAAAATTTTTTACAGATGAATTGTCATCGTTTGACAGCTCTGTGAAGCCGTCAAACACTGACATTCTATGTTGTTTGATGAGTTCTTGTATTCAAGACTCATCAAACCTCTTTCTTTAGCAGAAATTCGATGGTTGTTGCATCGGAGAATGTAGTAGCCATCTGTCATCTCTACCGGTGAGATGTGAGGCTCTCCGCATCCCCAACTGTTGAAGCCTGCAGGAAGAAACATTTTCTATCACTTTTCACTCACCTCACATACTCACCTCTCCACACTTGCACCCATCACTCCACAGTGCACTTCTGCACCCCGTCTGACCCCTGCAGACCCACTGCTCACCTCGGTAACCCTGGCGGGGTTTCCTGACATCGGGAAGCCTGCGCTTCTGTTGGAAAAATGGGGATAATCCTCTTAACTGCCTGTTAACTATCTGTTAACAGGCAGTTAAGTGGCTGTAATCCCCTTTCCGCCTCCGGGAGACGGGACCCGGCGCGGGTCGGCTACCCGCCTCCTGAGAAGATGACACGGAGGTGGGTTGGGGCCGGGATGGGCACCCGCCCCCAGATTCTGCCATTTTCCTGGCAGTCCCGCCTCCATACCCGCCTCCCCAAGGATGGCAAGATCATGCCCAAGGAAAAGTTAGAACAGAAGGAGAGGTGGTGTAATAAAGAACAACAACTCGAGAGCCAGTGTATTAATAATCAGAATCAGTGCGATGCCTTGTCAAAAGAACTATCCAAACAGAGACATCGGGCAGAGCAGGCAGAAAAGATCAATGAAGACCTGAAGGTTGCATTTAGGGTCACCCAGAAACAGGCTCCAGAGGAACGGAGTGCTTGTGGGGACCGCATTGAATGTAATAAGCAGATTAAGGAGTGGGAGATAAAGAGGGAAAAAGATCTAAGGTGCAGGCTAACCAATCTGAAAGCTCAGCAAAGGAAGGGGAAAAAATAGGGAATTGGAGAGACAGGAAAAGCTGCTGAGACGACTTAGTAAAAGAAATAAAAAGACACCCTTGAAGTATAGTGGTAGGAGTCGAAAATTGCCCTATTACAGAATAAGAAAAGTAGGAAGACCCGTTTTGGTTTGTTTTAAAAAAAACATCATATTGAGAGTCTGAACTATATAAAATGAAAGAATTATTCTGGCCAACGATCGTGATTCTGCTCTATCTGAAAGATTCCACATCAGCCTATTCGGCAACTGGACCAACACTAATTATTTTCCCTATAACAGTTCGATTGCAGTTGCCCCGGAGACACCACTCGAAACTAGTTTACTCAATCTCTTCTCATACGACAGTCCTTCCGGTACATCAAGGGTGATGGAGAAACCGCGGGTTCAGGGTCAGTATGGGTTACCACCTATGAGGTCCAGGAAGGTAGGGAAGGTATGCATAAAATGCAAAGATCGCCCCACCGGTCCAAGGGTGTGGTTTATACAAGCAGAACCAGGTGACCATGCAAAGGCATTATCAGATCGGGAACCCTCGGGGAATGTAGGAAACCCGACCCAATCCCGAGCAGTGGGAGACACTCTCTGATGTTGGCCACAGTGGTGGCAGGAGCATGTGGGAATCTATGAGGCATAAACCCTTCGGGGACGCTGTCAAACTTGACTTTTATCTTCTCAGAGCCACTCTGTAGAGCTCCTGTCCATTGGATAGGTGGGAAAAGTATTCAAGCAAATGGAATAGATGAGAGGGGTCCCGAACATAGAAACATAGAAGATAGGAGCAGGAGTAGGCCATTCGGCCCCTCGAGCCTGCTCCGCCATTCAATGAGATCATAGCTGATCATCCAAATTCAGTACCCTGTCCCTGCCTTTTCCCCATATCCCTTGATCCCTTTAGCCTTAAGAAATATATCTAACTCCTTCTTGAATATATTTAATGAATTGGCCTCCACTGCCTTCTGTGGTAGAGAATTCCTCAGGTTCACCACTCTCTGGGTGAAGAAATTCATCCTCATCTCAGTCCTAAATGGCTTACCCCTTATCTTTAGACTGTGACCCCTGGTTCTGGACTCCCCGACCATCGGGAACATCTTTCCTGCATCTAGTCTGTCTAGCCCTGTTAGAATTTTATAAGTTTCAATGAGATCACCTCTCATTCTTCTAAACTCCAGCTAGTATAAGTCCAATTGTCCCAATCTATCCTCATACGTCATTCCTGCCATCCCAGGTATCAGCCTGGTGAATCTTCGCTGCACTCTCTCCATGGCAAGAACACCCTTCCTCAGATAAGGTGACCAAAACTGCACACAATACTCAAGGTGTGGTCTCACCAAGACCCTGGACAACTGCAGCAAGACATCCTTGTTCCTGTATTCGAACCCTCTCGCTACGAAAGCCAACATACCATTTGCCTTCTTAACCCTGGGTCATTGAATATACTTAAGGTGGAGATAGACAGATTTTTGAATGCTAAGGGAGTCAAGGAATATGGGGAGCGGGCAGGGAAGTGGAGTTGAGGCTAAGATCAGATCAGCCATGATCTTACTGAATGGCGGAGCAGGCTCGAGGGGCCGAATGACCTACTCCTGCTCCTACATCCTACATCTTATGTATGTTCCTACCAATGGTTCGTGGACACGGAGGGAAGGCCATGTAGGGGTTCGAAGGGTTGCACACATTATTATGCGCTGGAATGTAAAAACGGAATAATACACACGGTGGAATTGAAAGTCCGTCTTAAACTCCTCCCCCCCCCCCCCCCCAACACCCCTACACAACCGCGGGAAGAACAACAGGAAACCCGGAGTGTCTGTCCCAAACATACGGGTCAGTGGTAATCCCAACTCGGATGATATTGTACCATGATGTGCATCATCTAGAGTTGGTACCTGTGATATTGAATCTGACTGAGGTGGGAATACCGGACTGGTGCTAACCAGGAACAGAGTGGTTATATGGGAGAATGCTGCGGAAATTAATAGGAAGATTTCGGGAAAGAGCCAGCACAACTCTGGCGGAATCGGAATTGGAGCCTTTATATAGCAAGGGCTCAGGAGATGGTAATGGATTTAACAATAACTTTGGAAAAATTACTGAGATCACTGAAGGAAACAATGTCGGTTACAGGGTTAAAGGGGACCATATCAGGATGCGATGGTAAATGATACAGCCATTGTTTTTAATACCGAATGTCCCTCATGAATAGTCTTAATTTGGCTGATTTGGATCAATCCGTAAAGGCAGTTAGAAATCGTCTGAAGGAAATTCTGAATAAAATGAATGGTCTGGAACAAGGGGAATTGAAGGAGGACCAAATTATGACCATTGAAGTGTCAGCTGTGGCTCAGTGGGTAGCACACTCGCCTCTGAGTCAGATGGTGGTGAGGTTCAAGTCCCACTCCAGGGACTTGAGCACATAAATCCAGGCTGACACTCCAGTGCAGTGCTGAGGGAGTGCTGCACGGTCGGAGGTGCCGTCTTTCAGATGAGACGTTAAACCGAGACCCTGTCTGTTCTCTCAGGTGGACGTAAAAGATCCCGTGGCCACTATTTCGAAGAAGAGCAGGGGAGTTCTCTCCGGTGTCCTGGACCAATATTTATCTCTCAATCAACATCACTAAAAAAGATTATCTAGTCATTATCACATTGCTGCTTGTGGGAGCTTGCTGTGCGCAAATTGGCTGCCGCGTTTCCCACCATACAACAGTGACTACACTTCAAAAATGTACTTCATTGGCTGTAAAGTGTTTTGAGACGTCCGGTGGTCGCGAAAGGCGCTCTAGAAAAGCAAGTCTTTCTCTTTGTTTAAGTTTTTATTCATCGGCAGGACGTGGTTAACTGTTTAGAATCCCATGCTAAGAAGATAAACCAAATTTTAAGGGAGAACCTGAATGTCTCTAGTGAGGCCGCGCGAAATGATGTTTGTGTAACATACGGATCCTGGTTAGTGGAACAAGCCCGTGAAAACCGGCAGCGCATTGCTGAGGTGACGCTTCCCTCGTGGGTGACTGATCGACACCTGAGGGCAATGTCCACTTACCAATTTACCACGAATATGTGCCAAGTAAGGGGGTTGGTACAGGTGTACTGGTGAAACACAAATATAGGAGTACGCCAGGGAGACCACTTAGTGAGGTATGATGAATCCCCGTAGTATGTGACACGGGTGGATGGGACCACATGGGTGGCCCCAGATCTTACTGGGTGCGCTCAATCTCGGGACACATTCATCTGCCCTTATGACGTGGTAGAACATGCAGCCCCTGCGTGCGGATTTGATTGGGATGGGGTGGAGCGGAACTGCACCATGAGGGTAGTTTGTAGGAAAGCTTTTCCCCGTACAATCTGCGTACCGAGGGAACGGTGAGTATCGTGTCACCACCACACACCGGGAATACCGGTACGGTAACAACCTGACTTGTCCCATTGCGGCGGAAGCTCTTTGCTTTACCCCAGTCCAACCTGTAGGACTTGGGGCACGGGTTTTAAGAACATAAGAACATAAGAAATAGGAGCAGGAGTCGGCCATTAGACCCTTCGAGCCTGCTCCGCCTTTCAATGAGATCATGGCTGATCTTCTGCCTCAACTCCATTCAACGGCCCTATCGCCATACCCCTTGACGCCCTTACTAGTCAGAAATCTATCGACTTCTGTTTTGAATATACCCAATGACTGAGCCTCCACAGCCCTCTGGGGTAGAGAATTCTAAAGATTCACCACCCTCTGTGTGAAGAAATGTCTTTTAATCTCAGTCCTGAATGGCCTACCCTTTATCTTGAGGCTGTGGCCCCTGGTTCTAGGCTCCCCAGCCAAGGAAAACATTCTCCCAGCATCCGCCCTATCAAGCCCTGTAATAATGTTATATGCTTCAATGAGATCCCCTCTCATTCTTCTGAATTCAAGAGAATACAGGCCTAGTTTACTCAATCTCTTCTCATACGACAGTCCCGCCATCCCAGGAATCAATCTCGTGAACCTTCATTGCACTACCTCTATTGCAAGTATATCCTTCCTTAGGTAAGGAGACCAAAATTGTGCACAGTACTCCAGGTGTGGTCTCACCAAGGCCCTATATAATTGGAGTAAGACGTCTTTACTCCTGTACTCGAATACCGGTACGGTAACAACCTGACTTGTCCCATCACGGCATGAGCTCTTTGCTTTATCCCAGCCCAACCTGTAGGACTTGGGGCGTGGGTTTCATTAAGCATTAGGAGATGAATTAAAAGAGCAATTACACCAGCGACTCGATTCGGCTATGACATTCCACCTCTACCAGAACACCTGGTTGAGTTGATCCAATGAGTTAGTCAATCTCAAAAGCACTTTTATACCTTGGCCCACAAAAATCGTGAACTGCGTAAAATGACCCCGAAGGTCGGGGATGAATCGTCTTGGTGGGATATCGGTATGAGTATCGAGGGTCACCCCTGGATAAGAATTATCTTCCGTGTTTTGGTCGTTGTTCAGTCGAGTCAACAGATGCCGCAGGCAGCAAGCATTGGTCAAGCTGTTACAGAAGACCCGGAAAGAAGAGGACGACGACATATAAGTGTCTGCAATCTTAAATTCAGGTTCAGACACTTGAGGGTGGATATCTGTAACACTGTCATGGTAAACTTGACTGGATCGAAAAGTGACCAAATGTACCGACAAGCTTTGAGGCAAGAGACTGCTTGGCTAAAACATGATGTGTTGGCACTTTTCCTTCGAAAGGTAAGCTCTTGAAAATTCTGTGAGAACCACAAGTCAACAATCCTGCAGATGTGAAAAACAATGACTCTCTTTGAACAGATGTGAAGAGAGAGAGAGAGAGAGTGGGGTAGTCTTATGAAGAAAGGTTGAGCAGGTTGGGACTATACTCATTGGAGTTTAGAAGAATGAGAGTTGACCTTATTGAAACATGTAAGATTCTCAGGGGGCTCGACAAGGTAGATGCAGAGAGGATGTTTCCCCTCGTGGGGGAATCTAGAACTAGAGGGCATAATTTCAGAATAAGGGGGCACCCATTTGAAACGGAAATGAGGAGGAATTTCTTCTCTCAGAAGGTCGTGAATCTTTGGATATCTGTTCCCCAGAAAGCTGTGGAGGCTGGGTCATTGGCTATATTTAAGGTGGAGATAGACAGGTTTTTGAACGATAAGGGAGTCAAGGGTTATGGGGAGCGGGCAGGGAAGTGGAGTTGAGGCCAAGATCAGATCAGCCATGATCTTATTGAATGGCGGAGCAGGCTCGAGGGGCCAAATGACCTGCTCCTGCTCCTACGTCTTAGGTTCTTATTTTCTTATGTAAAACAACATTATCCACTCCACACAGTTTGGGACATGAATGCTGTGGGCCAGTTGCCAAGTTTTGGGTTATAACTATTATTGGACACTGACATTCGGGGCGATAGTCGATGGTGACATTCGGGGCGATAGTCGATGGTGACCTGTTCAGTTGCCAGTTAACGTCAGTCATACGTCTCGTCATCGTTGAATTGACCTCTCATCTGGTGAATAGGATGTATGTGGTTTTGCTTCTAATCACCTGAGCTTAAAGTAAATGATTTTAGGTGCTTGCTTGTGATAAGTACATGAATTGAGTACAGTTTGTATTCTGGTAATTACTTGTAACCTCTTGTGGATTTTTAAGTGAAAGAAGTTTCACAGATTCATTGGGGTTTGTGTTGTCTGTTCCACGGGTCTGAACTCTATAAACTGTCAGACAGTCAGAACGTCTTACAGAGGGAAGCTGCTTTGCCTGCCGACCAAAGCCGAATGTTGGGTTCGAGGAGGTGGAAAGACTTTTACTGAGTTTGAAGGTTGGTGACAAGTTCTTGGAGGTACCTCTGCTATATTCTGAAGAGGTGGTGGTCTCATTCTTAAACCTGCCGATTTATATTGAGGACGATGTGCTCATAAAAAAGTTGAATTCGTGGGGCATTAAAATTTGCTCGGCAATAAAGGGGAGATACTATCCAGGAAAGCGGATAGCAGATGGAACTCGTTATGTAAAGGTGCGGTTCCCAGAGGGGGTGAAATCATTGCCGTACAGCATGAAATTCAAGACAATGGAAGGAGTGCAGTACTTCCGGGTACTGCATGATAACCAGGTGAAGGTTTGTTATTATTGTCTTGGACACAACCATCTTGTAAGAAACTGTCCAGACTTGTGCTGTTATAACTGCGGCAAGTCTGGACACATCGCTCGGAGCTGCAAGGCGGAGAGCTGTGGGGTGGGTCACAAAGGCCCCACCCACTGTGAGTGTGTGGCAGAAGGAAGCCCCTTGAGTGACGAGGAGATGGGAGAAGGAGAAGGAGCAGGAGGTGTGAGTTGAGCGGCTGGAGGAGCGGAGCAGGCGGATGACACAGCTGGTGAATGGAAGGAGAAAAGAGCGCAGAAGAGGCAGAAAATTGCGGAGCAGAGAAGAGGATGGAGATGGTGCAAAACACACCAAGCAAGGTGGATTATAAGATCTTGGCACGTGTTATGGCAAATCTTATGAAGGAGGTGATGCCGCAGATAGTTTTGCCCTCTCAGTCCTATGGACATCGCAGACTCTGTGATCTCAATCCGAGATGTGATAAAGCTCATGGAAGAGAGAGAGAGGGATGCTTATGTATTAAAGATAGATCAAGAGAAAGCCTTTGATAGGGTCTCTCATGAGTTTTTATTGATGGTTTTGGAAGCATTTGGCTTTGGGAAAAATTTCATGGCGTGGATAAGGATTTTTTATTCAAACATATTTAGCAGTGTTAAACGTTATGGTTTTTTATCCAATTATTTTCCGATACAGAGGTCAGTGAGACAGGGTTGTCCCTTCTCCCCATTGTTGTACACATTGGTAGCAGAACCATTAGGTTACATGATGCGAAAGAAACAAGGTGTAGTCGGGATTGCGGTTCCCAGTTCCTGGCGGGTGTCGGTGATACACCAAAATGCAGATGACACAACCTTAACGTTGAGAGATGGAGAATCAGTGAGGAAAGCTATAGGAGTAGTGGAGGAGTGTTGAAGAGCTTTCGGATCCAGAGTGAATTATAGTAAGTCCCAATGCCTGGTTGCAGGAAGGGGTAAATGGTTGGAGGAAAGTCCCTTTAAGGTGGTGGAGGTTTTGGAGTTCTGGGGGTGCATATGGGGTGCAAGAAGGACAGGGATGAAGTATTTTGATTAAATTGGGAACCGAAGGTTATGAAAATTAAAAAGATTTTGGGAAGATGGGAAAGAAGGTGGTTGAAAGTGCAAGGAAGAACGACAGTGGTGTCCGCTCTCCTGCTATCTAAGCTATGGTACTTATTGACGGTGGAGGATATTCCTGGGTGGGCGGAAAAGTCCATCCGAGAGGCTTGTGTGAGGTTTTATGGGAAGGGAAACCAGCCTTGGTTGCTTACAGTGCATCATTGGGCGGAGAAATCAGTGAGCCACAATTACCTCCAGTTACACATTGCGCAGACTGAAGACATTGGGCCGAAAATTGATCCCGGGATGCGAGAGTACGCACTGCGTACTCTCGCGTATTCCCACTCCAATTGCCGGTTTTCTGCATGCCCTGCGCATGCGCTGAAAACCGGCAATTGCTCTTCAGAAAAGGGGGCGGGTCCTCGGTGCATCGCGTGCGCGCTACAGGCTGCGCGCACGCTGTGCACTTCATGCTTTGGACGCGCAGGTAAGTACTGAAGATTTTGGAAATGTAAAAAGGAGGAGTAAGACCCGCTTTTAAGAAGGTAAGTAGTGAATTAAGTATTTTTTTGAATTTTTTTTTACAGGTATATCTTTTTTAGAGACTTTAAAGACAGGTAAGTTTATTTTTAAAACTTTTTAAAAGATTTTAAATTTTTTCAAAAATTTAATTTTTTATTTAAAATGGTTAATTTAATTAACTATACTTATTTTATTAATGTGATGGTTTTTTTTTTTAATTTAATTGAGGTTTAGCTGTTATTTTGGGGGGGTGTAAGATTCATAGATTTCACAGCCATGCTGTGGAAGATGGTGTGCTGCCATTGGCTCTAACTGAGTCACGTGATCCCACAGCTCGCACGAATTCACTACGCCGCTGGGATACGCAAGCCCAGCACAGCTGATGTCTGGAACATCAAGTTCGTGCGAGCTGGATCTGAAAAAGCACAAGCGAGGTGAGACAACGCGGGGAAGGCTTACCCCCGCGGGAACAGAGCGAGATCAATTTCTGGGCCATTGTCTTCATCGCCCACCACAAACTCTGCACCCCCGCCATCGATTCCATCCCGCTCCCCGGCCACTCTTTCAGGTTCAGCCAGAGGGGTCACAACCCCTTTGACCCTGAGCAGAGCTTCCGAGCCCACGTCTACCTCAGTAGCAAGTCCCACCTGGTGCCCTGCCTCAGCCCAGCTGTTGCTGAATCCCTCATCCAGACCCGGCTATTCCGATACCCTCCTGGCCGGCCTCCCATCTGCCACCCTCCGTAAACCTCAGCTCCTCCAAAACGCCGCCGCCCGCATCCTGTCCCTTTCACCCATCGCCCCCTGTGCCCGCTGACCAACACTGGCCCCCGGTCCACCAATCCCTCCAATGTAAAATTCCCAAGCTGCAGATTTGGGTGAGGAGGCTGTAGAATTTATTGAACGATTAATTCACTAATAATTCAATGACATGGACCTCGTGTTCATACAATTTCACATCAAGTGGTTGTTGAAGGAGGAGAAACTGTTCTTTGTTGAATGTTATTGTTGGGTACTATCTTGTTAAAGGTACAAGATATTCTGAAAGGTTCAAATTGATCAAGGTCATCCGAATCCTAAATTCCTGCTGTTTTATTGAGATGAGCGCATGGCAATAGTTTGACCGTGTGATTATTGTCTGATAAAGCCTGGGATTCAATCTCGGGCGATTAAGAGTTAAAAGTCGAAGATGTCTCACGGACTGAAGAAATCTAAACTGTTGTGTCCGAGGGTTCATTCTGCCCATTCATTGACTTCAAACAGCAGCAAACTGTTACAGACAGGATTTGTTTAAAAGTGGAATGAAAGGGTTTCCCAAAGACCAGACCGAAAGTAATTGGACTCGACGCTTATTACTCAAGGGAATTGGAACACAGACAGCACTGATCGTTACAAAGTCCCGCTAAACTACCCGAGCAATGTTGATCCCAACTTCTGAACTGCAACCCCTGCTGTGCCAGTGCAATGATTCCGCTCCCCACCCGAACCAACCTGACCATTTAGGGCCTGTTTGGGGCCGTTTTTTTTAATCTCTGGGCTTGACACTCCCAGAAGAGGGGTCAGAGTGAGGCACACTCAGACATGGCCCAGAGCGGTCACCTCCCATTTCCCCCCTTTGATCCCCGTACCTTCTCCGAGGCTTAATCCCCACACCACTCCCACGTCCCAGGACACCACAAACAGAAAGAGAGACAAGACCCGGATCTGAAGCAATGATCAATGCAGTGAGTTTTATTTCTGAGTTCAGCCCATTATTCAAACAGCAGTGGCCCAGGCTCATGGGGATTTGGCTCCCACCCCAATTAAACGGAGCCTGCTCTTCATGGCTGAAGACTTATTTCCATGGGGACTTAGAGAGCTTGGGCTGGAACTTCTGTTATCTGTGTCGTTGGCTGCAAACAGCAATTGTACCCATTACTACAACATCCTTGATTGGCATTTCGAAGGTTGCGAGAATTTTCTTTGATACATTTTCCGTTCATTGCTAAGCAACTCTCTGTGGAAGAATCTGAAATCCAAAATGAAAAGTTAATTTGGTAATGGTTGTGTAGCGGGGAAAGGAGAAGACAGAATCTGGAGACTGAGTGTGTGGGCGTTGCTCTGATTCTGGACACACTCGGGCCTTGAACTCTTTTTTACTTCATTGAGGACCACACTCCGCCCGCCCCACCCGGCCCAGTCTCACTCTGTTTTCCTCAGAATGGAGCCCACCACCCCCCGCTATCTGAGGCAACTTGTTCACTGAGGGGGAGCGGCCTCCCAACTGAGCCACACTGACAGCTAGCTACTGAACACTGGGAATTACACCGCTCGCCTCCCCAACATTGTCCGTGTGCTCACATCCCGATCTCTGCGAAGGCTGCAGAATTATTCAACCCCAAAGAAAAATGTTGGAGCACCTTTTGATCCCAGCCCCCTACCCTGGTGTTATGGAAAGCTGACTCGTGACTGAGGACCGGTTCCATAGACACTCCCCATACAATTAAATATCCCATCCAGTCTAAACCCACTCTCCCGCTCAATACCCATACACTTAAATATACCACCCAGTCTAAACCCACTCTCCCGCTCAATACCCATACACTTAAATATACCACCCAGTCTAATCCGACTCTCCTGCTCCGTGGGTGTGGAGCCTGGGCCTTTCCTGCTCTGTGTCTGTGGGGCTCAGTCCCACAATGTGTGAGAGGAGCACAAACCAGCATCTCCTTCACGGGCTGGCAGTTCTGACTCACGGATCAGTCACTGTGCCAAACAGTTCCAACAACACCATGGTCAGCCCCCGCACACTGTGTTCCGTCCCCACCCTGGGACGGTCAGGGTGAACAGAAAGGGACTCCACTGATGTGCAACGTGAGGCAGGAGCTGAGATCCTGGGACTCAGCAGCTGGGAGTAACCGTGGGAGGAACCCAAGGGGATTGGGGATGGAAGAGAGCGAGAGAGAGAGACAGAGAGACAGAACTACAGAAAGAGCAAGAGAGAGGGAGGCAGAGGGGATCATCGTGCCTGTGCTGGTTCTTTGGTAGAGCTGTCCAATTAATCCCGCTCCCTGCTCTTTCCCCATAGCCCTGCAATTTCCCTCACTTCAGGTATCTATCCAATTCCCTTTGGAAAGTTAGTATTGAATCTACTTCCACTGCGCATTCCTGATCATAAAAAATACCTCTGAAACAAAATGTTCTCCTCCTCACCCTTCTGGCTCTTTTGCCAATCACCTTAAATCTGTGTCCTCTGGTCACCGACCCTCCTGCCAGTGGAAACAGTTTCTCCTTATTTACTCCATCGAAACCCCTCATAATTTTGTACACCTCTATGACTGCCTTTGTTACCTCCAGACTCGACTATTCCATCTCACTCCTGGCCGGCCTCCCATATTCCACCCTATGTAAACTTGAGGTCATCCAAAACTCGGCTGCCCGTGTCCTAACTCGCACCGAGTCCCATTCGCCCATCACCCCTGTGCTCGCTGACCTACATTAGCTCCCGGTTAAGCAGCGCCTCGATTTCAAAATTCTCATCCTTGTTTTCAAATCCCTCCATGGCCTCATCCCTCTCTATCTCTGTAATCTCCTCCAGCCCCACAACCCCCCCGAGATATCTGTGCTCCTCTAATTCTGCCCTCTTGAGCATCCCTGATTATAATCGCTCAACCATTGGCGGCCGTGCCTTCTGTTGCCTCGGCCCTAAGCTCTGGAATTCCCTCCCTAAACCCCTCCACCTCGCTACCTCTCTCTCCTCCTTTAAAAGCTCCTTAAAACCTACCTCTTTGACCAAGCTGGCCTAATTTATCCTGATGAGGCTCGGTGTCAAATTTTTTGTCTTTTAATACTCCTGTGCAGCGCCTTGGGACATTTTACTACGTTAAAGGCGCTATATAAATACAAGTTGTTGTTGTAAATCTTCCCATAACTTCTGCTCCGAGGAGAACAATCCCAGCTTCTCCAGTATCTCCACGTAACTGAAGTCCCTCATCCCTGGTGTCAACACGGAGGAGCAAAAAGATGCAATGTGATTTTACACTTTACTTCGGGGTGTTGGCTTTTTATCTTCACCTGATTTAATTTAATTTTTAACTTAAAGGGTTGCTTTATCTAGAGAATCATCAGGCACACCCCACGGCTTTATAAAGAAAAGAATCATTTATTATTAGTACAGTAGAAAATTTTCATTAGAATCTAAACAATACCTTGGGTTTGCACAAAAATTAAAATTGCCTGAGCCATACAACACCACCTTTTGATTATCCAAATTGTCTAACCTTAATGTCTATCTTAGACTAAACCCCATAACGGAAATCATTTACTCAGGTAGCGAGCAATCAGGGAGATCCCAGGTGAGGTAGCGAGCAATCAGGGAGATCCCAGGTGAGGTAGCGAGCAGTCAGGGAGATCCCAGGTGAGGTAGCGAGCAATCAGGGAGATCCCAGGTGAGGTAGCGAGCAATCAGGGAGATCCCAGGTGAGGTAGCGAGCAGTCAGGGAGATCCCAGGTGAGGTAGCGAGCAGTCAGGGAGATCCCAGGTGAGGTAGCCAGCAGTCAGTGGGAACGGCGGCAGAATTCGAGAGTGACGTCACAGTACAGAGGCAAGCAGCTGATTGGGTGAGTACGGCCAGGTGAGTATTTAGACTACTCTATAGTTTGACAGGAAAGGTTAATAGTTTATAAGGTTTAGAAGGTCTTAATTTTGTGATTTATATGTGTTAAAGTCTCTGTTCTGTAGCGGGGAGTGCTAGTAAACAAGGGACCTTGAGTATATCATTTAATTGTAGTGCAATTAGTGGCATTGATTTGATTTAATTTAACTTAGACTAATTAAAGGGTAAGTCATGGCAGCACAGCTCAGCCCCGTGGGATGCTCCTCCTGAACTATGTGGGAAATCAGGGAAACTTCCTGTGTCCCTGACGACCATGTGTGCGGGAAGTGTATCCAGCTACAGCTACTGGCAGACTGCATTGCAGCGCTGGAGCTGCGAATGGATGCATACTGGAGCATTCGCGATGCTGAGGACATTGTGGATAGCACGTTTAGGGAGTTGGTCACACCGCAGGTAAAGGCTGCACAGGCAGCAAGGGAATGGGTGACCGCCAGGCAGAGTAGTAGGCACAGGCAGGTAGTGCAGGGGTCCCCTGTGGCCATCCCCCTCTCAAACAGATATACCGCTTTGGATATTGTTGAGGGGGATATCTTATTGGGGGAAGGCAGCAGCAGCCAACTTCCTAGCACCATGGGTGGTTCTGCTGCACAGGATGGGAGGCAAAAGAGCGGCAGAGCTATAGTGATAGGGGATCCATATTGTAAGGGGAATAGATAGGCGTTTCTGCGGCCGGAAACGAGACTCCAGGATGGTATGTTGCCTCACTGGTGCAAAGGTCAAGGATGTCTCGGAGCGGCTGCAGGGCATTCTGGAGGGGGAGGGTGAACAGCCAGTTGTCGTGGTGCATATAGGTACCAACGATATAGGAAAAAATGGGATGAGGTCCTACAAGCTGAATATAGGGAGTTAGGAGTTAAATTAAAAAATAGGATCTCAAAGGTAGTAATCTCAGGATTGCTACCAGTGCCACGTGCTAGTCAGAGTAGAAATAGAAGGATATTTCTGATGAATACGTGGCTAGAGGAATGGAGCAAGGGGGAGGGATTCAAATTCCTGGGGCATTGGAACCGGTTCTGGGGGAGGTGGGACCAGTACAAACTGAACGGTTTGCACCTGGGCAGGACTGGGACCGATGTCCTCGGTGGAGTGTTTGCTAGTGCTCTTGGGGAGGGTTTAAACTAAAATGGCAGGGGGTTGGGAACCTGTACAGGGAGACAGAGGAAAGGGAAGCAAGGATAGAAGCAAAAGACAGGAAGGAGAAAAGCAAAAGTGGAAGGCAGAGAAATCAAGGGTGTAAATCAAACAGGGCCACAGTAAATAATAATTCTAAAAGGACTAAGAGTTTTAAAAAAACAAGCCTGAAGGCTTTGTGTCTTAATACGAGGAGCATTCGTATTAAGGTGGATGAATTAGCTGCACAAATGGATGTAAACGGACATGATATAATTGGGATTACGGAGACATGGCTCCAGGGTGACCAAGGCTGGGAATTCAACATCCAGGGGTATTCAATATTCAGGAAGGACAGGCAAAAAGGAAAAGGAGGTGGGGTAGCATTGCTGGTTAAAGAGGAGATTAACACAATAGGAAGGAAGGGTATTAGCTCTGATGATGTGGAATCTGTATGGGAAGAGCTGAGAAATACCAAGGGGCAGAAAACGTTAGTGGGAGTTGTATACAGACCCCCAAACAGTAATGCTGAGGTTGGGGATGGCATTAAATGGGAAATTAGAGATGCGTGCAATAAGGGCACAGCAGTCATCATGGGTGACTTTAATCTACATATAAATTGGGCTAATCAAGTTAGTAACACTACTGTGGAGGAGGAATTCCTAGAGTGTATACAGGATGGTTTCCTGGACCAATATGTCGAGGAACCAACTAGAGATCAGGTCATCTTAGACTGGGTATTATGTAATGAGAAAGGATTAATTAGCAATCTTGTTGTGTGAGGCCCCTTGGGGAGGAGCGATCATAATATGAGAGAATTCTTCATTAAGATGGAGAGTGAAGTAGTTGACTCAGATACTGCAGTCCTGAATTTAAATAAAGGAAACTACGATGGTATGAGGCGCGAGTTGGCTACGATGGATTGGGGAGCGTTACTTAAAGGGCTGATGGTGGATAGGCAATGGCAAACACTTAAAGATCGCATGGATGAACTACAGAATTTGTTCATCCCTGTTTGGCATAAAACTAAAACAAAAAAGGTGACTCAACCGTGGCTAACAAGGGAAATTAGGGACAGCATAAGATTCAAGGAGAGGACATATAAATTGTCCAGAAAAAGCAGCAAACCTGAGGATTGGGAGCAGTTTAGGATTCAGCAAAGAAGGACAAAGGGATTAATTAAGAGGGGGAAAATAGAGTATGAGAGTAAGCTTGTGAGGAACATAAAAACTGACTGTAAAAGCTTCTATAGATATGTGAAGAGAAAAAGATTGGTGAAGTCAAGCGTAGGTCCCTTGCAGTCAGAATCAGGGGAATTTATAATGGGGAACAAAGAAATGGCAGACCATTTAAATACATACTTTGGTTCTGTCTTCACAAAGGAGGACACAAATAACCTCCCAGAGATGTCGGGGAAGATAGGGTCTAATGAGAGGGAGGAATTGAATGAAATTAGTATTTGTAGGGAAATGGTGTTAGGGAAATTGACGGGATTGAAGGCCGATAAATCCCATGGGCCTGATAATCTACATCCTAGGGTACTTTAGGAAGTGGCCCTAGAAATATTAGATGCATTGCTGGTCATCTTCCAAAATTCTATAGACTCTGGAACAGTTCCCATGGATTGGAGGGTAGTTAATGTAACCCCACTATTTAAAAAAGGTGGTAGAGAGAAAATGGGGGTTTATAGACTGGTAAGCCTGACATCAGTAGTGGGGAAAATGCTAGAGTCCATTATAAAAGATGTAATAGCAGAGCACTTGGAAAACAGTGACAGGATCGGACAAAGTCAATACGGATTTACAAAAGGTAAATCTTGCTTGACTAATCCACTGGAATTTTTTGAGGATGTAACTGGTAGAATAGATAAGGGAGAACCAGTGGATGTGGTGTATTTGGACTTTCAGAAGGCTTTTGATCAGGTCCCGCATAAGAGATTGGCGTGCAAAGTTAAAGTACATGGGATTGGGGTTAAGGTACTGACTTGGATAGAGAACTGGTTGGCAGACAGGAAGCAAAGAGTTGGAACAAATGGGTCTTTTTCCGAGTGGCAGGCAGTGACTAGTGGGGTACCGCAGGGATCGGTGCTAGGACCCCAGCTATTCACAATATATATTAATGATCTAGACGAGGGAACTAGATGTAATATCTCCAAGTTTGCAGACGACACAAAGCTGGGTGGGCGTGTGTGCTGTGAGAAGGATGCAGAGAAACTCCAGTATGATTTGGACAGGTTGGGTGATTGGGCAGATGCATGGCAGATGCAGTATAATGTGGATAAATGCGAGGTTATCCACTTTGGTGGCAAAAACATGAAGACAGATTATTATCTGAATGGCAATAGATTGGGAAAAGGGGAAGTGCAATGAGACCTGGGTGTCCTTGTGCACCAGTGGCTGAAGGTAAGCATGCAGGTGCAGCAGGTGGTTAAAAAGGCAAATGGTATGTTGGCCTTCATAGCGAGAGGATTCGAGTACAGGAGCAAGGATGTCTTGCTGCAGTTGTACAGGGCCTTGGTGAGACCACACCTTGAGTATTGTGTGCAGTTTTGGTCGCCTTATCTGAGAAAGGATGTTCTTGCCATGGAGGGAGTGCAGCGAAGATTCACCAGACTGATACCTGGGATGGCAGGAATGACGTATGAAGAGAGATTGGGTCGATTAGGCTTCTATTCGCTAGAGTTTAGAAGAATGAGAGGGGATCTCATGGAAACTTATAAAATTCTAACAGGACTAGACAGACTAGATGCAGGAAGGATGTTCCCGATGGCGGGGGAGTCCAGAACCAGAGGTCACAGTCTAAGGATAAGGGGAAAGCCATTTAGGACTGAGATGAGGAGGAATTTCTTCACCCAGAGAGTGGTGAACCTGTGGAATTCTCTACCACAGAAGGCAGTTGAGGCCAATTCATTAAATATATTCAAGAAGGAGTTAGATATATTTCTTAAGGCTAAAGGGACCAAGGGATATGGGGAGAAAGCAGGGACAGGGTCCTGAATTTGGATGATCAGCCATGATCGCATTGAATGGCAGAACAGGCTCGAGGGGCCGAATGGCCTACTCCTGCTCCTATCTTCTATGTTTCTATGTTTCTATCTCAGGTGAGGTAGCGAGCAGTCAGGAAGATCTCAGGTGAGGTAGCGAGCATTCAGGAAGATGCCAGGTGAGATAACGATCAGTCAGGGAGATCCCAGGTGAGATAACGATCAGTCAGGGAGATCCCAGGTGAGATAACGATCAGTCAGGGAGATCCCAGGTGAGATAACGATCAGTCAGGGAGATCCCAGGTGAGATAACGATCAGTCAGGGAGATCCCAGGTGAGATAACGATCAGTCAGGGAGATCCCAGGTGAGATAACGATCAGTCAGGGAGATCTCAGGTGAGGTAGCGAGCAGTCAGGGAGATCTCAGGTGAGGTAGCGAGCAGTCAGGGAGATCTCAGGTGAGGTAGCGAGCAGTCAGGGAGATCTCAGGTGAGGTAGCGAGCAGTCAGGGAGATCCCAGGTGAGGTAGCGAGCAGTCAGGGAGATCTCAGGTGAGGTAGCGATCAGTCAGGAAGATCCCAGGTGAGGTAGCGATCAGTCAGGGAGATCTCAGGTGAGGTAGCGAGCAGTCAGGAAGATCCCAGGTGAGGTAGCGATCAGTCAGTGAGATCCCAGGTGAGGTAGCGAGCAGTCAGTGAGATCCCAGGTGAGATAACGAGCAGTCAGGAAGATCCCAGGTGAGGTAGCGATCAGTCAGTGAGATCTCAGGTGAGGTAGCGATCAGTCAGGGAGATCTCAGGTGAGGTAGCGAGCAGTCAGGAAGATCCCAGGTGAGGTAGCGATCAGTCAGTGAGATCCCAGGTGAGGTAGCGAGCAGTCAGAGAGATCCCAGGTGAGGCAGCGATCAGTCTGGAGCCTAATAACATAAGAACATTTGAAATAGGAGCCTGCGGTGCCATTCAATATGACCATGGCTGATCTTCTATCTCATCTCCACGTTTTTTTTATTCATTCATGGGATCTGGGCATTGCTGGCAAGGCCAGCATTTATCGCCCATCCCTAGTTGTCCTTGAGAAGGTGGTGGTGAGCCTCTTTCTTGAACGGCTGCAGTCCCTGTGGTGAAGGTACTCCCACAGTGCTGTTAGGGAGGGAGTTCCAGGATTCTGACCCAGCAAGGATAAAGGAACGGCCGATATATTTCCAAGTCAGGATGGTGTGTGATTTGGAGGGGAAATTGGAGTTTGTGGTGTTCCCATGCGCCTGCTGCCCTTGTCGTTCTAGGTGGAAGAGGTCGCGGGTTTGGGAGGTGCTTTCGAAGATGCCTTGGCGAGTTGCTGCAGTGCATCTTGCGCCGGTGGTGGAGGGAGTGAATGTTTAAGGTGGTGGATGGGGTGCCAATCAAGCGGGCTGCTTTGTCCTGGATGGTGTCGAGCTTCTTGAGTGTTGTTGGAGCTGCACTAATCCAGGAAAGTGGAGAGTATTCCATCACACTCTTGACTTGTGCCTTGTAGATGGTGGAAAGGCTTTGGGGAGTCAGGAGGTGAGACACTCGCCGCAGAATACCCAGCCTCTGACCTACTCTTGTTGCCACAGTATTTATGTGGCTGGTCCAGTTAAGTTTCTGTTCAATGGTGTCCCCCAGATTGTTGATGGTGGGGGATTTGGTGATGGTAATACTGTTGAATGTCAAGGGGAGGTGGTTAGACTCTCGCTTGTTAGAGATACTCATTGCCTGGCACATGTGCGGTGCGAATATTACTTGCCATTTATCAGCCCAAGCCTGAATGTCGTCCAGGTCTTGCTGCATGCGGGCATGGATTGCTTTATTATCTGAGGAGTTGAGAATGGCACTGAATACTGTGCAGTCATCAGCGAACATCGCCACTTCTGACCTTATGATAGAGGGAAGGTCATTGATGAAGCAGCTGAAGATGGTTGGGCCTTGGACAGTGCCCTGAGGAACTCCTGCAGCGATGTCCTGGGTCTGTGATGATTGACCTCCAACAACCACAACCACCTTCCTTTGTGTTGCAGTGGGGAAAGAGTTAAACTGACATCGCTGGCAGTTTCACTGAATGGTGTAATAAAGACAATAATCTAATAGGCCTTTGCAGTAGTAAGCTTTTTCTAAATTGCTGAACTGGCAGTTGAGATAACCTAAGCAGTAGTGTTAGAATGATTAACGACTGCAAGTGAGTCATTTGGAGACAATTGCAATTAGCCAGATGTTGAACTATAAGAGGCCTAGAGGATGTAAGTTCTGTTCTGGCAGGAAAGTAAAACAATGAGTTGGAAGTAAAGAGGCCCAGAGAGGCAGGAAAGGAGGACAATGAGTCAGAAGTACAATGTTGGTGAGACCTCATTTGGCATAAACAAAGGTCATAGGTGCAACGACAGCTTGTGGAATAACGGACATATACTTTTCCGATAATAAAGGCGGTACTTTAATGTAACAAGGCATAGGCAACCAATCAGTGAAGAGGCATGCAGGCCAAGGTCCAATCAGGTGGCAGGAATGAACTTTGCATGAGCGGGACATATGTATTGTAATGTATAAAAATGTAGTGTTTGCTGTAACAATTTGGAGAGGTCTGCCTAAGACAGAGTAGGTTGTCTCCCCACCGGTGTAATAAAGATGACTTGATTATCGATCTAAAACCTTGTGTTGAGTGATGGTTTAAAATACTCCACAACAATTGTCATCATGAACAGGATCTCCACACGGACGAGAGGCATGGGCGAGTGAAGCTGAGCCAAAAACGTGAGTACTTTTAAATATCACGTACAGTTAGGGCAAGGCAACACCATCTCGTGTCCACCGCCCCCTTTGGAATCAAAGAACTAAAAGGTTTGAATCGATAAGTCAAGCGGTCTTGGGGTTCAGGTGAAATGTGCGGAAGTATGGCCGTGGTATGAGTTGCAAGTAGTGCATTAACTTTGGAGTAAAAGTCTAAAGCTTACCTCTGATAACTCGAGTTGCAAGTAGTGCAGAAAGTTTAAGCATACCTCTGACAACTCCAGTTGCAAGTAGTGCTATGCATACCTCTGACAACAAATTACCCGAACAAAATTGTTGCAAGTATGGTCTCACTCTGCGAGAGTAAGTAAGAGAGGTACCTCTGACAACTCCAGTTGCAAGTACGGTCTCACTCTACGAGAGTAAGTAAGAGAGGTACCTCTGAAAACTCCAGTTGCAAGTACCGTCTCACTCTGCGAGAGTAAGTAAGGGACGTACTGCTGACAACAATTAACCATGGGAAGTGAAAAACTTGAGTGGGGACCGGTGGGGTCTCTGACACGCTATTTAGCGGACAAAAATAAAAGATTCATTGACAAAATGGTTAAAAACGATTGGCAACCGAATGACCCACCGGTAAACAAAGAGAATGGTGGGCTAAAGAAACAAAATTAAAGGGAGAAAAGGCCATCATTTTAGTGGCTCGCGCATATTATGGGTTGAGTAGACGTACTCGAATATGGACCAAAAACGGTGCCAAAATTGTACCCGAGTACCAGTAATTTAAGAAAGGGAATAAGGAAAAAATTAAAGTTTTATCGACACAGATGATATCAGTTTCTGTCCAAAACAAGTAAAATCCAGGATTTGCTGAGTGAAAGGAATCTTAAAAGGAATGCTGGAATCTCAGTTTATGTGAAAGTGTGTGTTAAAAGTGTGGAAGTTTTCTGTCTTTGAAAGAAAATGTCTGTTGTGTTTGCTTTAGCTCCACCCACTCCTTTGTACAGAGAGCTAAAAGCTGTTTAACCCTTTGAAGACTTTTCTTGAATGATGGACAAGCGTGTGTTCTTTTAAGTTTGTTAATTGTTTTACAAAAGATAAGCTTCAGCCTTGAAGTCACAGTTGCCAATGTGCCTGGAAGAAAATTAAGCTATGGTTTCTTTCTTTTTCAAGTGACATTGGTTAGTTAAAAAAAAATTGATCTGGGTTGGATTGGAGTTATTGAGGTTAATTAACCTATTAAAACTAGACTTTTATTGTGGCCACGGTGAAATTCTGGTTGGTGTAAATTTGTGTGGACCTGCTAAACACAGGTAAAATGAAGGCTGTATCAGACAGAAGGAGGGCGGCTTGGGAAGCAGTATTGAACCCAAGGACAGATCAGTCCAGATTATAAGGGAACATAGAGTCAACCCCGCAAAGGGAATGCTATCAGAGGGTGAGGCACACGAGTGTCAGTTAGTAATCGAAGAAGAGGTCAGAGGAACCGTATCAGAATCGCCCCTTGAAAATTCCGAAAACCCCTTTTATGTAGACGGATCTCGCCGATATATAAATGGGGAGCCACACACGGTTGGGCAGTCGTATCCGAGAATGGAGAAACAGTTGCAAAGGGAGGGCTTGAAAGAGGAACCTCAGCGTAGGTAGCAGAACTAGTGGCTCTCACGGAAGCATTGAAATTGGCAAAAGGAAAACGAGTAAATATATACACAGATAGTAGATATGCGTTTGGGGTAGTGCATGATTATATGACAGCGTGGAATAGGAGAGGATATGTAACCTCCGGAGGAGGACAAATACAGCATGAGGAAGTAGTGAGAGACCTAGTAGAAGCGGTAAAAGGAGCAGAAGAGGTAGCAGTGATTAAAATAAAGGCACACCGCAACATAGTGAGCGAGCAACAAAAAGGAATATGCTAGCTGATCAGGCAGCAAGAGCAGCAGCGGACACAGAGATGCCGACACCAATAGCAGCAGGTAGAATAACAGTAGAGGAAGTGAACATTAAAAGAATCCAAGAGGAGACCGAAATGGAGGAGCAGGAGCAGTGGACAAAGTGGCAGCCTAAGGTAGAGATGGAATATGGAAAAAGGATCACAGGGTGGTAGCCCCTCGTTGTATTCAGAAGAATTTGTTGAAAATATATCATGAGCCAGACCATGGGGGACGGAATGGCATGATAGGTAGGCTAAGTATAGATTGGTGGTGGAGTGGAATGGGACAAGATGTGGCAAGATACCCCAGACGCTGCATCATCTCTGGACTGCACAACCCGGGTAGGCCCAGAAACGTTAGAATGGCCCACCAGCCACGACCCAAAGGCCACTGGGAAAACGTCCAGATAGACTTTACTGGACCCCTACCTAATAGTAGAGGGAAGAAATACTGTTTCGTGATCATAGACCAGTTTACAAGGTGGGTGGAAGCATTCCCTACCAGAGACTGAAGTGCTCAGACAGTGGTCCGAATATTTGCATACGACGTGATACCGAGATGGGGGGTCCCGTTGCAAAAGGTAATGAAAGAAGCTTGTAAGTTACTAGGAGTAAGACAGAAGTTCCATATCCCCTATCATCCGCAAAGCTCAGGCATGGTAGAGAGAATGAACAGAACCCTGAAAACAGCCTTAACTAAGGCCATAGCCGAAACCGGACAGGGATGGGTGGATGTCCTTCCGTGTATCCTGATGAGGCTGATAGCCACCCCAAACAGACTGACACCATATGAACTCATGACCGGGCGAGCAATGCGTCTGCCAGAAGGAGTAGCATCTGGTAGCGAGGGACTAGGACCCGTAAAAGATAAAATCAGGAAATACGTACAAACATTGGATAATCAATTGAAGGAGCTCAAACAAGAAGTTAAAGAACAACAAGACATCGGAGATAAAATTACACAAAAGTAGGGGGCCTCGGAGCCTCTACCCAAGGTGGGCGAGCAGATATTTGTTAAAATATTGACAGAGAAATCGGGATTCTCACCTAGATGGACCGACCATTTGAGGTTATCATGACCAGCGATACGTGCGCATGTATAGATATGAGAGGAAAAGGTAGATGGAAACATTGGACCCAATTAAAACGGTCCGACAATAACCCATCTGATCTTAAATCCCACAGGAACAATGGAATAAACACTGGAGATAAACTAACCTCTGGTGACGACCAGGCTTCTGCTTAATTTACGGGGAAACTTCACCATGAAGGTGGGATTACTGCTGGGAATCGTATGCATCACAAAATAAGCGAAGGGACATCCCACATTGCACAACAAGTACATGATGAGGAAGCACCATGTTTTAATGGAACAATCACATTCGGAGTCTCATCCACGGCTCCCACTACACAGAAAGAAGAGACAAGCGAACCGAGGATGCTACAATGTCCAGATATGAAACCTGGACCTATGAATTGTAGAGTTTTGCAATTATCACAATTCAAATAATATGAGAGAAGCAGGTTCAATTGATCATTTTTATTAAACGGAATGCTGTCCTGATAATAAAGGACACAGAAGCCTGTAAAATGGCCGCCGCGCATCGTGGCAGAAGCTTCCAGAGACACAGTGGGCAGACAAGATGGCGTCGAATATACATTGAGTATGAGATCAGATCATACTCGGTACACATTGAAAAGGCAGGATGCAACCCGTTTGCATCCTGGACAATAGCAATGATATAAGTGCTTGAATCGTTTCATATGCACAGTAAGAATCATTGAACTGGGCCATCGAGAACCCATCCAGACACATCAATACACAAATACCCACCCCGGACTCAACAATGAGAGAGACATTGGTGGGTGATCAAGTCAGTATTCGGGGGGCCCCCAAAACCAGTCGAGGAGACGATTCATACACATCCTGGCTGGCTCAACAATGGAGAAGGTATTAACGGATAGTTGGCCAGTTTCAGGTGTTACCAAAACCCGTTAAGAAGATAATCGCCCTATGCTGGGAGTTTTGGGCGCCAAAATCACACAAAGAATAAACGTTTAGATTTGAGCGGGAGATAAGGCGGACAAGGCAGTATAACTATAGGGAACAAATGTCCATCGCTCTCTTGACTCTTGACTCTTGGCTGGTCTCTTCCTCGCTCGCTGGTTCCTTCAGCGGGGCTGTGCTGGTCGGTTATTCGAGTGTTGGGTGGAGCTCAATCGGAACGAGCCACCTCGACAGGGCAGGTAACAGGGTACACCATCCCGAGCGTCGGTAAACGGTGTCCGGACCCAGAGGCCCGAGTAACAAGAAGAAAAACAAGAAGCAAGACGAGAAGAAATTCCACGTGCCGCCGCGGTCAGTAAACCCCGACCGCGCCCGAAGATATAACAACAGAATCCATCTTTGAATTCTACAGACTACTACATGAACTGTTTTCTTTGAATTCTACGGACTACTCCACAATCCGGTCTGAATCCATAGACCACTTCATGACATCAGGGAATCTGGCTTACCCTCCGGCTCTTTGAGCGGGTAGCCTGAGCCATCCGCGATGAACTTTACCGGGGCCGTCCCAAGTGGACCCATTCGTGGCAGCGAGAGTAAACAAGTGGGGTGCAGAAACCCTTACAACCACGTGACAGTCAGGCGCTGCAGCGAAACGAGCTGAGTGCCTCATTTTAAATTTCCGAAGTGAGCCGAGTGGTGAGCATGTTTTCCGATCCTACAAATCCAGACGCAGTTTAGGTATATTAAGGGAGGGTGGTTTTTCTAAGGTTAATGTATAATGTGTTCCCCCTTTTACGATGTGTCGTGTGTTCCCCATTTCCATAGACCAAGTTTTATGAACGTGTGTATACTGGTACTCTCTTTGATCTGCGACTATGACATGTATTTCATGATTTTAGACGCCATGCAATAAAGATATTCATTTCGTGCTATTCAACCAGGTCTATTTGAGTCTTTCCTCTGCATTACTGCTCCCTGCATCTAAGTCCAGGTGTCAGAACCGTAAGGGCAAGTGGGTCGAACCACTCACAGGTGCTTATTGCAAAAGTCTGGCTGGAGACCAGAGCAAGCAATAGTATAGGCAACGAAAGCCTCACCTCGCACCAGTCCGTGACCCCTTACAGAATGGACTAGTATTATTTACTGACGGAGAACAATTGTATGATAACGTGAGACACGAAATTGTACCGGTACTAATGAACTTAACCACGTTACAATGGCCAGGATATTGTGAGAGGTTTACTAAAACTAGAGAATTGTATGTATATATGATAAAGAATGTAATTAACCAAGCTGCTGATGCGACAGGGCCACTAGTTTCAGGGAACATGCTGCATTCCACCAAAGGATTAAGAGGAGCTTAGGAATCGATATACTCACGGGAATAAACACAGGGACATCATTCATTATTGCCCTGGATATACAAGGAGTCCAAAGTCGTGTGGAACGACTACAAGGGGTAATACAACAGATTTTAGAGAAGGAAACTGGTTTGGTTCGACAAGGATCAGAGTTAGGAGGACACACGATAAGGAAATTACTCGAGGGAATCAAGGTTATAGAGGACCATGCTAGCGTTATCAACAAACTAAACCATAGAAATGAGGAACAGGCAAAAGACGGGGTAGGGAGAGGCTTGTGTCATGCCTATGGCCAATGGATCACCGGACAGTTAAAACACAATCTGGCACAGATACAGCAAGGTGAGGTACCAGACTGGATTAACAGCACACAGCTCCATGGCCTGAGCCAGAATCCAGGCCCTCTGAGTGCTTACATCCTCAAAGGGATGACCAGAGTATATCCGGTGATACAAAAATGTAAAGCAGAAGTGACAGAAATGATAGGCATGGTACTCCTGATACCAGTGGTGGGACTAGATACGACTCCATACCCACAGTACCAGGTAACAAACAGGCATAGTGAGGGGTGAGACATACCTCCAATACTATCCGATTGATACCTATGCCATCAGGAAGAATGGTGCTATGAGAGGAGTCTCCCTAAATGGATGCCACGGGAAAGGTACGCTTACGATATGCCCACATCCGGTAGAAGGCCCTAAGGATGAGTGCGGCTATAATAAGACAGAGGGGTGTGTGTTGGAATTATCACATGTTGATCACCATCACACCCGCTCGGGATATAGAGGTGAAGGGGAGTATTGTATAGCCACCACAGAGACTGAGTACCAATATAGCAACCTTGTATGTGCAATCACAATGCCTAACTTCTGCTTTACGCCAAAGATCCCTGTGACAATTGGACACAAGAGATTGGTGTATGTACATTCAAGGGAGGAGATAAAACTAAATGTGCCAGATAGTCTAAAGGACGAGTTGGTCAATTATGAAGATTCGGTAGGGGCCCCAATACCCCGCCTGCAAGAGGATCTGCAAGAAATGAAAGAGGATTTAAGTAAGATGGTGAAACAATACATAGCGTTGCAAAGGAATCTTGGGGAATTAGAAAGGGACATAGAGGTAGAGTTACAGGAAGTCCCATGGTATGAGAAGCTGTGGGATTGGGGAATGAATGTCAACATACACCCATGGATCCGCATCATTTCTCATATATTAGTGATAGTACAGTTAGTCATGGCTATAGGATGGGGAATAGCAGCACGCACCGCTTGTAAAAAGAAACGAACCAAACAAAGAGCTAAAGCGAGTCGGAAAGAGCTGGAAAACACAAGTTTGCTCCAAACATGATGGGTACGCAGGGCCTCCTGAACCAGCGCCTGATCACCGCGTGGGGCAGGAGGCACAGCGATGCTTATACATGCGGTTTAACTTGGGCAGGGGCCAAGTACCAAAAGGGGGGATTGCAGTGGGGAAAGAGTTAAACTGACATCACTGGCAGTTTCACTGAATGGTGTGATAAAGACAATAATCTAATAGGCCTTTGCAGTAGTAAGCTTTTTCTAAGTTGCTGAACTGGCAGTTGAGATAACCTAAGTAGTAGTGTTAGAATGATTAACGACTGCAAGCTGAGTCATTTGGAGACAATTGCAATTAGCCAGATGTTGAACCATAAGAGGCCTAGAGGATGTAAGTTCTGTTCTGGCAGGAAAGTAAAACAATGAGTTGGAAGTAAAGAGGCCGAGAGAGGCAGGAAAGGAGGACAATGAGTCAGAAGTACAATGTTGGTGAGACCTCATTTGGCATAAACAAAGGTCATAGGTGCAACAACAGCTTGTGGAATAACGGACATATACTTTTCCGATAATAAAGGCGGTACTTTAATGTAACAAGGCATAGGCAACCAATCAGTGAAGATGCATGCGGGCCAAGGTCCAATCAGGTGGCAGGAATGAATTTTGCATGAGCCGGCCATGTGTATTGTAATGTATAAAAATGTAGTGTTTGCTGTAACAATTTGGAGAAGTCTGGCTAAAGACAGACTGTCTCCCCACCGGTGTAATAAAGACAACTCGACTATCGATCTAAAACCTTGTGTCGAGTGTTGGTTCAAAATACTCCACAACACCAATGTTCTATATCAGTTTAACATAACTGTTCTGCTTTTGAATTCCATTCCTCTAGAAATCTTTGCATTTTTATGGCCTTGTTAACCTGCGCTGCTACTTTTAATGATTTGTCAATCTCTACAACTAGATCCTTTGCTCCTCTACCCCATTTAGACTCTGATTTTCCAAGGAATATGTGACCTCCTCATTCCTCCTACCAAAATGCACCACCTCACGCTTACCTATATGAAATTAATTGGCCATTTACACGCCCATTCTGCAAGTTTATTAACGACTTCTTCTATTCGGTCGCAGATTTCCTGGGTATTAACTATACCCCACAAGTTGGTGTGATCCATAAATTGAAATTTTACCTCCGATTCCCGAATCCAAATTGTTCATAAGTGGTCCAACACCGATCCCAGTCGAACATCACTATCCACCTTTCACCAGTCTGAATAAAGATCTTTAACACTTACTCTCTGGAATGTTGTGTAGCCAGCTTGCTGTCCAATCTGCATCTTGCCCCGGTTTATAATCCGTGCTGACTATTGTTTATTATATTTTCCATTTCTAGATGTTTTTCTGTTACATGTGTGACTAAAGATGTCATTCCTGCCAGCGCCTTTAAGCTAACTGGTCTATAGTTCCCTGGACTTGTTCCATCTCCCTTTAAATATAGGAATAAATTGGCTGCCCTCTGGCACTATTCCCTTTTCTAGTTGATTTATATATATCCGTCTTTCGGGTGAGACGTTAAACCGAGGCCCTGTCTATCCTCGTAGATGGACGTGAAAAGACCCCATGTCACTATTTCGAAGATGAGCAGGGGATTTATCCCCGGTGTCCTGGTCCATATTTATCGCTCAATCAACATCACAAAAAAGCAGAACACCTGGCCATTATCACATTGCTGTTTGTGGGCGCTTGCTGTGCGCAAATTGGCGACCGCGTTTCCTACTTTACAACAGTGACTACACATCAAAAATACGGCATTGTCTGTGAAGCGCTTTGGGACGTCCTGAGGTTGTGAAAGGCGCAATTTAAAGGCAACTCTTCCTTTTTAAATATATTTAGGCGGGTCTGTGTTAGATACACATGTATTTGTGAGTTGCTGATGTTTTTGAAATTAATGCTTTTGCGACTCTGTTAGTTACTAATGTATTTTGATGTATCTGTATTATTTATTAATGTGTCAGTTATAAATGTATTTCTGAGCGCTGTAAATTTCCAGTCCGGCCCCATTCTACCTTCTCATTGCCCCCACGTGGGACACGGCTGGTCATCTGTTACATTCGGATTCATCTTTCGCTTTTATGAACTATGTTAATATTTAGAAAATGTGATGTTTGGAAGGTAACGGGCTGGATTTTGAATGACCCATGGAGTCGGGTTTGGAGGCGTGTGGGGGGTTAAATTTGAGGGGTCGGGGGTCCCGACCCCATCCCGCCTCCACGCAATTTTGACACAATCAGTCGCGGGGTTCCCGACTCCGTCCCGCCTCCAAGAGGCGGGAGAGGCCATTAAAGCCCTTAACAAGCCCTAAATTGGCTCTGTAATGCCATTTTGAAACGTTTTAGCTAGTTTAACCCTTTTCTGACGTGAAGTACGCCTGATGTGAAACACGCCAGTGAAACCTGGCGGGAGCACAACTGGATAGCTGACTATGAGCTGCAGGTCCACTATTACAACGGAGATGTGATGAAGGTAGTAGTAGTAGTATTAGGTCTGAAAGTCGCCTCTGATGCTGCTGCATTGAATGTCTTCAGAGACTGCCTGGCCTTTGCTGTGAGAGGAATTGGATGCAAAAAAATTCTCTCTCTCTCTCTCACATATATATATCAATTTTGCATCCAGGTCCAATCACATCAAAAGCCAGGCAGGTCCTCTCTCAGCAACAGCCAGACAGTCTCTGAGACCAGGCAGTCTCTCACCTGCAATGCAGCAGGAATGATGACATCATCAGAGGCGACTTTCAGACTGAAACCACGAATTAGTTCATGGGTTCCCACATGCTGTAACTCAATTGCCCAATTAAGTGAAAATTGCATCATTCATCCACATTAATCTGGAGGCGGGGGGACAGGAAATGCGGATGACACGACCCCAACCCGACCCCAAGACAAAATCCAGCCCATGATCTCTGGCTCCCGCAGCCTCTCTGATATCTGCTGAGCGGCCCTCACTCTCTTTCAATCTCCTTGAGCTCATTATCTGCACAGAAACTGACAGTACAGAAGGAGACCATTCGGCCCATCCTGCCTGTGCTGGTTCTTTTGTTCCACGTCCCGCCTTTTGTTACTATCACTAACAGTAAATAGTTTTTGAGGTAGTAAAAGGTAACGTTTTGATTGCGTTTTATCAGCAGGTGCCGCAGAGAACAGAAAATATAAAGCGAACTCGGATGGCGTGACTCGGATTTGAACCGAGGTTATTGCGGCCACAACGCAGAGTTCAAATCACTGGACGATCACGGCGCCACACAACAGCGGCTGCAGCTCTGCTCTGAGCACAGCAAAGTCACGCACGGCGCTGCTTAGAAAAGATGGATTTTGGCTAATGAGGCCAAACTCAGCACCACCAGAAACTCTGGCAGTGATGGGATTCGGCCCACGCCCCGCAGTGACTGGAGTTTTAATCCAGCGCCTCAGGCCGCTCGGACACACTACCACAAAGAGCCGCTTTCGGTTCTGAAGCTGCTGACTGCTGTTTGAAAGCCGGCTTTCTTGCTGATTAGCCGATGAGTCCAGGGGTTGGAAACCTGTCTGAAAGGACATGCAGTCTGACAGAGCTCCTGTGATGACCCGACCCAGTCTGATCTACAGCCGCAGCACCGGCCGCTTGAAGCTGCGATCACCGAGTGTTTAAGGCGTTGGACATGAAATCGAGCGGGATGTTTCTGCGCAGATGCGAATCCTGCTCCCAGCGCCGCTGTTTCAAGCTCTCTTCCTGAACCGGTCTGAAAGGATGGCTGATCAGCTGTGGGAGGCGGTGCTGTGATGCCCGTCACTACTGCCAGTGACTCGTTGTCTGTCAGCTGGCTGCATGTGTCCAGTGTGAAACCTGTCTGTTTTTATTTCCGATTTCCCGCATCCGCAGTATTTTGCTTTTGTCTGAGGTTAGTTATTTGTCAAACGTTTCAGCGGCTCAGGAAAGTGTCCCTGGAGCAGATTGAGCAGCATTCCCTGTGTCTCCGTGTTTCAGAGACCAATTCTAACCTGAAACAAAAACAGAAAATGCTTGTAATACTCAGCAGGTCTGTCCATCACAGGACTGGTCGGAACTCGATTCCCGATACAATCAGTGAATCGTCTTTTAGAGACATCGAGAGAGAACAGGAACAGAGGAGGGAACAGACGGCGGACTGGATTCCAATTCCACTCCCGCAAGTTATTACTAACAAAAAACACCAGGAAATGGGAACAACAGACGGATTTCTCCGGATTTAAATGGTCGGGATTTAAACCAAGGATTTCTCCCCTGTTCCCAAATACCCCTCGAAGAATTGGGTTGTTGTAAAATGCGGGAAATACAGGAGGGACAGGATTGCTGAAATCTCTGCGGCAGTTACTGAGCCCTGGGTGGGATTATTTTCCAGCCCGGGAGATTGTTAACAGTGAAAGAGATCGTGGGCTGGAAACAGGACGGGAGCTCTTTTCATTTCCTCCACTTTAACTTTTATTTACAGAGCGAGCGGTGGAATTAACTTTAACAGTCAAAATGTACAGATTTGATGCAAATCTGAAAACATCGAAACAGAAGAACAGGAGGAGGATATTGGACCCCTCGAGTCTGTCCAGTGACCCTAAACCCACAATGCCCAGGGTCAGTGACCCTAAACTCACAATGCCCAGGGTCAGTGACCCTAAACCCACAATGCCCAGGGTCAGTGACCCTAAACTCACAATGCCCAGGGTCAGTGACCCTAAACCCACAATGCCCAGGGTCAGTGACCCTAAACTCACAATGCCCAGGGTCAGTGACCCTGAACCCACAATGCCCAGGGTCAGTGACCCTAAACCCACAAAGCCCAGAGTCAGTGACCCTAAACTCACAATGCCCAGGGTCAGTGACCCTAAACCCACAATGCCCAGGGTCAGTGACCCTAAACTCACAATGCCCAGGGTCAGTGACCCTAAACTCACAATGCCCAGGGTCAGTGACCCTGAACCCACAATGCCCAGGGTCAGTGACCCTAAACCCACAATGTCCAGAGTCAGTGACCCTGAACCCACAATGCCCAGGGTCAGTGACCCTAAACCCACAATGTCCAGAGTCAGTGACCCTGAACCCACAATGCCCAGGGTCAGTGACCCTGTACCCACAATGCCCAGGGTCAGTGACCCTGTACCCACAATGCCCAGGGTCAGTGACCCTGTACCCACAATGCCCAGAGTCAGTGACCCTAAACTCACAATGCTCAGGGTCAGTGACCCTGTACCCACAATGCTCAGGGCCCGTGACCCTGTACCCACAATGCTCAGGGCCCGTGACCCTGTACCCACAATGCTCAGGGTCAGTGACCCTGTACCCACAATGCTCAGGGTCAGTGACCCTGTATCCACAATGCCCAGGATCAGTGACTCTGTACCCACAATGCTCAGGGCCCGTGACCCTGTACCCACAATGCTCAGGGCCCGTGACCCTGTACCCACAATGCTCAGGGCCCGTGACCCTGTACCCACAATGCTCAGGGTCAGTGACCCTGTACCCACAATGCTCAGGGCCCGTGACCCTGTACCCACAATGCTCAGGGTCAGTGACCCTGTACCCACAA
The DNA here is from genome assembly GCA_030390025.1 of Squalus acanthias. Classification (NCBI taxonomy): domain Eukaryota; kingdom Metazoa; phylum Chordata; class Chondrichthyes; order Squaliformes; family Squalidae; genus Squalus; species Squalus acanthias. The sequence goes on along the minus strand of CM059446.1, from coordinate 29,078,825 downwards.
TGCTCAGGGTCAGTGACCCTGTACCCACAATGCCCAGGATCAGTGACTCTGTACCCACAATGCTCAGGGCCCGTGACCCTGTACCCACAATGCCCAGAGTCAGTGACTCTGTACCCACAATGCCTAGGGTCAGTGACCCTGTACCCACAATGCCCAGGGCCAGTGACCCTGTACCCACAATGCCCAGGGCCAGTGACCCTGTACCCACAGTGCTCATGGTCAGTGACCCTGTACCCATAATGCCCAGGGTCAGTGACTCTGTACCCACAATGCCCAGGGTCAGTGACCCTGTACCCACAATGCCCGGGGTCAGTGACCCTAAACACACAATGGTCAGTGGCCTGTACCCACAATGCCCAGTGTCTATGTATCCACAATGCCCAACGTCAGTGACACTGTACCCACAATGCCCATGGTCAGTGACTCTGTACTCACAATGTCCAGGGTCAGTGATTCTATACCCACAATGCCCAGGGTCAGTGACCTATACCCACAATTCAGGGTTAGTGACCCATTACCCACAATGCCCAGTGTCAGTGACCCTGTACCAACAATGTCCCGGGTCAGTGATTCTATACCCACAATGCCCAGGGTCATTGACCTATACCCACAATGCAGGGTCAGTGACACATTACCCACAATTCCCAGTGTCATTAACCCTGTACCCATAATGCCCAAGGTCAGTGATCTTATTCCCAAAATGTCCAAGGTCAGTGACCTTATACCCACAATGCCCCGGGTCAGTGATTCTATACCCACAATGCCCAGGGTCAGTGACCTATACCCACAATGCCGAGGGTCAGTGATCCTCTACCCACTATACCCAGTGACCTTGAACCCACAATCCCGTCTCCTACTGGTCACCTCGGAGATGAACTCCTTTGACCAAATGGCTTTCCTGTCGGCCTGTGATTTATCCACGGTTGGTTCGGTGACCAGAAACTCCTCAGCCCAGGCTGGGGGAGGGAAAGCACCAGAGATTAGGGCCCGAATCAGGGCAGGGCACAACAATTCACACTCGGTCTCTCGCTCCATGTCTCACTCACGCGGTGATATACTGAGCTCCGCACACAGAGCAGGAAGAACCGAGGCACCATCTACGCCTGTGCTGAGTGAGCTGTTCTAACCCACCCGCCGTGGTTCTGGACCCCACACATAGAGCAAGAAGAGCCCAGGCTCCATGCCCGGCCTATGCTGCGTGAGCTGCCCTCTCACCCGGTGTAGTACTGAGCCCCACACACAGAGCAGGAAGATCACAGGCTTCATCCCTGGCCTGTGCTGTGTGACCTGCGCTCCATCACCTGGTGTGGTATTGAGCCCCATACACTTATGCAGGAAGATCCCAGGCTCCATGCCCGGCCTGTGCTGAGTGAGCTGCACTCTCCTGGTGTGGTACTGAGCCACACACAAAGATTAGGAGGATCCAAGGCTCCATGACCGACCTGTGCTGAGTGAGATGCCCTCTCACCCGATGTGGTACTGAGCCCCACACACAGAGCAGATAGTTCCCAGGCTCCATTCCCGGCTGTGTCCAGTGGGCTGACCTCTCTCACCCGCTGAAAGGGGCTGGGCTCTCAGGCTGACACCAGGGGGTTTGATGAGTTGCTACAATGCCGCCACTGGCGGGAGCGGGGAACTGCAGCGTGACATGTTTACATAGGAAGCTCCCATTGGAAACCCTGAGCCGGGGATTTACACCCGGGCCGCGCGGGGATTTCCGGCCCCAAACCCTTTCTCCTCTCCGGAGTTCCCCCCCTCACTGGATTAGGAGCCGGGTCTGGGGCGCCAGGATATTGCCTGCCGCTGCCGCCTAACACTGATCCACGACCGCCGGCACTCTGACAATCCCCGCCCTCTGAGGACAATCGGAGTGGCCGATGTGAACGACAGCTGTCTCAGCTAATCAGAACGCAGCGCGAAACGTGATGGACCAATCACAGTGGGGTTTTGCACAGCGCATAGTGATAGACTGCTCGCTCAACCAAACGTTTGATAATCGCTCCGGTGAAGCGCTTTGTGATGTTTTACTACGTTAAAGGTGCTATATAAATGCAAGTTGATGTTGTTGATAGGTATGTATGCCAATGAGAGAGTTCAATTAAGTATCCACAGCATAATGTTTTATATGTATACTTCAAATCAGCATTTATATAATTAAAACATTAAGTATGAATAAATTGGCCTATCTGTAACTCACAAGATTAGAAATATAAATCCAAGCTACATGCATATAACTTAAGGCAGCCTGTGTACAATGCAACCGGGTATACTTATCCCTCAACATGGCATATTTCTGCAATATTGTATTTATAAGCTAACATTATTAGTGGAATCTATATATATGTGTGTGTGTAATTTAATACAACATATCTATATATTGAAATGGCATATCTAAAATTTTAGAAAACAAATATAACATTAAACATTGGATGAATAATTTTAAACCGTGTATCTATTAAAACAGTTTGTGCCTATTTAAAGTAGCTTTCTTGTAATTCAAAGCTGCCACATTCACACACCATATCGATCATTTAAACCAGAATGTGCCTATCGATCGATATCATCTCATTTCAAAATACTTGTTCCCGTGTTTCTTCCTCTTTATATGCCCAGGTCCAAGGTCACGGGACACTGACCGGTTCAATGGGAACAGGAGAGAACGGATGACTTTAAAATGGGGATTCAATCTTCAATCTTCAATCTTCACTCCCTCCAATAACAGGGAGATGATGAGAATTGTTTTTATACAGCGGATTATGATGATCTGGAATTCACTATCTGAAAGGGCTGTGGAAGTAGATTCAATAGCAACATACAAAAGTGAGAAGTCGCACAACACCAGGTTATAGTCCAACAGATTTATTTAATTTTACAAGCTTTCGGAGCAGTTCGCTCCTTCGTCAGGTAAGTTTAGCAGTGAGAGAATCTCCCAGAATTCACAATTTAAACACAGACAAAATATATTCAAATCTTTCCCACATCAAAGAGCATAGCCAAGACAATGAACATACAAAAGGGAATTGGATAAATACTTGAAAGGGGTGAAACTTGCAGGGCTTTGAAGAAATAATAGGGGAGTGGGACTAATTGGGTAGCGCTTTCAAAGAGCCGGCACAGGCACGATGGGCCGAATAGCCTCCTCCTGTGCTGTATCATTCTAGGAAAATTGAGGTGTAATACTCTCTGCTACCAGGAGGTGGCACCATTGCCTAAAACAGCCCCTCTTCCCCTGGAGGCCTGTTGGTGAAATGCAGCCACACTGACCCTCCCCATTTAACAGTAACTCTGGTAACATTAGTGATTAATTTACATTGATCTCTCCTTTCTTTCTCCCCCCTCACCCTCACCAGGTACAGACTGTCGCTGAGGGTCGGGATCCACAGACCCGGGCTCCATCACTGGAACTTCACCCCAAGGGACTGATCTCGTGTGTTAGCCCAGACACTCAGTGTCAGCACCTACCAGCAGGGAGCACTGCTGACCAGGAGTGATAGAAAGAGACAGAGAGGGACACAGAGTGAGGGAGAGGGAGAGAGAGAAACACAGGGTCGGAGAGAGAGAAACACAGGGTCAGAGAGCGAAGGAGTGAGTGACATAAAAACAGACAGATAGAGAAAGACAGAGAAAGAGACAGAGGAGAGAGATAGAGAGAGAAACAGAGAGAGACAGGGGGGGGGGGGAGAGAGAGAGAGAGAGAGAGAGAGAGAGACAGTGAGTCAGAAAGAGAGAAATCAAGAGAGTGCGAGAGACAGAGTGAGAGAGTGACATAAGGGGAGAGAAACAGAGAGAAACAAAGAGTTGGAGCAGAGATAGAATCAGAGAGCTGAGAGAGAAGAGGGAGAGATAGTGGCGGAGACTCAGAGAGAGAGAGAGAGAGAGAGGGTGGCAAAGACAGACAGTGATAGAGAGACAGGGCGAGAACAAAATAAGAGAGATAATGACAGGGAGAGATACAGAAGGAAAGAGGCGAAGGGAGAGACAGAGGCAAGAGGGAGAGAAAGATAGACAAGATGAAGGGACAGAGGGACATAGGGATAGTGAGAGAGACAGAGACAAGATGAAGGGACAGAAGCATAGTGAGAGAGACACAGAGACAAGAGGGAGGGAGAGGGAGAGGGAGAGAGACAGGGATACACAGACACAGAGAAACAGATAGAGGGCAGAGTGAGACGGAAGAGAGAGAGATGGGCAGAAAGACAGAGAAAGAGATCAAGTGAGACAGTGAGGCAAAAAGTGACAGAGTTAGAGAAAAACAGAGAGACAGAAGGAATGCGAGTGAAAGGAAAATATAGAGAGGGGAGAGACAGAAAGGGGGAAGAGAGAAAGACAAATAGAGAGCAAGAAAGTGAGACTGAGAGAAAGAAACAGTAAAGCAGAGGGACAGAGAGAATGAGAGAGAGGGAAATAGAGAGAGAGGAGTGAGAAAGAGAATGCGAGATAGAGAGACAGTGAGAGAAAAGAGAAGGGGAGAGAGGGAGAGAGACAGAGAGAAAGAATCACAGCAGAGAGAAAGGCAGGGAGAGATACAGAAAGAAAGACAGGAGAAAGAGCGAGAGACTGATGGGGTGAAAAATAGAGAGATAGAAAGCAGCGAGAGAGACAAGAGGGAGAGAAAGATAGACAAGATGGAAGGACAGAGGGATAGTAAGAGAGAGACGGAGATTGGGGGGGAGACAGAAAGAGAAACACAAAGACACAGAAAGACAGAGATAGAGTACAGAGAAAGTAAGAGTGGGTGAGAGAGATGGGGCAGAGAGAGAGAGAGAGAGAGAGAGAAAGTAAGAGTGGGTGAGAGAGATGGGGCAGAGAGAGAGAGAGAGATGGAGATAGAGAGAAGGGCAGGAAGACAGAAAGTGAGAGATAAAGAGTGGTGAGAATGTGGAACTCGCTACCACAGGGAATGGTTGAAGCGAATAGTATAGGTGTATTTAAGCGGAGGGTAGATAAGCCGATGAGGGAGAAGGGAACAGAGGGTTATGTTGATAGAGTTAGATGAGGAAAAGCGGGAGGAGGCTCGAGTGCAGCATAAATGCCAGCACGGCTGGTTGGGTCGAATTGCCTGTTTCTGTCCTGTATATGCTATGTAATCCTACGTAGAGAAAGAAGGGCAGAGAGAGAAAGAGAGAGAGAGAGAGAGAAAGAGAGAGAAAGAGAGAGAAAGAGAGAGAAAGAGAGAGAAAGAGAGAGAGAGAGAAAGAGAGAGAGAGAAGAAGAGAGAGAGAGAGAGAGAGAGAGAGAGAGAGAGAGAAAGAGAGATGTAGAGATTTATGTCGTTGGCCAGTCCCAGTAATAAATAGCACTCGGGGATGAAATGTGCATTATAATGGTGCATTACTTGTGGCCATTCTCAAGTGAAAGTCCACAAATTCTATCGGCGTCTTGGCTTTTCTCAGGAGTGATCGCACGTTGACAATGAACAAGCCCAATTTGATGGCTGACCTGGGGCGCAATTTGTGGATTAAATCATTTTCCGAGTCACCTAGTTTTCAAAAGCATCAAAGTAGCACTTTCATGTGCAATTTTTAAAGGTTGCATCAATGATTTTATCCTTGATTGTGCCTTATACCATGGTTATAATTGCCAGTGGAAGCAGAGTCAATCTCTCATTTTCCACTATAAGAATGAATTGAGACCATTTGGAATAAACAGACCGAGCACCTTTCAAAGTGACTCGTGAACCTGCATCATGTTGGTTAGCCTGTTAATAAGTGTTATTTTTAATCAGTGTGGAAACAACATGAAGGGTTCTTTACACAATAAATACCAGGAGGAATTTTAACGGTAGCTGTGGTGAGCATAATTCATTTTATTTGTGCGACAATGTTCCCTCTAATTATTTTTTTTGGGCGGTCCCTTTAAATTTGCTGCATCTCTTCCAGCGGCAGGAGCTGGTGAGCGGCCTGCACGTGACCTCGCCATTGGCCGCGCACCTTCGTGGGAACATTGGTGTGCGGCCCTCAACAGCTCAACAAAACTTGTTAACCGGCCCTCCAGCCCAAATAATAGCCCACCCCTGCTCTACAATGTCCCGTCAAACACTCCCAGGGGTAGCTATAGTACGGGTTAGATACAGTGTAAAGCTCCCTCTGCACTGTCCCATCAAACGGTCTGTGGGTTTGATGCAAAGTATGTCCGCTTCCAATCTGCCTGAATAAACCCGTTCAACTGAGATATCTGAACTCCGAACGGTCAGAGTGCTGACACTCCAGGACACCTGGCTTATCTCAGTACCTTTCTGAATGTGTTATTAGACACTCGGAGTGATTCACTGCGCCAGTTTCCTCTTCCCATTTCCTGCGATTCCCAAATCTTCTCCCAGCCTCATTCCACCCCGGACACCTTGTCCTCAGACACACTGATCCTAAAGAGAAACAAGACACGGATGTGAAGCTGTGATCAATGCAGTAAGTTTTATTTCCGAGTACAGCCCATTACTGACAGCAGTAATACAGGGTCAGGGGTTACGGGACCTAAACAATCAAACAGAGCCTGCTTCCCGTGAAGGAAGGTTTCATTCAGTGAGAACGTGGAGAGCTCGGGCTGGTGGGTATCCATCACTGGATCTTTCACTGTTTTGGTCTGCAACATCCAAACCCACCCGGGAAGGATAGTGGGACAGAGATACATGTAGGGTGAGTTGGAGCAGTCGAGGGGACTGGTGAACTAATCCAAATAGAGATTCAGTTGCTGAGCGTTTTCAGGATTTGTTTGTTGCTGTTAAATACCAGAATCAAATGAAACCGAATACACCAATTTAAACAGAAAATACACACACCCTACACCTCTTACTGGCGAGATTTCGGGGTCCAAGAACTTAAATCAGTAAAAGCTCGTGGACAGGTACAAATAATTAAAGAGGCTAATGGAATGTTGGTGCTTCAGCTGTGGAGAGCTCTGGAAAGACCCCATCTGGAGAATTGCATTCAGTTCTGGGCACCGCACCTCAGGAAGGATATACTGGCCTTGGAGAGAGTGCAGCACAGATAGACCAGAATGTTACCAGGGTTCCAAAGGTTAATTTATTATTTATTTTATTCATTCCTGGGATGTGGGCATTGCTGGCAAGGCCAGCATTTATTGCCCATCCCGAATTGTCCTCGAGAAGATGGTGGTGAGCCACCTTCTTGAACCGCTGCAGTCCATGTGGTGAAGGTGCTCCCACAGTGCTGTTTGGGAGGGAGGGAGTGCCAGGATTGTGAGGAGAGATTACATAAACTAGGCTTGTAGTTCCTGGAATATAGAAGGTTAAGGGATGATTTCATTTGATTGAGGTTTTTAGGATGTTGAAAGGAATCGTCAAGGTAGAGAGAGAGAGAAACTATTTCCACTGGTTGAGGAGTCTAGGTCAAGGGGACAGAATCTCAAAATCGAAGCCAGGTCATTCAGGAAAGAAGTTAGGGAACACCTCTTCACACAAAGGGTGGTAGAAGTATGGAACTCTCTCCCACAAAAAGCAGCAGATGCTAGCGTAATTAATAATTTAATTCCGAGATCAATAGATTTTTGCCAGGCAAGGGTCGAGAAAGGATACAGAGCCAAGGCAGGTGGATGGAGTTATGATACAGATCAGCCATGATCTCACTGAATGGGGGAACAGGCTCAAGGGGCTGAATAGCCTACTCCTGTTCCTACCTCCACTTTACAGAGTGTCAGCATCGAGCCCTCACAAAGCAGGTACAATACTTAGCTCCCTCTTCATTACCTTGACATTACCATTGTTACTCTGTTCCCCCATCCCGCTCCATACCATTTCTGTTCCTGAATTTATAAACATGAATATAGAAAATTATAGGTGATATCATTGAAGTGTTGAGGATGATCGAGAGATACTATTTCATCTGGTGGGAGAGTCCAGAACAAGGGGCAAAACCTTAAAATTAAAGCTACGCTGTTCAGGTATGATGTCAGGAAGCACTTCTTCACACAAAGGGTGGTAGAAATCTGGAACTCTCTCCCAAAAAAAGCTGTTGAGGCTGGAACTCAATTGAAAAATTCAAGACTCAGATTGATAGATTTTCGTTAGGTAGGGTTCTGTGTGTCTGTTTATAGACACAGACAGACACACACTGACACACACACCAGCACAAGAGACACATGCAGAAACACCTGCACAGACATACCCACATATACACAAAAAAAAACACACGTATAGCGGGACACAGAAACACACACACGTATAGATACACACAGACTGAGCAGGAGAGAATGGGTTATGGTTACAGGTGGATTGAGATCAGTGACAGAGAGAGAGGGTTTAAACAGGCTTCTGAAGGCACCTGTTCGGCACGTAACAGCCAGTCTGCCGATTTAGGGCCTAGTGTGGTATAAATCTGACCTCTCACCAAGGACTGTGTTTGAACTCCCCACATTCCTTTTTACACAAGACCTTTAGATCGGTAGGGGTGAAAGATCAGAGTGTTGACCCTCTGACCCCCAGCCCCTTGCTGAAGATTGTTTCGAGTGCTGTACCGTGTCTTTTCAGAATTCACCATAGAATTATACAGTATTTACAGCACAGAAACAGGCCAGTCTGCCCAACAGGTCCATGCTGGTATTTATGTTCCACACGAGCCTCCACCCACCTTAATTCACCTCACCCTATCATCATATCCTTCTATTCCTTTCTACCTCATGTACTTATCTAGCTTCCCCTTAAAGGCACTCTGCTATTCACCTCAACTACTCCATGTGCCAGCAAGCTCTACATTCTAACCACTATCTGGGTAAAGAGGTTTCTCCTGAGCTCCTTATTAGATTTATTAGCGACTATCTTATGTTTTTGACCCCCAGTTTTGGATTCCCCACAAGTGGCAACATCTTCGTCATCTACCCTATCAAACCCCTTCATAATTATACAGATCTCCAATAAATAACCCCTCAGTCTTCGCTTTCTAGAGAAAAGAGCCCCAGCATGTTCAGTCATTCTGGATACTTAGAACCGCTCAGTTCTGGTATCATTCTCTTCAATCTTTGGTTCACCTTCTCCAGTGTCTCTCTATTCTTTTCATAATATGGAGACTAGAACTGTACAGAGTACACCAAGTGTGGTCTAACCAAGGTTCTAACAGAATCTACATCTTGAACATAACTTCGCTGCTTTGCAATTCGATCACTCTAGAAATGAACCCCAGTGCCGTGTTTACATTTTCATGGCCTGTTTAAAACGCTCCTGAAAACCTAACTCTTTGACCAAGCTTTTGGTCATCTGCCCCAATATATTCTTATGCGGCTCCTGTGAAGCGCTTGGGACGTTTTACTACGTTAAAGGTGCTATATAAATACAAGTTGTTCTATTTACTCTATCTAAACAAATCTTCATTTTAGAACACCTCGATCAATTCTCCTCTTAGCCTTCTCTGCTCTAAGGAGCACAATTCCAGCTTCTCCAGTCTATCCAAGTAACTGTAATCCCTCATCCCTGAAACCATTCTAGCAAGTCTCTTCTCAAAGCCATCACGTCCTTCCTAGTGTGATGCCCAGAATTGGACACAATACTCCAGCGGAGGGCAAACTAGTGTTTTATATAGGTTTACCATCGATTCCTGGTTTTTGTACTCTACGCCTCTATTTATAAAGCCCAGGATCCCATTGGCTTTATTAACTACAATTGCTTTGTTAACCTGTCCTGCCACCAAAGATTTGTACACAAACATCCCCCAGGTCTGTGTTCATGCACCTTTTAAAATTGTACCATTTAGCTTGCATTGTCTCTTCTCATTCTTCCTCCCAAACTGTATAACCTCACACTTTTCTGTGTTGTAATTCATCTGCCATGTGTCCGTCCAATCCACCAGCCTGTCTACATCCTCTTGAAGTCTATTACCAACTTCCTCACTGTTTTAAACACTTCCAAGTTGAGTCAGCTGCAAATTTCAAAATTGTGCCCTTTATCCAAATCCAGGTCATTAATATATATCCAAAACAGCAGTTATCCTGGTACTGATCCCCGGGGAACACCACCGAATACCTCCCTCCAGTCCAAAAAACAACATTCACCACAACTCTCTGTTTTCTATCACTCAGACAATTTTGTACCCCTGCTGCTACTGCTTCAATTTTGCTAACAAGTCTATTACGTGGTACTTCATCAAACGCCTTTTTAAAATCCATATACACAGCATCAACTGAACAGCCCTCATCCACCCTCTGTTACCTCGTCAAAAGCCTCAAATCAAGTTCGTCAAAATGACAGAAACTCTTCCCTCTAGTGGGGGAGTCCAGGACAAGAGGGCATAATATTTACATTATAAATAGTCCATTCAGGGGTGAGGTCAGGAAGCACGTCTTCACACAAAGCCGAGTGGAAATCTTGAACTGTCAAACCAAAAAGCTGTTGAGGCTGGGGGTCACTTGAACATTTCAAAACTGAGATTGATAGATTATTGTTAGACACACACACACACACATCTTACCCTCATCTCTCTGGTGTTTTATTATGGGTTAATTTGTTCTTGTTTTGTAGTGGAATGTAATTCTCCTGAACTCTACTGATCACCTTTTTAAATATTTCCCACTGCTGTTCTCTCTCTGTCTCTCTCTTCTGTTCCATGTTTATCTTCCCTAGTTCCATTGTCATCACCTCAAAATCAGCTTTTTCACAATCTTACTACTACTTTTGTCTTTCTCAATCATTATTACTATGTTATGATCGACACTGTCCAGATTTTCACCTAAGCTCACTTCTCTTATCTGCTCTGGTTCATCACCCATTATAGATCCATCAGTGATTCCTCTCTTGTTGGGCTTCTTACGTACTGGGTAAGAAAGGAGTCCTGAACACACTGTAAATACTCCATTCCCTTTTCCCTACCTCTTCTTGACAGATTATTTGGTGTAGTTAAAATCTCCCATGACTAGGATATGTATTTTACTCTTTTTAAAGTTTTGCTGACATAGTTTCCTTCCACTGCTAGGCGGTCTCTACAATAACCTGTTTAGCATTATTTCAACGTGACCGAGAGCTCTGCTCCCCCGAAGCATCTGTGTCAAAAAGACCAGTGTGAGTGCGAGCCAGCACTGAGTGCAAGTCAGCAGAGAGTGCTGTGAGTTTGGGTAAGTGGGAGTAGTTCTTTAATTGTTAGTTCTCTTTAAATCATTCTTGATAAGAGTACTTAAGCAGTTTAAGTGAAGGGGAAAAGTTAACTATTTGGGATTCTGTTGGTTTAAGAGTAAAACAAGGTTACACTGCAGTAGCAGTAAATTGGCACAGCAGGCAGTGGAAACCAGTTTTCTAATCAATCAGCAGGGGTCAAAGTCAGAGGGCGGGGCCAATTCATTGGTACCCGTATATAGGTGGAGCTGTTGCTAAACCCGAGACACTACACTAGTAGTGTCTCCCACCCTCCCACCTCCTCTAACCTTTAGGGGTAGAGGGAATTTAAAAGGTAGGTTCGATTTATATTTTGTTTTCAGGGACTTAACTTAATAAAGTAATATAAGGGTTAAGTCATGGCAGGAAATCTCGGAACCGTGTCGTGCTCCTCCTGTGCTATGTGGGAAAGCAGGAAGTGCGTCCAGCTGCAGCTCCTGACGGACCGCATGGCGGCACTGGAGCTGCGGATGGACTCACTCTGGAGCATCCACGATGCCGAGAACTTTGTGGATTGCTCATTTAGTGAGTTGAACACACCGCGGGTAAAGGCTAGGTCAGACAGTAAATGGGTGACCAAGAGGCAGGGCAATATCAGGAAGGTAGTGCAGGAGTCCCCTGCGGTCGTCTCCCTCCAAAACAGATATACCGTTTTGGATACTGTTGGGGGAAATGACCTACCAGGGGAAGGCACCAGCAGCCAGGTTCATGGCACCATGGCTGGCTCTGCTGCACAGCAGGGCGGGAAAAAGAGTGGTAGAGCTATAGTGATAGGGGACTCAATTGTAAGGGGAATAGACAGGAGTTTCTGTGGCCGCAACCGAGATTCCAGGATGGTATGTTGCCTCCCTGGTGCAAGGGTCAAGGATGTCTCGGAGCGGCTGCAGAACATTCTGGAAAGGGAGGGTGAAGAGCCAGCTGTCGTGGTGCATGTAGGTACCAACGATATAGGTAAAAAGCGGGAAGAGGTCCTACAAGCAGAATTTAGGGAGCTAGGAGCTAAATTGAAAAGTAGGACCTCAAAGGTAGTAATCTCTGGGTTGCTACCAGTGCCACGTGCTAATCAGAGTAGCATGAACAGGATAGCGAGATTAAATACGTGGCTTGAGCAGTGGTGCAGGAGGGAGGGATTCAAATACCTGAGGCATTGGAACCAGTTCTGGGGGAAGTGGAACCTGTACAAAAGGGACAGTCTGCACTTGGGCAGGACTGGAACCGATGTCCTCGGGGTAATATTTGCTAAGGCAGTTCGGGAGGATTTAAACTAATATGGCAGGGGAATGGGAACCTATGTAGCGAAACACGGGGAAGTAATATGCAGTCAGAAACAAATGTTAGAAGGGTGAGAAACAATAAGGGAAATCCGAGTAAACAAAGGCAAGAAACACAAAGGGCCATACTAAATCATAAGTCTAAAAGGACAAAGGGTGTTAATAAAACAAGCCTAAAGGCTCTGTGTCTTAATGCAAGGAGTATCCGTAATAAGGTGGATGAATTGACTCTGCAAATTGATGTTAACGGATATGATGTGATTGGGATTACAGAGACGTGGCTCCAGAACAATCAAGGCTGGGAACTGAATATCCAGGGGTATTCAACATTCAGGAAGGATAGAATAAAAGGAAAAGGGGGTGGGGTAACATTGCTGATTAAAAAGGAGATTAATGCAATAGCTAGGAAGGACATTAGCTTGGAGGATGTGGAATCAATATGGGTTGAGCTGCAGAACACCAAAGGGCAGAAAACGTTAGTGGGGGTTGTGTACAGACCTCCAAACAGTAGTAGTGAGGTGGGGGAGGGTATGAAACAGGAAATTAGAGGTGCATGCAAAAAAGGCACAGCAGTTATCATGGGTGACTTTAATATGCATATAGATTGGGCTACTCAAACTGGAAGCAATACGGTGGAGGAGGATTTCCTAGAGAGTGTTTAAGGGATGGTTTCCTAAACCAATATGTTGAGGAACCAACTAGAGGAAGGACTAATCAGAAATCTTGTGGTGCGAGGCCCCTTGGGGAAGAGTGACCATAGTATGGTGGAGTTCTACATTAGGATGGAGAAGGAAACAGTTAATTCAGAGACCATGGTCCAGAACTTAAATAAGGGCAACTTTGAGGGTATGAGGCGTGAATTGGCGAGGTTAGATTGGCAAGCGATATTTAAGGGGTTATCAGTGGAAGGGCAATGGTAGACATTTAGAGATCGCATGGATGAACTACAGCAATTGTACATCCCTGTCTGGCGTAAAAATAAAAAAGGGAAGGTGGCTCAACCATGGCTAACAAGGGAAATCAGGGATAGTATTAAAAGCAAGGAAGTGGCATACAAATTGGCCAGAAGTAGCAGCAAACCCGGGGACTGGGAGAACTTTAAAACTCAAGGAGGACGAAGGGTTTGATTAGGGCAGGGAAAATAAAATATGAAAGGAAGCTTACGGAGAACATTAAAACGGACTGCAAAAGCTTCTATAAATATGTAAAAAGAAAGAAGTTAGTAAAAACAAACGTAGGTCCCCTGCGGTCAGAAACAGGGGAAGTCATAATGGGGAACAAAGAAATGGCAGATCAATTGAACAAGTACTTTGGTTCGGTGTTTACTGTGGAGGACACAAACAACCTTCCGGAAATAAAAGAGATCAAAGGATCTGGTAAGAGGGAGGAGCTGAGGGAAATCCTTATCAGTCGGGAAAAGGTGTTGGGGAAATTGATGGGACTGAAGGCTGATAAATCCCCAGGGCCTGATGGTCTGCATCCCAGAGTACTTAAGGAGGTGGCCTTGGAAATAGTGGATGCATTGACGATCATTTTCCAACATTCCTTAGACTCTGGATCAGTTCCGAAGGAGTGGAGGGTGGCTAATGTAACCCCTCTTTTTAAAAAAGGGAGGGAGGGAGAAAGCAGGGAATTATAGCCTGACATCGGTGGTGGGTAAAATGATGGAATCAATTATTAAAGATGTCATAACAGACCATTTGGAAAGTGGCGACATGATAGGTCCAAGTCAGCATGGATTTGTGATAGGGAAATCATGCTTGACAAATCTTCTGGAATTGTTTGAGGATGTTTCCAATAGGGTGGACGGGGGGGGGGGGGGGGGGGGAGAAACCAGTAGATGTGGTGTATTTGGACTTTCAGAAGGCCTTCGACAAGGTCCCACACAAGAGATTGGTGTGCAAAGTTAAAGCACATGGGATTGGGGGTAATGTGTTGACGTGGATTGAGAACTGGTTGGCACACAGGAAACAAAGAGTAGGAGTAAATGGGTACTTTTCAGAATGGCAGGCAGTGACCAGCGGGGTACCGCAGGGTTCGGTGCTGGGGCCCCAGCTGTTTACATTATATATTAATGATTTGGACGAAGTGATTAATTGTAATATCTCCAAATTTGCGGATGACACTAAATTTGGAGGTAGTGTGAACAATGAGGAGGATGCTAGGAGGCTACAGAGTGACTTGGACAGGTTGGGTGAATGGGCAAATGTATGGCAGATGAAGTACAATGTGGATAAATGTGAGGTTATCCACTTTGGTGGTAAAAATAGGGAGGCAGACTATTACCTGAATGGTGGCAGATTAGGGAAAGGGGAGGTGCAACGAGACCTGGGCATCATGGTACATCAGTCACTGAAGGTAGGAAGGCAAGTGCAGCAGGCAGTCAAGAAAGCAAATGGCATGATGGCCTTCATAGCAAGGGGATTTGAGTACAGGAGTAGGGAGGTGATGCTACAGTTGTACAGGGCCTTGGTGAGGCCACACCTGGAGTATTGTGTGCAGTTTTGGTCTCCTAACTTGAGGAAGGACATTCTTGCTATTGAGGGAGTGCAACGAAGGTTCACTAGATTGATTCCTGGGATGGCCAGACTGACATATCAAGAAAGACTGGATCAACTGAACTTGTATCCTCTGGAGTTCAGAAGAATGAGGGGGGATCTTATGGAGACGTTTAAAATCCTGACTGGTTTAGACAAATTAGATGCGGGCAGAATGTTTCCAATGTTAGGGAAAACTAAAACCAGGGGTCACAGTCTAAGGATAAAGGGGAAGC
Source organism: Squalus acanthias (assembly GCA_030390025.1). NCBI lineage: Eukaryota > Metazoa > Chordata > Chondrichthyes > Squaliformes > Squalidae > Squalus > Squalus acanthias. The sequence continues at coordinate 29,063,692 of CM059446.1, read as the reverse complement.
CATTTAAGACTGAGATGAGGAGGAACTTCTTCACCCAGAGAGTGGTGAATCTGTGGAATTCTCTACCACAGAAGGTTGTTGAGGCCAGTTCGCTAAATATATTCAAAAGGGAGTTAGATATAATACTCACAACTAGGGGGATCAAGGGGTATGGCGAGAAAGCAGGAATGGGGTACTGAGGTAGCATGTTCAGCCATGAAAGCATTGAAGGCTCGAAGGACCGAATGGTCTACTCCTGCACCTATTTTCTATGTTTCTATGTTTTTTTTCTATGAAATACGCTCAGATCAGCAGGAATCACTTGACAATTGTTCTAAAATTTCAGATAAATTTACAAAATAACCAATCCGCTTCAATTACAGAGACGGAGGGGGGGAGGGGGGAGAAGGAGAGAGAGAGAGAGAGAGACAGAGACGCACACACACACAGACAGACAGACAGACAGGCAGACAGAGGGTACACTGTACACACCCTCTACACTGTCCCATCAAACACTCCCAGGGCAGGTACAGCACGGGTTAGATACAGAGTAAAGCTCCCTCTACACTGTCCCATCAAACACTCCCAGGGCAGCTACAGCACGGGTTAGATACAGAGTAAAGCTCCCTCTACACTGTCCCATCAAACACTCCCAGGGCAGGTACAGCACGGGTTAGATACAGAGTAAAGCTCGCTCTACACTGTCCCATCAAACACTCCCAGGGCAGGTACAGCACGGGTTAGATACAGAGTAAAGCTCCCTCTACACTGTCCCATCAAACACTCCCAGGGCAGGTACAACACGGGTTAGATACAGAGTAAAGCTCCCTCTACACTGTCCCATCAAACACTCCCAGGGCAGGTACAGCACGGGTTAGATACAGAGTAAAGCTCCCTCTACACTGTCCCATCAAACACTCCCAGGGCAGGTACAACACGGGTTAGATACAGAGTAAAGCTCCCTCTACACTGTCCCATCAAACACTCCCAGGACATGTACAGCACGGGTTAGATACAGAGTAAAGCTCCCTCTACACTGTCCCATCAAACACTCCCAGGGCAGGTACAGCACGGGTTAGATACAGAGTAAATCTCCCTCTACACTGTCCCATCTAACTGTCTGTGGCTCTGATGCCGGTTGTGTGGGTCTGAAGATGCCGTGAACTCGGGGCGGGCTCGGGGCGGGACTGAGCGCCGCGCCGATGAGCCGAGCCTGGGCCGTGTGGTGAAGAGTGAGGAGGACAGACAGGCTGGTGGAATGGGCGGACACAGGGCCGGTGGGATTGAGCGCAGAGAGTGTGAGGGAGGCGGAGAGTCTGGGGGGAGAATGAGGAGACAAGGGGATAAAGGGGGCGCGAGGAGAGAGAGAGCCGGGGGTGTTGGGGCTCAAATCTCTGAAGGTGGCGGCACCGGTGAACAAAGCGGAGAATAAAGCCTGTGCTGGGGGGCCTGGGCTTTCCAGACAGAGGCGGGGGGAGAGGACAAGAGGCCGCTGTGCTGAGCCTGGATCAAACTCTGCTTCACTCCCAGCTGGAGTCTGGGGGCCGAGTCTGGGCCCCGCACTTTAGGGAGGATGAGTGTCCGGCTCACTCTCAGCCCCGCTTATCCCCGCCTCCTGGACTGGGCCCGCAGCGGCTCAGTCCCGGGACACTCACCCTCGGGTCGCGGGTCCAGGCGGTCCCGGTCCCGGTCCCGGTCCCGGTCCTCCGGCCAATCCACTCCGGCTTCGCTCTCTCGGATTCACCGGCTCACTTTCCGCCATTTTGTTTTCCTTCAATAACCGCCTTCATCCGGGGACCCGGGACATGCGCAGTGCGCGCTCATTGTGTCTGTGTTATTCGCCCCTGCTATTGGCTCAAGACAGCTGATTGACAGCGCGTCCACCAATCGGTGCTCGGCAAAGCGCCGCACACCCCGCCCACATTCACAATCGGAGTCGACTCGCTGGGGATAAAGACAGAAAATGTCCGCCGGCACGCTTGGGTTTTTCCGCGACCGGTGGGTGTTACGGGGACTGGAGTGCATCGTCACCCAGGACTACCAAATTTTAATTTGATTTGTTAAGTTTCCTTTAAAGTTTTACTGAGTTACAGTTATTTAATTGGTTTTATCAAAAAGAGAAAGACTGAAAATGCTGCCTCAGCGCCAGTGACGTTAGGTAACCCGGCAACGCGGGCTGTGTGACGTCATGAACCTGGCAACGCGGCCTGTGTACTCTTTTTGATTGGGTGGTTAAACAAATTGTCTGTAACTTAATAAAACTTAACAATTTAAATTAAAATGTGTACAAAAGAAAATACTGCAGATGATGGAAATCTGAAATAAAAGCAGAAAATGCTGGAGACACTCAGCAGGTCAGGCAGCATCTGTGAAGAGAGAAACAGAGTTAACCTTTCAGGTCGATGACCTTTCGTCAGAACTAAATTAAATTTGGTTGGCCGGGGTGATGATGCCCTCCAGTCCCCGCGGCGTCCACCGGTCGCGGAAGGCCTCAAGCGTGCCGGCGGACACCGCGTGCTCCATCTCCAGGGCCACCCGGGCGCGAACATGGCCGGGGAAGAGAGGCAGGCAATCGGGCCGAACGACCCCCTCGACCGCCCACTACCTGGACTAGTTAATGGTCTTTTTGGCCAGGCCCAGGAGCAGTCCTAGGAGGAGGTCCGGGTGACGCGGCCTGTGTAACGTCGGTAGCCAGCAACACGGGCTGTGACGTCAGAGTCTGGCTCCAGGGGCGGGAGGGCACCGACCCCACAGGATGGCCGTGTACCGAGCCCAGCACCAGCGAGTTCACCCTGGGGAGAGGCCGTTCACCTGTTCCATTTGTGGGAAGGGATTCACTCCATCATCCCACCTGCTGACACACCAACGAGTTCACAAGTGACTGCAGGGTTGGATTCTGCTATTGTTCCTGCTGTTAATCTCATCCAACAAAAACAATGTGTATTTATATAGCGCCTTTAACATAGTAAAATGCCCAAGTCGCTTCACAGAAGCATTATAAAACAAAATTTGACACCGACCCACATATTAGGGCAGATGACCAAAAGCTTGGTCAAAGAGGTATGTTTTACGGTGCGCCTTAAAGGAGGAAAGAGAGGTAGAGAGGCGGAGAGGTTTAAGGAGGTAATTCCAGAGCTGAAGGCTCAGCCACCAATAGCTGAGCGATTAAAATCAGGGATGTTCAAGAGGGCAGAATTAGAGGAGTGCAGATATCTCGGGGGTGTGTGGGGCTGAAGGACATTACAGAGATAGGGAGGGAGGGAGGCCATGGAGCGATTTGAAAACAAGGGTGAGAATTTTGAAATCGAGGCATTGCTTAACCAGGAGCCAATGTAGGTCAGCGAGCAAAGGGGGTGATGGGTGAATGGGACATGGTGTGAGTTAGGACACGGGCAGCACTGTTTTGGATGACCTCATGTTTACGGAGGGTAGAACGTGGGAAGCCAGGACTGAACCATGTTCATTCTGACAGTTGGGGCTGGCTTCTGCTGATCTTAATAACCCCTATAACTGAGCTGGAGTTTAATCTGTATCAATGTCCAATAAATCAGCTTTGTTTCCCACGCACGCTGTGTCGAGTCCTTGATGTCTCGACAATTGAGAATTTTTTTTTAATTCATGGGATGTAGGCTATCCCTAGATGCCCTTGAGAAGGTGGTGGCGAGCCACCTTCTTGAACCACTGCAGTTCACATGGTGAGGGTACTTCCACAGAGCTGTTAGGTCCATATAATTGCCAAGGTCAATGCCAGGTGGTCCATCCAGTTTCAGTCTTATTACAACAGTAGCGACTTGTTACAACTGAGTGGCTTGCTAGGCCATTTCAGAGAGCAGTTAAGAGTCAACCACATTTCTGTGGGTCTGGAGTCACATGTAGGCCAGACCAGGTAAAGACAGCAGATTTCCTTCCCTAAAGGCCATTAGTGAACCAGATGGGTCTTTATGACGATCCGATAGTTTTGCTTTTTATTCCAGATTTATTTAATTAACTGAATTTAAATTCCCCAGCTGTCATGGTGGGGATTTGAACTCACGACTCTGGATTACTAGTCCAGTAACATTGCCACTATGCTACCATTCCCAACTTGTTACAAACTGAGTGCAATCCATCTGAGAACTGAGTTGACACAACTTTTTAAAAGCTGGCTCTACAAGATGTCCAAGTCTGACAGGACAGGAAATTCTGTTATATCACAGGGTCCACTTGAACATCCAGGGCAGTGAGTCCCTGAGATATTGGATTTTAACCGATGGGAATATTCTGATAATCTGTTATTGTCACGGGGCAAAGCAGCATTGTTACTTTAACATCAGTTCAATCAAACTCAGTCGGCAATCCGATCTCCAAAGGGAAACGTCTCCTTAAAACTGACGGTGTCGGCAGTTCTGCAGCTCATTTCTCACTGTGACCGTGTCAGAATGAAAAGCTTTAAGAACTGCCGATGTTTCACAAAGAGAGACCTCACCAGACCAAAGGACATTGGTGGAGTTTAATGGGCTGTTTGTGTTACTGGGCTACAGGAGGCTATTTTTAACAGAAGGAAAACTGGTCACAGCAAACAGACACTGTAACAGACTGTCCCTGGTCCACTCTAACCCCAGCCTCTCTCACTATTGATCATGATGCGGAGATGCCGGTGTTGGACTGGGGTGGACAAAAGTGAGAAGTCGTACAACACCAGGTTATAGTCCAACAGTTTTATTTGAAATCACAAGCTTTCGTCAGGTGAAGTAAAGGAATACAAAATCGACAAAGCATATATAGATAGAGAACAATGCACTATTGATGGACACTGCTGCAGTAATTGCTCCTATGACCTTTCCTCTCTCCTCCCTCCTACATCCCTAATACACGGCCTGGCACGATCTCCCTCCCCCTACATCCTCACTGTGCTGAAATCCACACCAGTCTCCCCATCTGCTCCTTGTTCACTCCCTGGATCCTATAACTGCTGATCTCAGTCTTCCCATCCTACATACTGCTCCACCATTCAATAAGATCATGGCTGATCTTCTACCTCAACTCCACCGTCCCGCACTATCCCCATATCCCTTGATTCCCTCAGAGTCCAAAGATCTATCAATCTCTGTCTTGAATATATTCAACGACTGAACCTCCACAGCCCTCCGGGGTAGAGAATTGCAAAGATTCACAATCCTCTGAGTGAAGAAATCTCTCCTCATCTCAGTCCTAAATGGCCGAACCTTTATTCTGAGACTGTGACCCCGACTGCTAGACTCCCCAGCCAAGGGACACATCGTAAAATGGTTACAGCACGGAAGAAGGCCATTCGGCCGGTCGAGCCCGTGCCGGCTCTCTGCAAGAGCACTTCAGCTAGTCCCACTCCTCTGCTCTTTCCCCGTAGCCCTGCAATTTTTTTCCCTTCAGGTACTTATCCAACTCCCTTTTGAAAGCCATGATTGAATCTGCCTCCACCACCCTTTCAGGCATTGCATTCCAGATCCTAACCACCGGCTGAGTAAAAAAGTTTTCCCTCATCTCGCCTTTGGTTCTTCTGCCAATTCCCTTAACTCTGTGTCCTCTGGTTCTCGACCCTTCCGCCAATGGGAACAGTTTCTCTCTATCTACTCTGTCCAGACCCCTCATGATTTTGAACACCTCTATCAAATCTCCTCTCAATCTTCTCTGCTCCAAGGAGAACAACCCCAGCTTCTGCAGTCTATACACGTAACTGAAGTCCCTCATCCCTGGAATCATCCTCTCAGTATCTACCCTGTCAAGCTGCTTAAGAATGTTATGGGGGAGAAATTCAGTATCGCCCCATTTGGGGCGCAATTATCGGCCGGGCGCAAAGATTAGCGCCTGGCGCTAATTATCGCCACCGACTGCAAACTTGACTTTTATCGCCCCTGGAGGTGATTGGAGCGCTAAATCAGGCCCTTCACACCTGTCTTAAGGCGCAAAGGCCGAGGAGCGAGGCGCTACCTCAGAGCGCTGGCGAAGCTCATGTAATGTCAGTCAGCAATGGAACACACACACAATGGCACGGGCCAGTTCTTAAAGGGGATGGTTAATCTTGCTTTCCATCCACATCCTGCTCATTGCAGGCTTGAATCTCGGCCTGGAGAGACCTGCACATCAAATCTGCTGGAACGAACAATGGAGAGTACCAGGCAAAGAGCTCAGAGTGCAGCCCCCACAGTCTCTTCTAAATCGATACAAGGAATGGCAAATCAAAATGAACCTGCAAAGTGCTGCTCAGTACCCAAAACTCCTTCACACAACATTGAATCTCTCCAGAAGTCTCTCTCTCTCTCTCTCAGAATGCGTAGTTCAAAAATGGCACCAACAATAAAAGGCAGGAAGCGGTCACCCTTCAATAGCGCTCCCCCTTTCCCTTCATGACTGCAGAACGCTCCCCTCAACCTGTCGTTGCTAGCGTCAGGCAGTAAGGCAGGGGGCGCCACTCAATATCCGCTCCGGGGCGATACCGGGGCGTTGCGCACTCGACTGACGTCACGATTTGCCAGCGCAGGAGATCGTGGCGGTAGTGTTTAGCGCTGCCGCAAAATGTCTAGTTAATTTCGCGAGCGGCGCAAACTTCACCGCGCCTGGGCGCTAGATGCTTTGCGCCCCATTAGCGCCCTCTTAAGGCGCTAATGGGAGGCGCAACCAACTGAATTTTTCCCCCTTTCTGTTTCAATGAGATCACCTCTCATTCTTCTAAACTCTAGAGAATGTAGGCCTAGTCTGCTCAATCTCTCCTCATAGGACAATCCCCTCATCCCAGAAACCAGTCTAGTAAACCTATGGTGCAGTATATCCTTCCTTAGGCTAAAGAGATCAAAACTGTACACAGTACACCAGGTGTGGCCTCACCAAGGCCCTATATAATTGTAGTAAGATTTCTTTACTCTTATACACTAATCCCTTTGTAATAAAGGCTAACATGTCATCTGCTTTCCAAATTAGCTTTGAGAGGGAGGAGGTATTGGGGTTTTAGCAGGCGTACAAGTGAATAAATCCCCAGGCCCAGACGAGATGTATACCAGGATGCTGTGTGAGGCAAGGGAGGAGATTGCAGGGGCTCTGACACAAATTTTCAGAACCTCTCTGGCCACAGGGGAGGTGCCAGAGGACTGCAGGACAGCTAACGTAGTACCATTATTCAAGAAGGGTAGTAGGGATAAACCAGGGAATTACAGGCCAGTGAGCCTAACATCAGTGGCAGGGAAACTATTGGAAAAAATTCTGACGGACAGAAATAGTCTCCACTTGGAGAGGCAAAGATTAAATAAGGATATTCAGCATGTCTTTGTCAGGGGGAGATCATGTCTAACCAATTTGATTGAATTTTTCGAGGGGGTGACTAGGTGTGTGGATGAGGATAGTGCAGTTGATGTAGTCTACATGGACTTCAGTAAGGCATTTGTCAAAGTCTCGCATGGGAGACTGGCCAAGAAGGTAAGAGCCCATGGGATCCAGGGCAATTTAGTGCATTGGATCCAAAATTGGCTTAGTGGTAGGAGACAGAGGGTGATGGTCGAAGGTTGTTTTTGTGACTGGAAGCCTGTATCCAGTGGTGTACCGCAGGGATCGGTGCTGGGTCTTTGCTGTTTGTGGTTAGATATGAATGTAGGAGGTTTGATCAGTAAGTTTGCAGATGACATGAAAATTGGTGGAGTGGTAAATAGCGAGGAGGGAAGCCTCAGGCTACAGGACAACATAGACGGGTTGGTCAGATGTGCAGAACAGTGGCAAATGGAATTTAAACCTGAAAAGTGTGAGGTGATGCATTTTGGGAGGACTAACAAGGCAAGGGAATACACAATGAATGGTAGGACCCTAGGAAGGACAAAGGATCAGAGGGACCTTAGTGTACATGTACATAGATCCCTGAAGGCAGCAGGACAGGTAGATAAGGAGGTAAGAAGGCATATGGGATACTTGCCTTCATTAGCCGAGGCATAGAATATAAGAGCAGGGTGGCTATGATGGAGCTGTACAAAACACTAGTTAAGCCACAGCTGGAATACTGTGTGCAGTTCTGGCTGCCACACTATTGGGAGGATGTGATTGCATTGGAGAGGGTGCAGAAGAGATTCACCTGGATGTTACCTGGGCTGAAGCGTTTCAGCTATGAAGAGAGACTGGACAGGCAGGGGTTGTTTTCCTTAGAGCAGAGAAGGCTGAGGGGGGACCTGATTGAGGTGTACAAAATTATGAGGGGCATAGATAGGGTAGATAGAAAGGAACTTTTTCCTTTAGTAGAGGGGTCAATAACCAGGGGGCATAGTTTCAAGGTAAGGGACAGGAGGTTTAGAGGGGATCTGAGGAAAAACTTTTTCACCCAGAGGGTGGTTGGAATCTGGAACTCACTGCCTGAAAGGGTGGTAGAGGCAGGAACCCTCACAGCATTCAAGAAGCATTTAGATGAGCACTTGAAACGCCACAGCACACAAGGCTACGAACTAAGTGCTGGAAAATGGGATGAGAATAGTCAGGGCTTGATGGCCGGTGCGGACACGATGGGCCGAAGGGCCTCTTTCTGTGCTGTATCACTCTACACTCTATGACTCTAATTGCTGCACCTGCATGTTAACTTTCTGTGATTCGTGTAGATGGACACCCAGGTCCCTCTGAAAACATCATTTCCCAATCTCTTACCATTTCAAACATATTCTGCTTTTCTATTGTTCCTGCCAAAGTGGATAACTTCACGTTTTTCTGCATTATACTCCATCTCCCACCTTCTTGCCCACTCATTTAACCTGTCTACATCCCTTTGCAGTCTCCTTGCATCCTCATCACAGCTTATTTTCCCACATGGCTTTGTGTCGTCAGCAAACTTGAACACATTATACTCAGTCCCGTCATCTAAGTCATTGATTTGATTATAAATAGTTGAGGCCCAAGCAGTGATCCCTGTGGCACCCCACTAGTTACAGCCTGCCAACCCGAAAATGGCCGAATTATTCCTACTCTTCCAGGTGAAACTGTGATTTACTTGTACTTCTTTCAGTTTAGTGTACTGTATTCGCTGCTCACGATGCGGTCTCCTCTACATTGTGGAGACCAAACACAGATTGGGTGACCGCTTTGCAGAACACCTTCGTTCAGTCCGCAAGCGTGACCCCGAGCTTCCAGTCGCCTGTCACTTTAATTCTCCGCTACACTCCCACTCTGACCTCTCTGTCCTCGGCCTCCTGCACTGTTCCAGTGAAGCTCGACGTAAGGTCGAGGAACAGGTTTCTCATCTTTGGATTATGCACTTTATAACCATCTGGACTCAGCATCGAGTTCAACAATTTCAGATCATAGCCCATTTTTTTCGGCAGCAGCTGTTGTTAATGATTCTGCTGTTGCCATTTACACCTCCTCTCGACCCATCTTTGGTTTCTTTACTTGTCCCACTACCATCCCCTTGTGTCTTGCACCATCATCCCTTCTGTCATTTAATCTCTCCTGTCTTCCACACTATCACAGACCATCGCTTTTGTTCTTTCCTCCTCTACCCCCTTTCCCTGCCTCTGTACCCACTTTCCCTGCCTCTGTATTTACTTAACACTTGTTACACCTCTAACGTTTACCAGCTCTGATGAAAGGTCAACAACCTGAAACATTAACTCTGTTTCTCTCTACACAGGTGCTGCCTGACCTGCTGAGTATTTCCAGCATTCTCTGTTTTTATTCGCACTGTCTCTCTTCCTCTCTCCCTGTCACTCATCTTCTCTTCCTCTCTCTTTCTCTCTGTCTCTCTCTATCTTTCTCTTTTTCTATGTCTCTTTCTCTGTTTGTTTCTCTCTCTCCTCCACTTTCTCTTTCCGTCTCTATTGTTTGTCCCTCACACTCTGTCTCTCTCTCTCATCTTTGTCTGTCTTTCTCACTGTCTCACTTTCTCTGTTTGTCTCTCTGCCCCGCCTCCCTCTCTGCTTCTCTCTCTTTCTCTGCCCTATATCTGTTTCTCTTTCCATCTGTGTCTCTTTTTGCATCTCTCCCTCTTGCCTGTCTCTTTTTCTCTCTCTTTATCACTATCTCTCTGTCCCTCCATCTTCTGTCTCTCTCTGTCTCTCTCGCTGTCTATCTATCTCTGTCTCTATTTTTTCTCCCCATCAGTCTCTCTCCCTTTCTTCCTTTGTCTCTTTCCTTCTATATCGTTCTGTCTCTCTCTCTCTGATTCTCTCTATGTTTATCTCTGTTCTTCTCCCCATCTCTCTCTCTGCCTCTCACTCACTCTCTCTCGGTTTCTATCTCTGTGTCTCTCTCTGTCTCCCTTTCTCTCTCTCCCTCTCTCTCCCGCTCTCTCTGTCTCCCTCTGTCTATATTTTCCTCTCACTCTCTCATTCATTCTCTGTCTGTGTCTTTATTCTGTTAATCTCTCTCTGTCTCTCACTCGTTCTCTCTCGGTTTCTCTCTCTATTTCTATGTCTTTCTCTCTGCCCTGTCTCTGCCCCTTTGTTTCTCTCACCCTCTCTCACTCTGTCACCCTCTCTGTCTCTTTCTATCACTCCTGGTCCGCAGTGTCCCCTGCTGCTAGGTGCTGACACTGAGAGTCTGGGCTGACACAGGAGATCAGGCCCTTGGGGTGAGGTACCAGTGATGCAGCCCGGGTCTGTGGATCCTGACCCTCAAGCGACAGTCTGCACCTGCGGAGCGTGAGGGGGGAGAAAGAAAGGAGAGATCAATGGAAATTAATCACTGACGTTACCAGAGTTACTGTTAAATGGGGAGGGTGAATGCTGGCTGCACTTCACCAACTGGCCTCTAGGGGAAGTGGGGATGTTTTAGGCAATGGCGCCACCTCCTGGTAGCATAGAGTATTACACCTCATTATTCCTAGAATGATACAGCACAGGAGGAGGCTATTCGGCCCATCGTGCCTGTGCCGGCTCTGTGAAAGAGCTCTCCAATTAGTCCCACTCCCCTGCTATTTCTGTAAATTTCACCCTTTCAAGTATTTATCCAATTCCCTTTTATAAGTTACTATTGAATCGACTTCCACCGCCCTTTCAAGCAGTGAATTCCACATCATAATAACTCACTGTGTAAAAAAAAATTCTCATCATCTCCACTTTGGTTCTTTTGCCAATCGTCTTAAATCTGTGTCCTCTGGTAAGCGACGCTCCTGCCAGTGGAAACAGTTTCTCCTCATTTATTCCATCAAAACCTCTTGTAATTATATACACCCCTATTAAATCTCCACTTAACCTCCTCTGCTCTACGGTGAACAATCACAGCTTCTCCAGTTTCTCCATATAACTGAAGTCCCTCATACCTGGTACCATTCTGTTCAATCTCCTCTGCACCCTCTCCCAGGCCTTGACATCCTTCCTGAAGTGTGGTGTCCAAGAAGTGGAGACAATTCTCCAGCTGAGGCCTAACCCAGTGATTTATAAAGGTGTCACATAACATTATTATGTAAATGTGACCAGTTCAGTATGTAGTGTCCACCAAACACGCTAACACCTGGACTCAGAAGGTGACCAACGAGAAAGTTTCCTTGACAATGTGTCCTGTCCCAGGATCGACAGTGTTGGAACTGTAGAGTCAGCTTGTGTGAGCAAAGTTCAGTGGAAGACCAGCTCTCTCTGCTGGATGAGGAGATGCGGGACAGACTGAATACTGCGATCGATTTTCCATTTTGGATACTGCTGGGGAAGATGGTTTCTAAGGGGAATACCGCAAGAGCCAAGTCCGCGGCACTATGAGTGGCTCAGCTGCACGGGAGGGGAGGAAAAAGAGTGGGAGAGCAATAGTGATAGGGGATTCTATCGTAAGGGGAACAGATAGACGTTTCTGTGGCCGCAGACGTGACTCCAGGATGGTATGTTGCCTCCCTGGTGCCAGGCTCAAGGATGTCACTGAACGGCTGCAGGGCATTCTGAAGGGGGAGGACGAACAGTCAGAGGTCCTGGTTCACATTGGTACCAACGATATGGGTAGAAAGAGGGATGAGGTCCTGCAACAAGAATTTAGGGAGCTAGGTAGCAGATTAAAAAGCAGGACCTCAAAGGTTGTAATCTCTGGATTACTCCCGGTGCCACGTGCTAATGAGTATAGTAATAGGAGGATAGAGCAGATGAATGCGTGGCTAAAGAGTTGGTGCAGGAGGGAGGGCTTTAGTTTCCTGGATCACTGGGTCTGCTTCTGGGGAAGGTGGGACCTGTACAAGTTGGACGGGTTGCACCTGAATCGGAACGGGACCAACATCCTTGCGGGGAGGTTTGTTAGAACTGTTGGAGTGGGGGTAGGGGGTTAAACTGACTTGGCAGGGGGATGGGATACGGAGTGGAGCTTTAGTAAGGGGTGATGCACAGCCAAATATAGAGGAAAAAACAAGTCAGCCTGGAAGGCAGAGCAAATATGTAACGGCAAAAGGGAGTATGACAAGGCTGGATGGGATTTATTTTAATGCAAGGAGTCTTGCGAGTAAGACAGATGAATTGAAGGTGTTGATGAACACATGGGAGGATGATATTGTTGCAATCACAGAGACATGGTTGAGGGAGGGGCAGGACTGGCAGCTCAATATTCCGGGGTATAGAATCTTCAGGTGAGACAGAGGGAGGTGTAAAAGAGGAGGGTGTGTCGCAATATTAATCAAGGAGTCAATTACTGCTGTAAGGAGGGATGATAGAACTTAAAAACAAAAAGGGGGCAAGCACTTTGCTGGGAGTGTACTATAGGCCCCCAAACAGTCAGGGGGAGATAGAGGAACAGATATGCAGGCAAATCTCAGAGAAGTGTAGAAATAATAGGGTAATAATAGTAGGGGATTTCAACTTCCCCAATATTAACTGGGATAGTCAGAGTGTGAAAGGCTTAGAGGATGCAGAATTCTTAAAGTGCATCCAGGAGAGCTTTTTGAGCCAGCATGTAGAAGGTCCTGCAAGAGAGGGGGTGGTACTGGAACTAATTCTAGGGAATGTAGCCGGGCAAGTGGTAGAAGTGTCAGTAGGAGAGCAGTTTGGTGACAGTGACCATAATTCGGTGAGATTTAAGGTAGTCATGGAAAAGGACAAAGATGGACCGGAAATAAAGGTTCCAAATTGGATGAAGGCCAATTTTAATATGATAAGGCAAGATCTGGCCAAAGTGGACTGGGATCAGCTACTTGTAGGAAAATCCACATCAGAGCAGTGGGAGTCATTCGGAAAGGAAATAGAGAGAGTACAACACCAACATGTTCCCGTAAAGGTCAAGGGTGGGACCAACAAGCCCAGGGAACCCTGGATGTCAAGGGATATACAAGAATGGATTAGGAAAAAAAGGGAGGCTTTCGGCAGATACAAAGGACTAAATACAATGGAAGCCCTAGAGGAGTATAGAAAGTGCTGGGGGTTACTTAAAAAAGAAATTAGGAGAGCGAAGGAAGGGCATGAAAAAACACGGTGGGCAAAATAAAGGAAAATCCCAAGGTGTTTAATAAGTATATTAAGGGCAAGTGGATAACCAGGGAAAGAGTAGGGCCCATTAGGGAACAAAGTGGCAATCTGTGTGTAGAGCCGGAAGATGTAGGCGAGGTTTTAAATGAATATTTTGCATCTGTGGTCACTATGGAGTAGGACGATGTAGGCATAGAAATCAGTCAGGGGGATTCTGATATACTTAAACAAATTAGTATTGAGAGGGAGGAGGTACAAGGGGCATAGGGGGCTTAAAAGTGGATAAATCCCAAGGCCCAGACGAGACGCATCCCAGGCTACTGTGTGATGCAAGGTAGGAGATTGCAGGGGCTCTGACACAAATTTTCAGAACCTCTCTAACCACAGTGGAGGTGCCAGAGGACTGGAGGACAGCTCACGTAGTACCATTATTCAAAAAGGGTAGTAGGGATAAACCAGGGAATTACAGGCCAGTGAGCCGAACATCAGTGGGAGGGAAATTATTGGAAAATATTATGAGGCACAGAATTAGTCTCCACTTGGAGAGGCAAGGATTAATCAAGGATAGTCAGAATGGCTTTGTCAGGGGGAGATCATGTCTAACCAATTTGATTGAATTTTTCGAGGGGGTGACTAGGTGTGTGGATGAGGGTAGTGCAGTTGATGTAGTCTACATGGACTTCAATAAGACTTTTGACATAGTCCCACATGGGAGACTGGTCAAGAAGGTAAGAGCCCGTGGGATCCAGGGCAATTTGGCACATTGGATCCAAAATTGGCTTAGTGGCAGTAGGCAGAGGGTGATGGTCGAAGGTTGTTTTTGTGACTGGAAGCCTCTGTCCAGTGGTGTACCGCAGGGATTGGTGCTGGGTCCTTTGCTGTTTGTAGTGTACATTAATGATTTAGACATGAATGTAGGAGGTATGATCAGTAAGTTCGCAGATGACACAAAAATTGTTGGAGGGGTAAATAGCGAGGAGGGAAACCTCAGGCTACAGGACGATACAGACGGGTTGGTCAGATGGGCAGAACAGTGGCAAATGGAATGTAAACCTGAAAAGTGTCAGGTGAAGCATTTTGGGAGGACAAACAAGGCAAGGGAATACAGAATGAATGGTAGGACCCTAGGAAGGACAGAGGATCAGAGGGACCTTGGTGTGCATGTACATTGTTCCCTGAAGGCAGCAGGACAGGTAGATAAGGTGGTTAAAAGGGCATATGGGATACTTGCCTTCATTAACCGAGACATAGAATATAAGAGCAGGGAGGTTATGATGGAGCTGTACCAAACACTAGTTAAACCACAGCTGGAATACTGTGTGCAGTTCTGGTCGCCACACTATAGGAAGGATGTGATTGCATTGGAGAGGGTGCAGAGGAGATTCACCAGGATGTTACCTGGGCTGGAGCGCTTCAGCTATGAAGAGAGACTGGACAGGCTGGGGTTGTTTTCCTGAGAGCAGAGAAGGCTGAGTGGGGACCTGATTGAGGTGTACAAAATTATGAGGGGCATAGATAGGGTAGATAGAACGGAACTATTCCCCTTAGTACAGGGATCAATAACCAGGGGGCATAGTTTCAAGGTAAGGGGCAGGAGGTTTAGAGGGGATTTGAGGAAAACCTTTTTCACCCAGAGGGTGGTTGGAATCTGGAACTCACTGCCTGAAAGGTTGGTAGAGGCAGGAACCCTCACAACATTCAAGAAGCATTTAGATGAGCACTTGAAACGCCACAGCATACAAGGCTACGGACAAAGTGCTGGAAAATGGGATTAGAATAGATGGGGCTTGATGGCCGGCGCGGACACAATTGGCCAAAGGGCCTCTTTCTGTGCTGTATAACTCTATGACTCTATTTACAATAATTGGGTTATGAACCATGCGTACAAACAGGAAGTTATTTTGCTCGAACACCCAGTGTTTTTGTGCACCAGTCTCCCAGTTTCTGAGTTCTAGTATCAGAACTTTCTCTCACTCTTCTCTTTCTCCACTTTTCCTGCTCCCTCTTGCTGCACGAATTCTATGCGTGATGTTCGCAAACTGCAGCAATTTATGACCATGCTGGCTTTCTGTATCTTTCTCCAGCTGTGTCTCCAATCTCTGTATCCCATTTCTCCCGCTCTGTGATACGTCTTTGGACTGTATGTGGAGTTAGCTCCCTCTACATTGTCCCAACAAACACTCCCAGGGCAGGTACAGCATGGGCTAGATACAAATTAAACCTCCCTCTACACTGTCCCATCAAACACTCCCAGGGCAGGTACAGCACGGGTTAGATACAGAGTAAAGCTCCCTCTACACTGTCCCATCAAATACTCCCAGGGCAGGTACAGCATGGGTTAGATACAGAGTAAAGCTCCCTCTACATTAGAATACTAGAATAATACAGCACTGAAGGTGACCATTCGGCCCATCGTAACTGTACCAATCCCTCTGGAATTGCATGCACTTCCTTGAAACCTATATTGTTGTCTTTTTTATCATCGAATGTAGCTTGCAATTATCTTTCCGTGATCCTGACCTGTTGTGCAGCATTCCTCAGTATTATTTGTAGAACAGACTCGACTATTTACAATAATTGGGTTATGAATCATGCGTACGAACAGGAAGTTATTTTGCTCAAACACCCACGGATTTTGTGCACCAGTCTCCCAGTTTCTGAATTCTAGTATCAGAACTTTCTCTCAATCTTCTCTTTCCACACTTTTCCTGCTCCCTCTTGCTGCACGAATTCTATGAGGGCTGTTCGCAAACTACAGCATTTTATGACCATGCTGACTTGTTGTATCTTTCTCCAGCTGTGATTCCAATCTGCGGATCAATTTATCCCTTCCTGTGACATGTCTGTGGATTGTATGTGGAGTTAGTTCCCTCTACACTGTCCCGACAATTACTCACAGAGTAGGTACAGCAGGGGTTAGATACAGAGTAAAGCTCGCTCCACACTGTCCCGTGAAAAACTCCCACGGTAGGTGCAGCACGGGTTGGATACAGAGTAAAGCTCCCTTGTAAGGGGGCCGGCGAGGTGAGGCTTTCGTTGCCTGTGCTATTGCTTGCTCTGGTCTCCGGCCAGACTTTTGCAATAATCACCTGTGAGTGGTTCGACCCACTCGCCCTTACGGTTCTGACACCTGGACTTAGATGCAAAGCAGCAGTAATGCAGAGAAAAACTCAAATAGATCTGGTTGAATAGCACGAAATGAATGCCTTTATTGTACGGTGTCCAAAATAATGAAATACATGTCATATGCACAGATCAAAGAAATTACAAGTATACACACGTCTATAAAACTTGGTCTATACAAATGGGGAACACACGACACATCGTAAAAGGGGGAACACATTACACATTAACCTTAGGAACCACCCTCCCTTACAATACCTAAACTATGTCTAGATTTGTAGGATTGGAAGCATGCTCACCGCTCGGGTTAATTCGGAATTTAAAATGAGGCTCTCAGCTTTTCGCTGCAGCGCCTGGCTGTCACGTGGCTTCTGCGCTCGACTTGTTTACACTCGCTGCCGCGATGGATCCACTTGAGACAGCCCCGATGAATATTCGTTGTGGATGGCCCAGGCTATCCGCTCAAATAACCAGAGGCTAAGCCTGTCTTTCCTGATGTCATGAAATCTTCGGTAGGATTCAAAAGGTGGATTTGAACCTACTTCGTTGTTTATCTTCGGGCGCGGTCGGGGTTTTACTGACCGTGGCGTCTCCCACGTAGAATTTCTTCTCGTCTTTCTTCTCGTCACTCGGGCCTCGCTCGGCCGAGATTCTTGTCTTCTTCGCTACCGGCGGCTGGTCGCTCGGGAACACACTGCTGCGTTGCCCTGATGGGTCTGGACACCGTTTACCGACGATCGGGATGGTGTACCCTACTGCCTGCCATGTCGAGGTGGTTCGTTCTGAGGTTCCGTTTCTGGCCGACACGGACCACGAACAACGAACTCGAACCCGAACTCCACCCAACACTCGAACAACCGACCAGCACAGCACTGCAGGCAGGACACGCACAAGACTGCAAGACCAAGACACGAACAAGACTTTCGATGGACATTTGTCCTCTATAGTTATACTGTTTGGCCGGGCCTTATCTCCCGCTCAGATCAAGATGTTGTCCTTTGTTTAATTTTGGCGTCCAAAGTTCCCAGTATGGGGTAATTGTCTTCTTAACTAGTTTCGGGATCACCCGAAACTGGCCAACTATCCGTTAATGTCTTCTTCATTGTTGAGCTAGGCAGGATGTGTATAAATCGTCTCCTCAACTGGTTTTGGGATCCCCTGAAAACTGGCCCAATCACCCGTCAATGTCTCTCTCATTGTTGAGCTGGGGGGGTATTTGTGTATTGATGTGTCTGGATGGGCCCCCGATTGTCCAGTTCAATGATTCTCACTGTGCATATGAAACGATTCAAGCACTTATATCATTGTTTTTGTCCAAAACGCAAATGGGTTGCATCCTGCCTTTCCAATCTGTACCGAGTATGGTCTCATAATGAATGTATATTCAGCGCCATCTTGTCTGCCCACTGATCTTGGTCTCGGACAATGCTCGGCACAACATCGAGGGCCGAAGGGCCTGTACTGTGCTGTACTGTTCTATGTTCTATGTTCTATGTGTTTCTGGAAACGTCTGCCACGATGCTCGGCGGCCATTTTACAGGCTTCTGTGCCCTTTATTTTAAAAGCAGCTTTTCGTTCAATAAAAATGTACAATTGAACCTGCTTCTCTCACATTATTAGAATCGCGATAATTGCGAAACTCTACACCTTCTACACTGTCCCATTAAACATTCCCAGGGCTGGTACAGCACGGGTTAGATACAGCGTTAACCTTCCTCTACACAGAGAAATCAAACCCTCCCAGGACAAATCCAGCACGGGATTATATACAGAGTAAAGCTCCCCTCTTCAGTGTCCCATCAAACACTCGCAGGGCATGTACAGCACGGGTTAGATACAGAGTAAAGCTCCCCCTACACTGTCCCCATCAAACACTCCCAGGGCAGGTACAGCACGGGTTAGATACAGAGTAAAGCTCCCCCTACACTGTCCCCATCAAAAACTCCCAGGGAAGTTACAGTACGGGTTTAAATACAGAGTAATGCTCCCTCTACACTGTTCCATCAAACACTCCCAAGGCATGTACAGCACGGGTTAGAAACAGAGAGAAGCTCCCTCAAAATTAGAATAGTAGAATAATACAGCAGAGTGTGGCCATTCGGCCCATCATAACTGTACATATCCCTCTGGGATTGCATGCGCTTCCTTGAAACATATATTGCTGTCTTTTTTATCATCGAATGTAGCTTGCAATTATCTTTCCTATTGCGCAGCATTCCTCAGTATTATTTTAGAACAGACTCGACTATTCTGTTTTGGGGAGATAGAGGAACAGATATGCAGGCAAATATCAGAGAAGTGTCGGTATAATAGTTTCATAATAGTGTCAGACACTGTGCAAGAACTATGCCATCCGACCTGTTTGACCTATAAAGGTTCCAATCAATATTTGGAAAGTTGAAGTCACCCATGACAACTACTCTGTGACCTCCACACCTATTCATAATCTGCTTTGCAATTTCTTCCTCCACATCTCTATTACTATTTGGGGGCCTGTAGAAAACTCCTAACAACGTGACCGCTCTTTTCCTATTTCTAACTTCAGCCCATATTACCTCAGACGGCAGATCCCCCTCGAACTGCCTTTCTGCCACTGTTAAACTATCCTTGATTAACAATGCTACTCCTCCACCTTTCTTACCACCTTCCCTACTCTTACTGAAACATCTATACCCCGGAACTTCCAACAACCATTCCTGTCCCTGTTCTAACCATGTCTCCGTAATGGCCACCACATCGTAGTCCCAAGTACCAATCCACGCTCCAAGTTCTCCTACCTTATTCCGGATGCTCCTTGCATTGAAGTAGACACACTTCAAGCCACCTTCCTGTCTGCCGGTACATTCCTGCGACCTTGATACCCTCCTCAGTACCTCCCTACACTCACCACTGGCTCCTGGACTACAGCCCTTTTTCCCATCCCCCAGACAAATTAGTTTAAACCCCCCCGAAGAGCCGTAGCAAATTTCCCTCCCAGGATATTGGTGCCCCTCTGGTTCACGTGCAAACCGTCCTGTTTGTACAGGTCCCTCCTTCCCCAGAATGTGCTCCAATTATCCACATAACTGAAACCCTCCCCCCTACACCATCCCTGCAGCCACGTGTTTATCTGCACTCTCTCCCTGTTCCTCAACTCGCTAGCATGTGGCACTGGCAACAAACCAGAGATTACAACATGGTTTGTACTGGCTCTGAGCTTCCAACCTAGCTCCCTAAATTCCTGTTTTAAATCCCCGCCCTTCTCCTACCTATGTTGTTGGGACCGATGTGTACCATGACTTGTGATTGTTCCCCCTCCCCCTTGAGGATTCTGAAAACACGGTCTGAGACGTCACGGACCCTGGCACCCGGGAGGCAACATACCATCCGTGAGTCTCTTTTGCTGCCACAGAACCTCCTATCTGTCCCTCTGACTATTGAGTCCCCAATAACTATTGCTCTCCTGCTCTCCCCCCTTCCCTTCTGAGCCACAGGGACGGACTCAGCGCCGGAGATCCGGTCACAGTGGCTTACCACTGGTAGGTCGTCCCCCTCAACAGTATCCAAAGCGGTATACTTGTTACTGAGGGGAACGACCACAGAGGATCCCTGCACTGACTGCTTCCTCCTAGCCCCTCTCACCGTCACCCATCTATCTTCATTCTTTGGAGTAACTACATCCCTGAAGCTTCTATCTATGACCACCTCTGCCTCCCGAATGATCCGAAGTTCATCCAGCTCCAGCTCCAGTTCCCTAACGCGGTTTTTGAGGAGCTGCAGATGGATGCACTTCCCACAGGTGTAATCAGCAGGGACACCGACGGCGTCCCTCACCTCAAACATTCTGCAGGAGGAACATTTCACTGCCTCCCCTGCCATCCCCTCTAGCTAACTTGCGGATTAAACTAGAACAAGAAAGAGCTTACCTGATATTCACTCACCCCCTTTCGGTTAGAGGAGGTGGAAGGGTGGGGGACACTACAAGTGCAGTGTCTTGGGTTTAGGAACCGCCCAACTTATATATAGGTAAAAATTAATCACTTACCCAGCAACCACTGCGACCCGCACTATAAAAGCACTCAACAGGTCCGCCTCCGCCGCTGCTGCCTCGGGCTTACCTTTGGTACTCCGCTCCCTCACAGGTAAGAGCTAACCAATTAACCCCACTCCCCTGCGATTTCTCCACAGCCCATAATTTTTTTTAATTTCCTAGTATTTATCCAATTACCAGTTAGCATTGAATCTGCTTCCACTACCCTTTCAGGCTGTGCATTACAAATCATAAAAATTCACTGTATTAATGTTTCCGCCTGTCACTTCTGTTTCGTTTCCAAATACCGTAAATCTGTGAATTCGGGTAACCCACCCTCTGGTCGCTGGAAACAGGTTTTTCTTCTTAACTCTCCCCAAATCCTTCAAGATTTTAAACACCTCTCTCAAATCTCCCCTTTATCTTCTCTGCTTTAACGAGAACAACCCAGCTTCTCTAGTCTCTGCACATAACTGAAGTCTTTCATCGCTGGTACCATTCCAGTAAATCCCCACTGCACACTCTCTGAGGAATTGACATCCTTCCTCACTGTATAGTCCAGAATTGGTCACAAGCCTCCAGCTTGGGCCTAATTATTGTTTTCTGAAGTTTGAGAATAAATTCCTTGCTGTTGTACTCTATTCCCCGATTTATAAATTCAAAGTTTCCGAATGCCCTCTTTACAGCCTTCTCAACTTGTCCTAACACCTTCAAAACCTTGTGAAAGTACATCCCCAGGTCGCTCTGTTCCTGCACCCACTCTTTAAATGTACCCTGTGGTTTATTTTGACTCTCCTGATACTTCCTACCAAAGAAAATTAATTCGTTAAATTTAATTTGCCATGGCCATTTCGCCGGTCTGTCTTTGTCCTCCTGAACTCTGCTACTATCCTTCTCACTATTTACTACGTTGCCAACCCATCTGCAAACTTTGAAATTTGACTCCCTTTTCCCAAGTCCAGGTCATTTATATATAACAAGAAAAGCAATGATGCTAATACCCATCGCTGGGGGACCCACTGCAGCGAAGGCAGCGCATTACTGCCTATCCCGGGGAAGCAAGATACCACACGGCCCGGAGAAGCCTCCTCATACACCGAGCACAATGAGAGTGAAATCCAGGGAGATTGTATCCTGGTCACTCGCCTTCCAACAACTGTTCGCGTTTTGTTTACCTCAGTGTGTAAATGCAGGGACATTGCGTTTTGCATCAGGAAGTCAGGATGGCCGGCCGGTCTAAGGCGCTGCGTTCAGGTCGCAGTCTCCCCTGGAGGCGTTGGTCCAAATCCCACTTCTGAAATTTTGTCGTTTACTTATGCAGATTCTGCTGCAGGTAATTTTTCGGCCCAGTTGATTTATTCCTTTAAGAAAACGAAGCCCACTTCCATCCAAGGCATGTTTGTTTTATTGGTTGTAAGAATGTATTGTGTTGGGAGTCAGCAGAACAGGGCCAGTGGAATAAATCCATTGTGCTCAAAACTTGCAGTAATCCACATCATAAATTATCAGACATGACCAAATCATCCCACAGCAATCTCCAGCGGCTTTGGAAGAAGATTAATGTAAACTCCATTTTTGTATCATGGCTTACCTGTGATCCTTTTAAATATATTTGGGTGTGTCCATTTTTGATATACATGTGTTTGTGAGTTGCTAATGTGTTGAATGTAAATCATTTTGCGTCTCTGTTAGTTACTAATATACTTAGAGGTGTCTGTATTATTATTTAATGTATTGGGTGGGGGATCTGTGTCAGTTATAAACGTATTTCTGAGCGCTGCAAATTTCTAGTCCGGCCCCATTCTGCCTTCTCATTGTCCTCACGTGGGACACGGCAGACCATCTGTTACATTCGGATTCAACTTTGCTTTCCTTTCCCATGTTGACATTTAGAAAATGTGATATTCAGAAGTTAACAGCTCTTGTTCCACCAGTCTCGCTGCTACCACCTAAGCGTTCCTCAATCTTTCTGATACAACCTGAGTGCTCATTACTCACTCTGATATCTCAGGAGCATTGGTTACCCTCGCTGGTAGATCCTTAGCGTCCCTTACACTCTTAGATACATCCTTAGCGCCCCTTACTCTCTCTCATACCTCCCGAGCGTTCATTAACCTCTCTGATACCTTCTGAGTTCCCTTAACCTCTCCGATACCTTCTGAGTTCCCTTAACCTCTCCGATACCTTCTGAGTGTCCGTTACTCTCTCTGATATCCATTTCGAGCCCTCATACCCACGTGATACCATCTCAGAAACCCATCAATTCTCTCACAGCCTCTGAGATCCCCTTGCCCTCGCAATCCACACTGAGAAACTCTAAGACTCCCTGATACCAGGTTCAAAGTGTGTTTGGAATGCCGTGGCGCAGAACAATCTGGGCGGAAACGGCTGACTTTACAGCGTGTGTGGGGAAAGTTAAGCGCGATCTTGCGTGTGAGAAGAGCACAGAAACGTTTTGACTGGAGCTGCGCCCTTGAGGCAAGTTTTGTTTTGTCAGGTAAATTGCTATAGTGAAAGCAGAACATTAAAAACAGAAAATGCTGGAAATATTCAGTACCTCAGGCAGCTTCTGTTGAGAAATGTTCCTTTTACCAGGACACTACTGTCCACATTGATTGAAATTTCGCGTAGCTCATATCTTACAATTTCAACACCTCCGTGCAAAGAAACAGTTTGGGTGGGAATGAGGGCTTTGCTGATTTGAGCAAATAGAGTGAGTCAGCAAAACACAACTCCCCCACTGCGGAATTGGCAAGAATGGGACTCAGATGCAGGAGTCTTTGATGTGTTAAAAAAATAATCTAGTCTTAAATGCAATAACGGTAGAATTCGAAACAATGCATGTAGAGCACAGTCGATTAGCGGCCCACCGCCTTAACCGCTAAACCACCTCGTCCCATGGACACGGCTTGAAAAGCTCTTTTATTTCCCTCTTTCTCAATGCAAAGCCCTGGACTCAATGGAACAGAAACAGGAGAGCCAGCTTTCAATTATCAGTCACCAGTATCAGAACTGAGGTGCTGTTGAAGTGGTAGCGGGATTATGGAGACATGGCTCCAGGGTGACAAAGGCTGGGAATTCAACATCCAGGGGTATTCGATATTCAGGAGAGACAGGCAAAAAGGAAGTGGGGTAGCATTGCTGGTTAAAGAGGGGATTAACACAATTGTAAGGAAGGATATTAGCTCTGATGAGGTGGCATCCATATGGGTAGAACTGGGAAATACCAAGGGGCAGAAAACGTTAGTGGGAGTGGTACACAGATCCCCAAATAGTAATGCAGAGGATGGGGATGGCATTAATCAGGAAATTAGAGACGCATGCAATATAGATTGGGCTAACCAAATTAGTAATAATACTGTGGAGGAGGAATTCCTGGAGTGTATACGGGATGGTTTCCTGGACCAATATGTCGAGGAACCAACTAGAGACCAGGCCATCTTAGACTGGGTATTATGTAATGAGAAAGGGTTAATTAGCAATCTTGTTGTGTGGGGCCCCTTGGGGCGGAGCGATCATAATATGATAGAATTCTTCATTAACGTGGAGAATGAAAAAGTTGACTCAGAGACTGGGGTCCTGAATTTAAATAAAGGAAACTACGATAGTGTGAGGCGCGAGTTGGGTAGGATAGAGTGGGGAATGTTACTCAAAGGGTTGACGTTGGATAGGCAATGGCAAACATTCAAAGATCGCATGGATGAACTATAGAATTTGTTCATCCCTGTCTGGCATAAAAATAAAACAAAAAAGGTGACTCAACCATGGCAGACAAGGGAAATCAGGGATAGCATTAGATCCAAGGAGAGGGCATATAAATTGGCCAGAAAAAGCAGTAAACCTGAGGATTGGGAGCAGTTTAGGATTCAGCAAAGGAGGACAAATTGATTAATTAAGAGGGGGAAAATAGTGTACGGGCGTAAGCTTGCAGGGAACATAAAAACTGACTGTAAAAGCTTTTATAAATATGTGAAAAGAAAATGATTGGTGAAGTCAAGCGTAGGTCCCTTGCAGTCAGAATCAGGGTAATTTATAACGAGGAACAAAGAAATGGCAGACCAATTAAATACATACATTGGCTCTGTCTTCACAAAGGAGAACACAAATAAGCTCCCATGGATGTCGGGGAACATAGGGACTAATGAGAGGGAGGAACTGAATGAAATCAGTATTTGTAGGGAAATGGTGTTAGGGAAATTGACGGCATTAAAGGCCGATAAATCCCCAGGGCCTGATAATCTACATCCTAGGGTACTTAAGGAAGTGGCCCTAGAAATAGTAGATGCATTGCTGGTCATCTTCCAAAATTCTATAGCCTCTGGAAAAAGTTCCCATGGATTGGAGGGTAGCTAATGTTACCCCACTGTTCAAAAAAGGTGGTAAAGAAAAAAACGGGGAATTATAGAGGGGTAAGCCTGACATCAATTGTGGGGAAAATGCTAGAGTCCATTATAAAAGATGTAATAGCAGAGCACTTGGAAAACAGTGACAGGATTGGACAAAGTCAACATGGATTACAAAAGGTAAATCGTGCTTGACTAATCTATTGGAATTTTTTGAGGATGTAACTGATAGAATAGATAAGGGAGAACCAGTGGATGTGGTGTATTTGGACTTTCAGAAGGCTTTCGATAAGGTCCCGCATAAGAGATTAGCATGTAAAGTTAAGGCACATGGGATTGGGGGTAAGGTACTGACTTGGATAGAGAACTGGTTGGCAGACAGGAGGCAAAGAGTTGGAATAAACGGGTCTTCTTCCGAGTGGCAGTCAGTGACTAGTGGTGTTCCGCAGGGATCGGACCTAGGACCCCAGCTATTCACTATATATATTAATGATCTAGACGAGGGAACTAGATGTAATATCTCCAAGTTTGCAGATGAAACAAAGCTGGGTGGGCGTGTGTGCTGCGAGGAGGATGCCGAGAAACTCCAGAATGATTTGGGCAGGTTGGGTAATTGGGCAGAAGCATGGCAGATGAAGTATAATGTGGATAAATGCGAGGTTATCCACTTTGGTGGCAAAAACAGAAAGGCAGATTATTATCTGAACGGCAATAGATTGGGAGAAGGGGAGGTGCAACGAGACCTGGGTGTCCTTGTGCACCAGTCGCTGAAGGTAAGCATACAGGTACAGCAGGTGGTTAAGAAGGCAAATGGTATGTTGGCCTTCGTAGCGAGAGGGTTTGAGTACAGGAACAAGAATGTCTTGCTGCAGCTGTACAGGGCCTTGGTGAGATCACACCTTGAGTATTGTGTGCAGTTTTGGTCGCCTTATCTGAGAAAGAATGTTCTTGCCATGGAGGGTGTGCAGCGAAGATTCGCCAGACTGATACCTGGGATGGCAGGAATGACGTACGAGGAGAGATCGGGTCGTTGGGCTTATACTCGCTGGAGTTTAGAAGAATGAGAGGGGACCTCATTGAAACTTATAAACTTCTAACAGGGCTAGACATATTGGATGCAGGAAGGATGTTCCCGTTGCCGGGGGAGTCCAGAACAAGAGGTCACAGTCTAAAGATAAGGGGTAAGCCATTTAGGACAGAGATGAGGAGGAATTTCTTCACCCAGAGAGTGGTGAACCTGTGGAATTCTCTACCACAGAAGGCAGTTGAGGCCAAGTCAGTAAATATATTCAAGAAGGAGTTAGATATATTTCTTAAGGCCAGAGGTATCAATGGATATGGGGAGAAGGCAGGGACAGGATACTGAGTTTGGATGATCAGCCATGATCTCAACGAATGCAGGCTCGAGGGGCCGAATGGCCTACCCCTGCTTCTATGTGGTCGAGCGGTCTAAGGCACTGGAGCTAGGCTGCAGGCGCTGCGGCGGTGTGGGTTCGAGTCCCAGCACTGCCGTAACTTGTGTTTATTTTGGTGTTTTCCGAAGAAATGCTCGCTGCAAATTTCAGAATGTAAAAAAGATAATGTAGGAAACATTAATCAGGTAAAGCAGCATCTATTGAGACATACTCTTTAACAACAATCCCTTTATTAAGCAGCATAGTGCGTGGCAATACTGTTCTTTTTATTCCTTCCTGGAATGTGGGCATCGCTGGCAAGGCCAGCATTTATTGTCCATCCCTAATTGTCCTTGAGACAGTGGTGGTGAGACGCCTTCTTGAACCGTTGCATTCCGTGTGCTAAAGGTACTCCCACAATGCTGTTAGAGAGGGAGTTCCAGGATTTTTACCCAGCGACGATGAAGGAACGGTGATATATTTCCAACTCAGGATGGTGTGTGACTTGGAGGTGAACTTGGAGATGATGGTGTTCCCATGCGCCTGCTGCCCTTGTTCTTCTAGGTGGTAGAGTTCCGTGGGTTTGGCAGATGCTGTTGAAGAAGCCTTGGCGAGTTGCTGCAGTGCATCTTGTAGATGGTACACACTGCAGCCGCTTTACGCCGGTGGTGGAGGGAGTGAATGTTTAAGGTGGTGGATGGGGTGCCAATCAAGCCGGCTGCTTTGTCCTGGATGGTGTCGAGATTCTTGAGTGTTGTTGGACTGCACTCATCCAAGCAAGTGGAGAGTATTCCATCACACTCCTGACTTGTGCCTTGTAGATGGTGGAAAGGATTTAGGGAGTCAGGAGATGAGACACTCGCCCCAGAATACCCAGCCTCTGACCTGCTCTTGTAGCCACTGTTTAGTGCGGCTCCCAGACACGGCTCAGGCCGGCACCGGCAGCTCTCCGCTGGCAGCGGCTGAATTAGAGAGCGGGAGTCCTGCGTGGTTGTTGAGGCGGTGTGGCTGCTGCTGCTTCCGGCTTTCGCACCGCGAGAAAGCCGGGCGGCGGTCCGCACCGATCTCCCTTCTCTGGATTCGGCGGCACTTGCAAACTATGGATCTAGTGGTGGAACACCAGCGTTTCTGCATTCGCAGTAAAATGGTGTGTGTTTGAATCATGGCGGGATCACTGAGCTTTCACAGAGTGCGGTCCTGAGTTTATAGTGTTTGAAGAATGCAATGTCCAGTTTTGGTGCAATAATTATTTTCAGAATGAAGTGCGCTTTTTCTGTTACTTTCGATTACATAATCAGTTTTTCTGTTGTAGAGTATTTTTAAAATTTTATATCAGAACAATGGCCCAGAAATTGGACTTCGATGGTTGCCGCGGTGGTAAGGATCCCCCGCGATATCGCACTCCGTGCCTGCCTTTATGGTTTTGGCCCACATGAACTTCAGTTCCTGGGCCTCTCCCTGGTGCCGGCGCGCAGTGTGTGCGTGTCCCAGAGGCGCAATTAGTGCGATGCGACCTCTGGGATCACGTGGGCCAGTTAGAGCCAATGGCAGCACACCATCTTTCATTCATAGTTTTGACAGGAAGAGCTGTCAAAACTATGAATACAACAAGCCCCCAAAAGAACAGCTAAACCTCAATTAAATTTTAAAAAAAGCCATCACATTAATAAAATAACTATAGTTAAATAAATTAACCACTTTAAACAAAAATTTAAATTTTTGAAAAAATTTAAATTCTTTTTAAAAGTTATAAAAATAAACTTACCTTTCTTTAAAGTCTCTAAAAAAGATAAACCTGTTGAAAAAAATGTAAAATAATACTTAATTAACTACTTACCTTGTTAAAAGGGGGTCTTACGCCTGCTTTCTTCATGTGTAAAATCTTCAACACTTACCTGCATGTTCAAACCTGAAAAAAGACTAAGTGTGCTGCGTGCGCGCAACCTGTAGGGCGCACACGGTTCACTTAGGAACCACCCCCTTCGCAATACCCGAAGTGCCGGTTTACCGCGCATGCGCAGTGCATGCAGGAAACCGGCACTTCGGGACCTAATACGCAAGAGTACACAGTGCGTAATCTCCCGTATTAGGTCTAATTTTTGGGCCAATGTTTAAGGGATGTGGTGCGCTCACTGATTGTAGAATAACTCTCTCACCCACTTGATAGAGTTTTCTGATGAGATAACAGAGAGGGTTGATGAGGGCAATGCAGTTGACGTGATGTACATGGACTTCCAAAAGGCGTTGGACAAAGTGCCACATAATAGGCTTGCCAAAAAAGTTAAAGCCCATGGAATAAAAGGGACAGTGGCACATGGATACGAATTTGGCAAAGTACAGGAAACAGAGATTTGTGGTGAACTGTTGCTTTTCGGACTTGAGGAAGGTATAGAGTGGTGTTCCCCCGGGGCTGGTTCTTGGACCATTGCTTTTCTTGATCTATCTTAATGACTTGGGCGTGCGTGTTGAGAGCACAATTTCAAGAGTTGCATTGCATTCCAGATCTTAACCACTCGCTGCGTAAAAAAAGTGTGTTCTTATGTCTCCTTTGTTTCTTGAGTGTCTGGACAGAGTGGATAGAGAGAAACTGTTCCCATTAGCAGAAATGTGGAGGACCAGAGGATACAAATTTAAGGTGATTCGCAAAAGAAACAGAGGAGACATAAGAACAAACTTTTTTTACGCAGTGAGTGGTTAAGATCTGGAATGCACTGCCTGAAAGGGTCATGGAGATAGATTCAATCGTGGCTTTCAAGAGGGAGTTGTATAAGTACCTGAAGGGGAAAAAAATCAGGGCAACTGGGAATGGGCGGGAGCGTGGGACTAGCTGAATTGCTCTTGCTGAGAGCTGGCACGGGCTCGATGGGCTGAATGGCCTTCTTCCGTGCTGTAACCATTGTATTCTGTAATTCTATGAAAGGCGCTATATATATTCAAGTTGTTGTTGTCTTACTTTTTTTATAATATTCGTCACATGCAAAATCCAAACTTTACAAAATTAAATCCACACAAAATGTCATTCCAAATTAACTTGAATAACATCCATTGCACTCGGTCACTGGGGCGGAGTAACATATCTTTCTGTTTATTTGTCTTTCTTCGGTTTGCTGATAAAGTTTAACTCGCGGTCTGTTCCCGTTAATGGTCACAAGCAGTAACAGACAGACAGAGCGTGTCTGACCGCCCCGAGATGTGCAAAAGGCATTAGCTTAGGACAAATGCATTAAATCCAATGTTCACCCGGCACCGAGAGACACAAGAACCAGAGAAAAGGGCAGAAGGAGATAGAGCAATAAAAACTAAATATAGAAAATTTAGATATTTCCCATCCTTGATTTCTCTCTATTACAACCCAACAATTCAGTGGCGGATAAATAACTTCAGTGCAAATCGTTCAGTTCGAGAATCGGACCAAAGAAAGAGACAACAAGTAACTGAAAACGGCCGAAACAAGGGACCGTAGGATCTTCAGTCGAACGCTCTCCCAACTGAGCTATTCCGGCCTCACGTTAATTAAGCTTTGTGTCACTCTTTTGGAAGAAAATCTAACTCCAGGTGGAATTGCCCCTCCGTTCATTCCTCACTTCGGAGGAATGGGACCCGACCAGATCTCGGAGCTCTGGTTATGTTAATGTTCTGCTGAAGTGTTTATAAACGCAGAAAATTGACACACCAGGGGAGACCTCACAGGGTTGGACACGGAGTGAAATACACTGAAGGATTTTTAATAAAATTTACAGAGCACACTAACCCCGAGCTGCAGGTGAAATTTCATGAAGTTCAATGTTTAGCAGAGAGGTGTTGGAGAGATAAGAATCCCGAATGAAGGAGAGATGTTTTGATACCGTTGTTGCATTTCATTTATGTCGAACACTCCCTGAACTCTCTGCGGGAATTCTGAGCTGGGGGTCAGCCCGGCCTATAGCTTACACGCCTCCCTGTCTGTTGTTGCAGAGCGACAGCTGTTGGCTCCGCCCCAGGGGCCCGTGTTGTTCTGCAAACCATGAACCAGCTTCCTCTCAATTTCAAGGTTTATCTGTAAACCGACCCACACAAGTCCGAGAGAGCGATGGATTCCT
The DNA here is from genome assembly GCA_030390025.1 of Squalus acanthias. Lineage (NCBI taxonomy): Eukaryota > Metazoa > Chordata > Chondrichthyes > Squaliformes > Squalidae > Squalus > Squalus acanthias. The sequence goes on along the minus strand of CM059446.1, from coordinate 29,033,419 downwards.
CTCTCTGATCGATAATAAAACTCAGATATTCTGTTCTCTTCACCTTCCAAACATTGATATCCATTTTGCTCAGTATTTATTTCTCCTTTTTATTCTGTTCGGTCTTTTCCTTATAAACATTTCAATGTAATTACTTATCGCTGATGCAGCGCTCTTTATATTATTATTTATGATTTTCATTGCTTATGAAATGGATTGCAACATAAATCGGGCGGTTTCTATAACGGACAGTCGATAACGATTTCCTGTTTATTCTTGGGCGCCAAGTTGAAGTTTTACTCCACTGTCATCTTTCTCTTTATCTTCATCGTTTCACTCTAGCGGAATGAACTGAGTTTAGGAGTCAGCCGTGGCTCAGCGGCAGCAAACTCAAGCCCCACTCCAGAGACTTGAGCACATAATCCAGGCTGACACTCCAGTGCAGTACTGAGGGAGAGCTGCACTGGCGACGGTGCCTTCTTTCGGATAAGATGTTAAACCGAGGCCTCAGATCCGATGGCGCTATTTCGGAAAGAATTATTTCTAATATAGAGCCCAATAATTATCACTCAACCAACGACACTAAACTGGTCATTCGGATTGGTCAAATGTTTTGAAGTTAAATTTCTTCCCAATGGATAATATTATGTCTCTGCTCACTAATCTTTATTTTTTTCCCGATAGTCTATCATTCGGTGTCAATCTCAGAGGAAGGAAGGAAAGAAGGACGAGAGGGAGGGAACGTTTTATCTCCCATTCCTGATCACTGTTCCACCTTCATTCAATTACAATTGGGTGAACAATTCTAATGGCCCGTATTAATTTTAATAAACTAGGAACAATGCAGGGACAGAGACCAGAATCCACACTGACAAGATTAGGAACCAAGGCCCATTTTAAATAAAATGCATGATTGTCTGCATCAAAAGTTGAAGACAGCAACGACGAGGATGGAATTCGAATCCATACGTTCACAGCACAACGGATTAGAAGTTCTTCGCCTGATCCTCTCGACCAACGCGTCTCATGGCTTCCGCTGACTCAGACATTCCACTTCCTGCATTTTGCATCCAAACAGAACTACTGTGTTAGAAAGTCCCCTTCACCGCTTGTCCTGCCCGTGCACAAAGACCAACAATGTTGAAAATGTACAATCAGCTTCTGTAAGCAAAACACCTTCAAATACTTCAGGTGAGAGACTACAGGAACAGTCGGTTTTAAGACAGATTCAGGACAGAGAAGAAACATTTTCGCGCAGTGAGGGAGGGAAATGACCGTGTGCAGGATTCGATCTTGCAACCTTTTAATAACGTTCTAGCCAGCAACGAAGTCAGATGCCTTACCATTAGACCACGCGGCCGCTACTCATGCAGCGTGATCTGTTGTGGGGAGAATTGTGAGCAAATTCAGGGCAACAGCTCATATAAAGAAATAAAAACAGAAAATGCTGGAAATACTCGCAAATAATGAATATACAGCATCTGTAGAGAGAGAAACAGAGTTAACGTTTCAGGTCGATGACCCTTCATCAGAACTGGAAAAAGTTGGAGATGGAACAAGTATTTTTAACAAGTGTTTCTGCTTTTATTTCAAATTTCCAGCATCCGCAGTATTTTGCTTTTGTATTAGCACATATAAAGTAGTGGATTTAGGAAAAGATGATCATATTTCGAATTAATGAACAGATACGCTGCGAGCTGGGTTCGCACTTCCGCAGAGAAACCCAATGCATCCTCGGACCTGGGTGAAACAGCATCGGCGAGGAGCGGAGCTTAAAAGGCGGCAGCGGACCAGGTAGGCCCACAGCAGCCTCGGACCTGGGTGGAGCAGCATCGGCAAGGAGCGGAGCTTAAAAGGCGGCAGCGGACCAGGTAGGCTTTCACCAAGCCGAGAGCAGGAGAGAGGTAAAAAATAATCGAAGTGTGACGTCACCAGAAAGCAGGTAAGTGATTGGTTGGTGAGTATTTCTCTTTTTTTTATACAAAACTTCAATTCCATAGTTTATAGTTTCTCGGGTATCTGTGGTGTAGCGGAGACTGCTGGCATAAATTAACTGAAGGGTAAATAATAAATTTTTAATTAATTACATAGAATGGGAGAGCAGGTGATGTGTTACTGCTGCAATATGTGGGAGCTGGTGGACACCATTGATGTTCACGGTGAACACATTTGCAGTAAGTGTTGGCTGCTCGAGGAACTCCGGCTCCGTGTTGATGAGCTGGAGACCGAGCTTCAAACACTGAGACACATCAGGGATGGGGAGAGTTACCTGGACTCCGTGTTTCAGGAGGTAGTCACACCAATTAGAGTAACTAATTCAGAAGTAGCCCGTGGTCAGGGACAGGAAGGTGTGACTACGAGTGAGGCAGGTACAGGGATCCAGGAGGTAGTGTTGGAGGAGCCGCAGCCCTTGCTCTTGTCCAACAGGTTCGAGGCTCTTACTCCCTGTGTGGATAGGAGCGGGGACTGCAGGGAGGATGAGCAACCTGGCCACAGCACCGTGGTACGGGGGGCCATTCAAGTGGGGGGAGTAAATAGAAATGTTGTAGTGGTAGGGGATAGTATCATTAGGGGGATAGATAGGGTTCTTTGCAGCCAAGAGCGAGAGTCCCGAAGGCGGTGTTGCCTGCCCGGTGCCAGGGTTAAGGACATCTCCTCTGGGCTGGAGAGAAACTTGGAGTGGGAGGGGGAGGATCCAGTTGTCGTGGTCCATGTTGGTACCAATGACATAGATAGGACAAGGAAAGAGGTTCTGCTGAGGGAGTTTGAGCAGCTAGGGGCCAAATTAAAAAGCAGAACCTCGAGGGTAATAATCTCTGGATTACTACCTGAGCCACGAGCAAATTTGGCTAGGGTAAATAAAATCAGAGAGTTGAATGCGTGGCTCAAAGACTGGTGTGGGAAAAATGGGTTTTGCTTCTTGGGACACTGGCACCAGTACTGGGACAGGAGAGAGGTGTTCCATTGGGACGGACTTCACTTGGCCAGTGCTGGGACTAGTGTCCTGGCGAATCGAATAACTAGGGCTGTAGAGAGGGCTTTAAACTAATTAGTGGGGGGGAGGTTTCAAGAGAGCAAAAAATAAAAATGACAACAGAGAGGGTCATAGACATAGGTAGCAGTAGGGGAATCACAAACCAGAGCGTGGCAGGAAGGGACAGAGTGTGTGGAGTAAAAGGTAAAGTGGTAAAAAGTGAAAAAGCAGGAACTAAGTGCCACCAAGCATATTTGAAAGTTCTCTATCTGAATGCACGTAGCATTCGTAACAAAATAGACGAGTTAATGGCACAAATAACTACATATGGTTATGATATTGTGGCCATTACAGAAACATGGCTGCAGGGTGACAATGCCTGGGAATTAAACATACCAGGTTATTTAACGATCAGGAAGGACAGACAGGAAGGAAGGGGAGGTGGGGTGGCTATGTTAATAAAGGAAGGAATCACTGTAATATAGAGTAATGATATTGGGTCAAAAAATCATGATAATGAAACAGTTTGGGTGGAGATAAAGAATAATAAGGGGAAAAAAACATTAGTGGGCGTAGTCTATAGGCCTCCGAACAGTTGCAACTCTGTTGGACGGAGTATCAATCAGGAAATAGTTGAGGCATGTAATAAGGGAACATCTATAATTATGGGGGATTTTAACTATCATATTAATTGGACAAATCAAATGGTACAGGGCTGCCTTGAGGATGAGTTCATTGAGTGTATTAGGGATGGGTTTCTTGAGCAGTATGTAACTGAACCGACCAGGGGGCAAGCAACCTTAGATCTGGTCCTGTGTAACGAGACAGGATTAATTAAAAATGTCCTAGTAAAGGATCCCCTTGGAATGAGTGACCATAACATGGTTGAATTCCATATTCAATTAGAGGGTGAGAAGGTTGGATCTCAAACAAGCGTGCTAAGCTTGAATAAAGGTGACTATGAAGGTATGCGAGCGGAATTGAGTAGAGTGGATTGGGAAAATAGATTAAAGTGTAAGACGACACATGATCAGTGGTGTACATTCAAGGAGTTATTTTACAACTTCCAAAAAACATATATTCCACTGAAAAGAAAAGGGTGTAAAAGAAAGGACAGTCATCCGTGGCTAAGTAAAGAAATTAAGGATAGTATTCGACTAAAAACAAGGGCATATAAGGTAGCGAAATCTAGTGGGAGGACAGAGGATTGGGAAAACTTTAAAAGGCAGCAAAAAATAACAAAAAGATTGATTAAGAAAGGGAAGATAGATTATGAAAGTAAATTAGCAAAAAATATAAAAACAGATAGTAAGAGTTTTTATAGTTATATAAAAAGAAAAAGGGTGGCTAAAGTAAATGTTGGTCCCTTAGAGGATGAGACCGGGAAATTAATGGTGGGAAATATGGAGATGGCAAAAACACTGAATGAATATTTTGTATCAGTCTTTACAGTAGAGGACACTAAGAATATCCCAACACTGGACAAACAGGGGGCTATAGGGGGAGAGGAGCTAAACACGATCAAAATCACTAAGGAAGTGGTACTCGGTAAAATAATGGGACTCAAGGCGGATAAATCACCTGGACCTGATGGCTTACATCCTAGAGTCTTGAAGGAAGTGGCGGTTGGGATTGTAGATGCATTGGTAATAACTTTTCAAAACTCCCTGGATTCCGCTAAGCTCCCGGCAGACTGGAAAACTGCTAATGTAACACCCTTATTTAAAAAGGGCAGTAGACAGAAGGCTGGTAGCCTAACATCTGTGGTAGGTAAAATTTTGGAGTCCATTATTAAGGAAACAGTAACAGGACATTTGGATAATCATAATTTAATAGGACAAAGTCAGCATGGTTTTACGAAGGGGAAGTCATGTTTGACAAATTTGCTGGAGTTCTTTGAGGAAGTAACATATAGAGTGGATAAAGGGGAACCAGTGGACGTAGTGTATTTAGACTTCCAAAAGGCATTTGACAAGGTGCCACACAAAAGATTATTGCTTAAGGTAAAAAATCACGGGATTGGGGGTAATATTCTGGCATGGATAGAGGATTGGCTATCTAACAGAAAGCAAAGAGCTGGGATAACTGGTTCATTCTCAGACTGGCAATCAGTAACTAGTGGTGTTCCACAGGGGTCAGTGCTGGGTCCCCAACCCTTTACAATCTATATTAACGATTTGGAGGAAGGGACCAAGTGTAACATATCAAAATTTGCAGATGTTACTAAGATGGGAGGGAAAGTAGTGAGTGAGGAGGACATAAAAAACCTGCAAGGGGACATAGACAGGCTAAGTAAGTGGGCAGAGATTTGGCAGATGGAATACAACACTGGAACGTGTGAGGTGATGCACTTTGGCAGGAAAAATCCTAGAGCAATTTATTATCTTAATGGCAAGAAACTGGAGAGTACTGAAGTGCAAAGGGATCTGGGGGTCCTGGTGCACGAAACTCAAAAGGTTAGTATGCAGGTGCAGCAAGTGATTAAGAAGGCAAATGGAATGTTGACTTTCATTGCTAGGGGGATAGAATATAAAAATAGGGAGGTATTGCTTCAGTTGTACAAGGTATTGGTGAGACCGCACCTGGAATACTGCATACAGTTTTGGTGTCCTTACTTAAGGAAAGACATCCTTGCTCTCGAGGCAGTGCAAAAAAGGTTCACTCGGTTAATCCCGGGGATGAGGGGGTGGTCATATGAGGAGAGGTTGGGTAGATTGGGACGCTACTCATTGGAGTTCAGAAGAATGAGAAGCGATCTTATTGAAACATATAAGATTGTGAAGGGGTTGGATCGGGTGGATGCGGGGAGGATGTTCCCGATGACGGGTGAGACTAGAACTAGGGGACATAGTCTTAGAATAAGGGGCTGCTCTTTCAAAACTGAGATGAGGAGGAACTACTTCACTCAGAGGGTGGTAGGTCCATGGAATATGCTGCCACAAAAAGCTGTAGAAGCTACATCATTAAATAAATTTAAAACAGAAATAGACAGTTTCCTAGAAGTAAAGGGCATTAAGGGTTACGGGGAGCGGGCAGGAATTTGGACATGAGTCTAGGTTCGGATCGGTCATGGCCCTGTGGGTAGTGGAGCGGGCCCAGGGACCGTGTAGCCTGATTCTGCTCCTATTTCGTGTGCAATTCTGTTAGATGCAGGAGATGGTTCTGTGATAGTAGATAGTAGATTGGCGGTTAGGATCAGATCAGCCATGATCTTATTGAATGGCGGAGCAGGCTCGAGGGGCCGATTGGCCTACTCCTGCTCCTATTTCTTATGTTATGTTCTTATCGTCGAACCTTAACAACTCGATCATACACAGCTGAAATCACACTCCTTTTAAACAGACTAACACTCAGAATGATCCGGGACTGTAGGCACAACCGGTTTAGAGAGACATAGAATGATCTGGAACAGATAACAATCCCGATTACGATTAGCAGCGAAGTCAGACGCATTATCCACTCGGCCAAGGACATTTCCTGTTCAATCCGGCTAATGTGCTTCCGAAGGCCGGCCCTGCTTTCGCAATGCTTGTTTGTCGAGCGGTCCCGCAGATCAAAATGTATCGACTGGTTTCAAAGCACCAATTCACATTCAGGAACAGAGGTGGTAGCAGAGCAAACTTAACGGTGTAAGCAGGTGAAAGTGAATGTTAGATTAGGCATTGAGCAGGAAAGTGACAATGAAATGGAAGGAGGAAAGTAAAGGAGGGGTGTTGATTGTGAAAGGAAGAAAAAGCTGGGAAAAGAGCCGGTTTGAATTATGGAGCACAAAGCTCAGGAATGTGAAGGAGCAAATTAGGTTTTCACCAGAAAAAGTAATATTTGTTTCATGTAGTAAAGTTTGACTTTTCGCTGAGTTTTATCAGCAGGTGCCGCAGAGAACAGAAGATATAAAGCGAGCTGTGCCGTGACTCGGATTCGAACCGGGGTTGCTGCGGCCACAACGCAGAGAACTAACCACTGTATGATCAGGGCGCTACATATCAGCTGCTGTAGCGTTATGCTGACCACTGCAAAGTCACGCACGGCACTGCTGAGAAAAGATGGATTTTTGGTGGAGACCATAATCCGCACCGCCAGAAATTATGACATCGGTGGAATTCGACCCAGGCCCCACAGCGACTGGAGCCTTAATCCAGAATGGGAACTGGTGCAGCTGCAGTTACATTTAAAAGGATTGAGGCCCTTTCACACGAGAAGAAACTCACCCCTGGAGGGTCATAATAAGAAAAGAAAGTGTTTATTGGGAATCGAACCCAGGATCTCCTGTTTACAAGACAGGCGCTTTAACCAGCTATTGGAATCTGAGGCCGGTTTGCATTTATCCATCTCTCTTGTCTATGCCACCATGTCTCCCGCTGCTATCTGTATCTCTCTCTGCGTTTATCTTAGTGTCAAACTTTGAGTTGATTCTGAATGAATACCTGTGTTTGTGTCTTACATGAAATAAATGAGGAGTTCACACAAATCTTCCTCTGACACTGGGGGACTAATGGACCGACATTTATAACAAGACATTGTTTATTGTGATGCAGCAAATACAATATTCTATCGTGAATGATTTAGGTTCAATTCTGTGCAAAACAAACTGTGACCCCAACGTGTTTCGAATAGGCTGCCTTTTAATCTGACGTCACAAACGCCACCATTGCACCTCAAGGTGATTCATAACTAATAAACAGAGAAGTTAAGCAGTGAAACGGTATTTGTAGAAAGGGTTGTGAGACTGTGGAATGCACTGGCCCAGAGCAGCAGATTTAAAACAAGATTTAAAAACCGGCAGCGTGTGGGAGGAAGGGGAAAGAGAGGCAAGAGAGCCACAGGGAAGATCGCCTTGGAAACCAGTGGCCCCGAACTGCTTTAAATCCCACACTGTATTTAAACACATTTAGTGTCATTTTCATTTGAGCAATATATGTGATTTAACGCTATCTCTGGTCTAACATAACTGTTTTATATAATTGAATCGACCCGCTGTGTTGAGGCTCTACCCTGAATATTTATCTCTAACCTAGAATCAGTTTGTAATCTGGAGATAAGGTTTCAGCAGCCGCCGGGCAGGGAGCGGAGGGAGAGGCTGATCTGTGTTATGTGGGAGCAGAGCACAATATTCCTGCTGTTTATTTTCATTATCCTGCAGAATATTCGATACAGTTTTCAGCATCTTCTACGTTCCTCTTAAATATAGGAGGGTTTAGTTTATTGTAATGATCGCTGTGGCTCTTATCAATTTTATGAATTTGCAGCAAATTGAATATCACGAAACCAGTGAAATGGCTTTGCCGAGATTAAACACTCAGTGCAGGGTCAGCGGTTTGTGAATTTTACCGGGACGCTGCGCATAGTCAGCTGCGCTGGCCGAGTGGCTAAAGCGTTGGAGGATACATTTCACGTTTCTGCCTGGGGAAGTTCAAAGCTTTTTGTATTTTAATGTCAATAAATTCAATGTATTGGAAAAGTTTAAAGCCTTGGGTGATCTTAGCTCTGTTTACCCTAAAGAGTGAAGAGAGTTAGAACAAAAACCCTACAGAGCTTCAAGTCGAAAGTCACATTTTCCTCCCAAGCTTGCTGCATTTGGCTCATGGCACGGCTCAAATTACTGATATATACTTGGAATGGAAAACATTGGTAGGACTGTGTGGTAGAGCAGGGAAGTGGGAATAATTGGACAGCTCTTTCAGAGAGCCGGCACAGGCATGATGGGCCAAATGACTTTAATTTCTACATTAAGAATTCTGTGATTGTATTACTCCAAGCGTTGGAAGGCTTTCTGTCAGCCCTAAATCGTTGTTTAAATAGACCGAGTAATTACAGGCCAGTCAGTCTAACTTTGGTGGTGGAAAAATTATTGGAAAACATTCTGAGGGACAGGGTAAATTTTCATTTATAAAAACACGGATTAATCAAGGACAGTCAGCATGGATTTGTTAAGGGAAGGTCGTGTCTGACTAACTTAATTGAATTTTTTGAGGAGGTAACAAGGAGGGTCGATGAGGATAGTGCGTTTGATGTAGTGTATATGAATTTAACAAAGGCTTTTGATAAGGTGTCACATGGCAGACTAATAACGAAAGTAAAAGCCCATGGGATGCAAGGGAAAGTGACAAATTGGATCCAAAATTGGCTCAGACATAGGAAGCAAAGGGTAATGGTCGATATGTGATTTTGTGACTGGAAGGCTGTTTCCAGTGGGCTTCCACAGGGCTCAGTATTAGGTCCCTTGCTTTTAGTGATATATATCAATGACTTAGACTTGAATGTAGGTGGTATGAATAAGAAGTATACAGATGATACAAAAATTGGCCGTGCGGTGGATAATGAAGAAGAAAGCAGCAGACTGCAGGAAGATATCAATGGACTGGTCAGATGGGCAGAAAAGCGAAAATGGAATTTAATCCGAGCAAGTGCGAGGTAATGCATTTGGGGAGGGCTAACAAGGCAAGGGAATAGACAATAAATGTTAAGACACTGAGAAGTGCAGAGGAACAGAAAGACCTTGGAGTGCATATCCACAGATCCCTGAAGGTAGCAGGGCAGGTAGATAGGATGGTTAAGAAGGGATGCGGGACACTTGCCTTTATTAGCCAAAGCATAGAAGATAAGAGCAGGGAGGTTATGCTTGAATTGTATTAAACGCTAGTTAGGCCTCAGCTAGAGTACTGCGTGCATTTCTGGTCACCACATTACAGGAAAGGTGTGATTGCGCTAGAGAGGGTACAGAGGAGATTTCCGAGGATGTTGCCTGGACTGGAGAATTTTAGCTATGAGGAAAGAGTGTAGAGGCTGGGATTGTTTTCTTTGGAACAGAGGAGGCTGGGGGGAGACCTAATTCAGGTGTATATAATAGAGGGGCCTAGATAGAGTAGATAGGAAGGAACTATTTCCTTTAGCAGAAGTGTCAATAACCAGGGGCATAGATTTAAAGTAATTGATCGGAAGTTTAGAGGGGATTTTGAGGAGGAAGTTTTTCACCCAGAGGGTGATGGGCGTTAGGAACTCACTGCCTTAAAGGGTGGTAGATGCAGAGACCCTCATCATATTTAAAAAGTAATTGGATATGCACTTGAAGTACCGTAACCTACAAGGGTAAAGATCAAGTGCTGGAAAGTGAGATTAGGGTAGATAGCTTTTTCTGGGCCTGCAGGGACAAGATGGGCCGAATGGCCTCTTGCCGTGCTGTAAATTTCTATGATATAATTGGCCTGAAAATCTTACCGTCCCCAAGTTAGACAATCATTTCTCTCCGTGTTGTGGAAAATTCTCCCACTTTCTCAAACTATTAATTCACCCAGCTCTAATGGAATGAAGATCGAATCGACATCTCGGATTGGAGACAGATCTTTCCATCCTTCCTTCCTTCCTTCCTTCCTTCCCTCCTCCCTTAATTCCATGACATTGGCTGCCTCGTCTCCTACATTACAACAGTGACTACACTTTAAAAGTACTTCATTGGTTGTAAAACACTTTGGAACGTCCGGTGGCCATGAAAGGCGCTGTGGAAATGCGAGGCTTTGTTTCTTTCATTGTTTGCGGTTTCCTGCCTTATTGGACAAGGAGCCTGATTTTGATCTTAACTCTGTCATCAAAAGCGTTTCAGTTCCAGTCCTAACCTCACCTTTTTTCAGATTTATTAAAACCTATTTGTTTGAAAGCGCTCCAACATAATATAAAACCGTCCATTTATAGCCTGTGGGTTTTAAAAGGCGTTTTAAAGGTGAGGGGAATCTTTCGAGGAACAGAACAACTCCTGCAGATAAGAAATAAAGTCAGTGCCCAGCTCTGCTGTTCGGGGCAATCCTCGCCTCCTCGTGTTTCATTTTCACATCGATGGGAAAAGCTGAGAGCGAACTTCAATCTACACGGGCTTTACACCGCTTGAAAGATTAACGGGAAAAGCAACTCATGAGGGAGCTGCAAAAAAGGGTTAACTTTGTCGTTTGAAAATGAATTTAATTTCAAAACTTTTAATCGATCTTAGTCCAGCGCAGTTTTCTGATTGGCACCAAGTCTGTACATTTTAATTCTGTTAAACTTTATTCTGCTCCCGCTCTTCATAAATAACAGTGTCCCGCGCCACGGCCATTAGCGTCATAGAGTCACAGAGTTATACAGCACAGAAAGAGACCCTTCGGCCCATCGTGTCCGCGCCGGCCACCAAGCCCTATCTATTCTAATACCATTTTCCAGCACTTGGTCCATAGCCTTGTATGCTATGGCGTTTCAAGTGCTCATCTAAATCCTTCTTGAATGTTGTGAGGGTTCCTGCCTCTCTCCCCCTTTCAGGCAGTGAGTTCCAGATTCCAACCACCCTCTGGGTGAAAAAGTTTTTCCTCAAATCCCCTCTAAACCTTCTGTTCCTTACCATGAAACTATGCCCCCTGGTTATTGACCCCTCTACTAAGGGGAAATGTTCCTTTCTATCTAACCTATCTATGCCCCTCATAATTTTGTACATCTCAATCAGGTCCCTCCTCAGTCTTCTCTGCTCTAAGGAAAACAACCCCAGCCTGTCCAGTCTCTCTTCATAGCTGAAACGCTCCAGCCCAGGTAACATCCTGGTGAATCTACCCTGCACCCTCTCCAATGCAATCACATCCTTCCTATAGTGTGGCGACCAGAACTGCACACAGTATTCCAGCTGTTGCCTAACTACCGTTTTGTACAGCTCCATCATAACCTCCCTGCTCTTATATTCTATGCCTCGGCTAATAAAGGCAAGTATCCCATATGCCTTCTTAACCACCTTAACTACCTGTCCTGCTGCCTTCAGGGATCTATGTACATGTACACCAAGGTCCCTCTGATCCTAATTCCTTCCTAGGGTCCTACCATTCATTGTGTATTCCCTTGCCTTGTTAGTCCTCCCAAAATGCATCACCTCACACTTTTCAGGGTTAAAATCCATTTGCCACTGTTCTGCCCATTTGACCAACCCGTCTATATCGTCCTGTAGGCTGAGGCTTCCCTCCTCGCTATTTACCACTCCACCAATTTTCGTGTCATCTGCGAACTTACTGATCATACCTCCTACTATCATATCTACATCATTAATGTACACTGCAAACAGCAAGGGACCCAGCACCGATCCTTGCGGTATGCCATTGGACAACAGGCTTCCAGTCACAAAAACAACTTTCGCCCATCACCCTCTGCCTCCTGTCACTAAGCCAATTTTGGATCCAATGTGCCAAATTGCCCTGGATCCCACAGGCTCTTACCTTCTTGAGCAGTCTCCCATGCGAGACTTTGTCAAAAGCCTTACTGAAGTCTATGTAGACTACATCAACTACACTACCCTCATCCGCACACCTAGTCACCCCCTCAAATAAATCAATCAAATTGGTTAGACATGATCTCCCCCTAACAATGCCATGCTGACTATCCTTGATTAATCCTTGCCTCTCCAAGTGGCGACAAATTCTGTCTCTCAGAATGTTTTCCAATAGTTTCCCTACCACTGCTGTTAGGCTCACTGGCCTGTAATTCCCTGGTTTATCCCTACCACTCGTCTTGAATAATGTTACTACGTTAGCTGTCCTCCAGTCCTCTGGCACCTCCCCTGTGGCCAGAGAGGTTCTGGAAATTTGTGTCAGAGCCCCTGCAATCTCCCCCCTTGTCTCACACAGCAGCCTGGGATACATCTCTACTGGGGCTGGAGATTTATCCATTTTTAGGCCGCTAAAACCGCTTATACTTCCTCCCTCTCAATGCTAATCCCCCTGCCTGATTTCTAGGACATCGTCCTTCTCCATAGTGAACACAGATGCAAAATATTCATTTAAAACCTCACCTACATCTTCCGGCTCTACACACAGATTGCCACGTTGCTCATTAAAGGACCCTACTCTTTCCCTGGTTATGCCGTTGCCCTTAATATACTTATAAAGCACCTTGTGATTTTCCTTTATTTGCCCACCGGTGTTTTTTCACGCCCCCTCTTCGCTCTCCTAATTTATTTTTTAAGTATCCCCCTGCACTTTCTATACTCCTCTAGGGCTTCCACTGTTTTCAGTCCTTTGTATCTGCCAAAAGCCTCCCTTTTTTCCGAATCCATTCTTTTATATCCCTTGATATCCAGGGTTCCCTGGACTTGTTGGTCCCACCCTTGAACTTTAAGGGAACATGTTGGCGCTGTACTCTCTTTAATTCCTTTCTGAATGACTCCCACTGCTCTGATGTGGATTTTCATAAAAGTAGCTGATCCCAGTCCACTTTGGCCAGATCCTGCCTTATCATATTAAAATCGGCCTCTCCAACACCCAGACAAACTTTTTCCAGCTCCGTAATATTACCTGTCTCTGCCCCTGCCTCAGCTCATCTGCTGCTGAAACACTCAACCATGCCATTGTTACCTCGAAACATGACTATTCCAATGCTTTCCTGGCCGGCGTCCCATAGAAACATAGAAACATAGAAGATAGGAGCAGGAGTAGGCCATTCGGCCCCTCGAGCCTGCTCCGCCATTCGATGCGATCATGCTGATCATCCAAACTCAGTACCCTGTAACTGCCTTCTCCCCATATCCCTTGATACCTTTAGCTTTAAGAAATATATCTAACTCATTCTTGAATATATTTAATGACTTGGCCTCAACTACCTTCTGTGGTAGAGAATTCCACAGGTTCACCACTCTCTGGGTGAAGAAATTCTTCCTCATTTCTGTCCTAAATGTCTTACCCCTTATCCTTAGATTATGATCCTTGGTTCTGGACTCTCCGACCATCGGGAACATTCTTCCTGCATCTAGTTTGTCCAGACCTGTCAGAATTTTATATGTTTCGATGAGATCCCTTCTCATTCTTCTATACTCCAGCGAGTATAAGCCTAATCGACCCAATCTCTCCCCATATGTCATTCCTGCCATCCCAGGTATCAGCCTTGTGAATCTTCGCTGAATTCCTTCCATGGCAAGAACATCCTTCCTCAGATAAGGCGACCAAAACTGCACACAGTACTCAAGGTGTGGTCTCACCAAGGCCCTGTACAACTGCAGCAGGACATCTCTGTTCCTATACTCAAACCCTTTCGCTATGCAGGCCAACATACCATTTGCCTTCTTCACCGCCTGCTGCACCTGCATGCTTACCTTCAGCGACTGGTGCACAAGGACACCCAGGTCTCGTTGTGCTTCCCCTTCTCCCAATCTATTGCCATTCAGATAATAGTCTGCCTTTCTGTTTTTGACACCAAAGTGGATAACCTCGCATTTATCCACGTTATATTGCATCTGCCACGCTTCTGCCCACTCACCCAATCTGTCCAAATCATCCTGGAGTTTCTCAGTATCCTCCTCTCAGCACACACGCCCACCCAGCTTTGTGTCATCTGCAAACTTGGAGATATTACATTTAGTTCCCTTATCTAGATCATGAATGTATATTGTGAATAGCTGGGGTCCAAGGACCGAACCCTGTGGTACCCCACTAGTCACTGCCTGCCACTCGGAATAAGACCCATTAATTCCTACTCTCTGCTTTCTGTCCGCCAACCAGTTCTCTATCCAAGTCAATACCTTGCCCCCAATCCCATGTGCCTTAACTTTACACGCTAATCTCTTATGCAGGACCTTATCGAAAGCCTTTTGAAAGTTCAAATATACCACATCTACTGGTTCTCCCTTATCTATCTTCCCAGTTACATCCTCAAAAAATTCCAGTAGATTAGTCAAGCACGATTTACCTTTTGTAAATCCATGTTGACTTTGTCCGATCCTGTCACTGTTTTTCAAGTGCTCAGCTTTTACATCCTTTATAATGGGTCCCACCTTGAATCCTGCATAAACTTGAGCTCATCCAAACTCAGTTGCCAGTATTCTATATCGCACCAAGTCTCCTTCACCCATCACCCCTGTGCTCGCTGACCTACATTGGCTGCTGGTCCGGTAATGCCTCAATTTTAAAATGCTCACCTTCATGTTCAGTCCAGCTCATTGCCAAGTGTCCTGTAACGGAAGTACATCCACAAAATACCAAGCATTAGTTTGTTTGTGTTTAGTATTTTACCATAAGTACTTTTCAACCCCAGGGCGGCAGTTGAATTCCAACAATTGGCAGCAAGGGGACAAGAGACACAGGGGAGGGGTTCAAACTCGTCTCGGACTGTTGCACAAAACATCATCACCTCCAAGTTCACCCCTCCAAGTAACACACCATCCAGACCTGAACATAGATCCCCGTTCCTTCATCGTCCCTGGGTCAAAAGCATGAAATTCCTTCCGTAACAGTATTGTGGAAGCACCGTCACCACACGGACTGCAGCGGTTCAAGATGGACGCCCACCATTTTCTCACGGGAAACTACGGTTGGGCAATTAATGTCGGCCTTGCCAGCGTCACTCATATCCTGAGAACAAATCGATATCAAAATAAAATAGGAATAAAAAGAATGATTTTGTAATTCACTGATTGAAACCAGGCGAGGCCTGTCATTAGACCGGGCGAGAAGGGATAGATCACCTTTGTCGCAGTCAATTAGGATGTCATTTGTGTCCTTAGTAAGATCAGATTCAGTAACGTGGCAAGGGCGGAAGCCTGATTGGAGGGATTCAAACAAGCAGTTTTGCGATAGATGTGCACAGACTTAGGAGGTGACAACTCATTGAAGAACTTTGGAGAGGAAAGGTAGGTTGTAGATGGGGCGGTAGTTTGCAAGAACAGAGTGGTTAAGTGTTGTATTTTTGAGGAGAGAAGTGATGACAGAAGATTTGAAGGAGAGCGGGACAATACCAGAGGATATGGATCCGTTAACAATATCCTCCAACATGGGAGACAGGAGGAAAGTTGGGTCGTTAGCAATTTAGCAGCAAAAGGGTCGAGAGAGCAGGAGGACGGTCTCATTGACAAGATGAGCTTTGAAAGGAGAGAAATTAGAGAAATATGCAAATTTAAAGAAAGAAAGAAAGATTTGCATTTATATAGCGCCTTTCACGACCACCGGATGTCATAGAACATAGAACATAGAACATAGAACAGTACAGCACAGTACAGGCCCTTCGGCCCTCGATGTTGTGCCGAGCATTGTCCGAGACCAAGATCAAGCTATCACACTCCCTGTCACTCTGGTGTGCTCCATGTGCTTATCCAATAACCGCTTGAAAGTTCCTAAAGTGTCCGACTCCACTATCACAGCAGGCAGTCCATTCCACACCCCAACCACTCTCTGAGTAAAGAATCTACCTCGGACATCCCTTCTATATCTCCCCCCATGCACCTTATAGTTATGCCCCCTTGTAACAGCTGCATCCACCCGAGGAAATAGTCTCTGAACATCCACTCTATCTATCCCCCTCATCATCTTATAAACCTCTATTAAGTCGCCTCTCATCCTCCTCCGCTCTAAAGAGAAAAGGGCTTTACAGCCAATGAAGTACTTTTGAAGTAGAGTCGCTGCTGTAATGTGGGAAACGCAGTGGGGAAAATGGAGCGGAAGTAAGGTCCAGTCGGCTAGGGAGAGGGAGGGTTTGAAAGCAGAAGCAGTTGAACGGCTGTTGTCGATCTTTTTAACAAAGAAGTCCATGAGCTCCAAACATGTATTGTTGAAGGTGAGGGGGAATGAGGCAGGGGAGAGTGGTTTGAGAAGATGTTTAGTGGTGGAGAGGAGAAGCCTGCTTTATTTTTGCTATCCTGGATGATCTTAGAATAGTGGGCAGTTTTAGTGATGGAGAACAGAACCCGGTAGCGCTTTATATTATTTAGCCAAATCTGCTGATGGATGATTAAAACATGTTGTTCACCAAAGACGTTCAAGTCTGCGGCCCTTGGACTTAAGGGAGTAGAGATGAGGGGTATTCCATGAGGAACGACTCGGTTGAGAGAGTTATCATTTTAGTGGGGACACGGGCGTCAAAGGTGGTGGAGAGTGAATGATTTATTTAACCCATGTTTTTCGAAGAAAAAAATAATTTTGCCCCAAATTATGTCCTCTGGATGTTTCCCATCAGCGACGTTAAGCTGAGTAGCTTGTAGTTGCAGTGTTTATCCATGTCTCCTTTTGTAAACAGGATATTACATTTCCACCCTGCAGCCTTCTGGCATCAACTCCCAAATCCAGGGAGGATTGAAAGATTCTGGCCAGTGCCTCTGCTAATTCCACCATTACCTCCCTCAGCAACCCTGTTACGTCCCATCCAGATCTTTATTGTGATACAAAAAGTGTTGGTTTGAAAGGGGTTAACTGAATCTGTTTGTTCAGTCAATGTAATTAATATTATTCTCCCTGGAGCCCAACTGTGTCACTGTAGAGTTTCCCTCTTCTATTAAAAAGGGATTCCTTTCAATGAGTTATTCTACAGTGTCAGTGAGAGCATCACATCCAGCAGTAACAAGGATCAGCGGCTCCAGAGAAAGGCAGAGTGATCGGAATCTGAGAACAGCAGATTGGAATGTTACAACAATGGATCAGAATCAGAGAACAGTAGATTGGAATGTTACAACAATGGGAAGAAGTTTCTCGTGGGCGTTTGACGTTCTTTCCGCATATTATGATCAACTAACATTGGAAAACTGGATCTATTTCACGCTTATGACTATTCAAACGATTTACTATCCCATCCTTGCTATTGTTGGTGTCCCTGGTGAGTATCTCTATCCAGCTATTAATTCTATAAACCAAGTTTCACTGCATTACTGTTCTTGCCATTTACTCACCTCGCTGCTAAGTTGTTTCTGGTAAGTTTCCAACTCCAGCTATTAACTCTACGAATCTTTGCTAACAATATTACTGTTCTTGTAAATTACTCTTTCATCTTTGCATCAGTTGGTGTCCCTCGTAAATCTCTAATTCCAGCTAATAGATCAGTTAACCACGTTTCACTGTATTACTGGTCTTGTTAATTAAATATTGGGCCGACTTACGGAATTTCTGGGCCGGGAGGCCGAATGATGGAATTTCCGGGCCGGGACGCCGAATGATGGAATTTCCGGGTCGGGAGGCCGAATGTCCGAATTTCCGGGCCGGGAGGCCGAATGACGGAATTTGCGGGCCGGGAGGCCGAATGACAGAATTTCTGAGCCGGGAGGCCGAATGACGAAATTTCCGGGCCGGGAGGCTGAATGACGGAATTTCCGGGCCGGGAACCCGAATGACGGAATTTCCGGGCCGGGAGGCCGAACGATGGAATTTCCGGGACAGGAGGCCGAATGACAGAATTTCCGGGCCGGGAGGCCAACTAACGGAATTTCCGGGCCGGGAGGCCGAAGGACGGAATTTCCGGGCCGGGAGGCCGACTGATGGAATTTCCGGGCCGGGAGGCCGAATGATGGAATTTCCGGGCTGGGAGGCCGACAGACGGAATTTCCGGGACGGGAGGCAGAATGATGGAATTTCGGGGCCGGGAGGCCGAATTGCGGAATCTCGGGGCCGGGAGGCCGAATGACGGAATTTCCGGGCGGGGAGGCCGAATGACGGAATTTCGGGGTCGGGAGGCCGAATGATGGAATTTCCAGGTGGGGAGGCCGAATGACGGAATTTCCGGGCCGGGAGGCCGAATGACGGAATTTCCGGGTCGGGAGGCCGAATTGCAGAATCTCGGGGCCGAGAGACCGAATGACGGAATTTCAGGGCCGGGAGGCCGAGTGACGGAATTTCGGGGCCAGGAGGCCGAATGACGGAATTTCGGGTCCGGGAGGCTGAATGACGGAATTTCGGGGCCGGGAGGCCGAATGACGGAATTTCATGGCCAGTAGGCCGAATGACGGAATTTGCAGGTGGGGAGGCCGAATGACGGAAATTCCGGGCCGAGAGGCCGAATGACGGAAATTCCGGGTCGGGAGGGCGAATGACGGAATTTCGGGGCCGCGTGGCCGAATGACGGAATTT
>CM059446.1:28928850-29014451 GCA_030390025.1 Squalus acanthias | reverse complement strand
CTCGCGCTCGCTCTCGCCCGCTCTCGCGCTCGCTCTCGCCCGCTCTCGCCGCTCTCGCGCTCGCTCTCGCCCGCTCTCGCGCTCGCTCTCGCCCGCTCTCGCGCTCGCTCTCGCCCGCTCTCGCGCTCGCTCTCGCCCGCTCTCGCGCTCGCTCTCGCCCGCTCTCGCGCTCGCTCTCGCCCGCTCTCGCGCTCGCTCTCGCCCGCTCTCGCGCTCGCTCTCGCCCGCTCTCGCGCTCGCTCTCGCCCGCTCTCGCGCTCGCTCTCGCCCGCTCTCGCCCGCTCTCGCGCTCGCTCTCGCCCGCTCTCGCGCTCGCTCTCGCCCGCTCTCGCCCGCTCTCGCGCTCGCTCTCGCCCGCTCTCGCGCTCGCTCTCGCCCGCTCTCGCCCGCTCTCGCGCTCGCTCTCGCCCGCTCTCGCCCGCTCTCGCGCTCGCTCTCGCCCGCTCTCGCCCGCTCTCGCGCTCGCTCTCGCCCGCTCGCTCTCGCCCGCTCTCGCCCACTCTCGCACGCTCTCTCGCCCTCTCTCTCTCGCTCTCTCGCTCGCTCTCTCTTGCTCTCCCCCGTGACGCTCTCTCGCTCTCGCTCTCTCTCTCTCCCCGTGACGCTCTCTCGCTCGCCCCGTGACGCTCTGTCGCTCTCTCTCGTGCTCTCTCTCTCGCGCTCTCTCTCTCGCGCTCTCCTTCCCCGACGCTCTCTCTCGCGCTCTCCCCCCGTGACGCTCTCTCTCTCCCCCCGTGACGCTCTCTCTCTCTCTCTCGCCCTCTCGCACTCTCTCTCGCTTGCTCTTGCTCTCTCTCTCGCTTGTCTCTCTCGCTCTCCCCGTGACGCTCTCTCTCTCGCTTGTCTCTCTATCCCCCGTGACGCTCTCTCTCTCTCTCTCTCTCTCGCTCGCTCTCTCTCTCTCTCTCTCTCGCTCTCTCTCGCACTCTTTGCTCTCTCTCTCTCGCTTGTATCTCTCTCGCACTCCCGTGACACTTTCTCGCTCTCTCTCGCTCTCCCCCCGTGACGCTTTCTCGCTCTCTCTCGCTCTCCCCCATGATGCTTTCTCGCTCTCTCTCGCTCTCCCCCCGTGATGCTTTCTCTCTCTCTCTCTCGCTCTGCCCCGTGACGCTTTCTCTCTCTCTCTCTCGCTCTCCCCCGTGACGCTTTTTCTCTCTCTCTCTCGCTCTCTCTCTCTCTCGCTCTCCCCCGTGATGCTTTTTCTCTCTCTCGCTCTCTCTCTCTCTCTCTCTCTCGCTCTCCCCCGTGACGCTTTCTCTCTCTCTCTCTCTCTCTCTCTCTCGCTCTCTCGCTCTCGCGCTCGTTCTCTCTCGCTCTCGCCCGCTCTCTCTCGCTCTCTCTCGCTCTCGCCCGCTCTCTCTCGCTCTCTCTCTCTCTCGCTCTCGCCCGCTCTCTCTCTCTCTCTCTCTCGCTCTCTCTCGTGCCCGCTCGCTCTCTCTCGCTCTTGCTCGCTGGCTCTCTCTTGCTGGCTCGCGCCCGCTCTCTCTCGCCCGTTCTTCTCGCCCGCTCTCTCTCGCTGGCTCGTGCCCGCTCTCGCCCGCTCGCTCTCTCTCGCCCGCTCGCTCTCTCTCTCTCTCTCTCTCTCTCGCTCGCTCGCTCGCGCCCCGCTCGCTCTCTCTCTCGCTCTCTCTCTCGCTCTCTCTCTCGCTCTCTCTCTCGCTCTCTCTCTCGCTCTCTCTCTCGCTCTCTCTCTCGCTCTCTCTCTCGCTCTCTCTCTCGCTCTCTCTCTCGCTCTCTCTCTCGCTCTCTCTCTCGCTCTCTCTCTCGCTCTCTCGCTCGCTCTCGCGCTCTCTCTCTCTCGCGCTCTCTCTCTCTCGCGCTCTCGCCCGCTCTCTAGCGCGCACTCTCTCTCGCGCTCGGTCTCTCTCGCGCTCTCTCTAGCTCACTCTCGCGCTCTCTCGCCCGCTCTAGCTCGCCCGCTCTCGCTCGCTCTCTCTCGCCCGCTCTCTCTCGCTCTCGCCCGCTCGCTCTCGCTGGCTCGCGCCCATTCTCTCGCCCGCGCTCTCTCCCGCTCGCTCGCGCCCGCTCTCTCTCTCCAGCTCGCTCCCGCCCGCTCACTCTCTCCCTCTCTCCCGCTCGCTCCCGCCCGCACTCGCCCTCGCCCGCCCGCTCTCGGGCTCGCCCGCGCTCGCCCTCGCTCGCCCGCGCTCTCGCGCTCCGCCCGCTCTCTCGCGCGCGCCCGCCCGCTCTCTCGCGCGCGCCCGCCCGCTCTCTCGCGCGCGCCCGCCCGCTCTCTCGCGCGCGCCCGCCCGCTCTCTCGCGCCCGCCCGCCCGCTCTCTCGCGCCCGCCCGCTCTCTCGCGCGCGCCCGCCCGCTCTCTCGCGCCCGCCCGCCCGCTCTCTCGCGCACGCCCGCCCGCTCTCTCGCGCCCGCCCGCCCGCTCTCTCGCGCTCGCCCGCCCGCTCTCTCGCGCTCGCCCCGCCCGCTCTCTCGCGCTCGCCCGCCCGCTCTCTCGCGCTCGCCCGCCCGCTCTCTCGCGCTCGCCCGCCCGCTCTCTCGCGCTCGCCCGCCCGCTCTCTCGCGCTCGCCCGCCCGCTCTCTCGCGCTCGCCCGCCCGCTCTCTCGCGCTCGCCCGCCCGCTCTCGCGCTCGCCCGCCCGCTCTCGCGCTCGCCCTCGCGCTCGCCCGCCCGCTCTCGCGCTCGCCCGCCCGCTCTCGCTCTCCCCCCGTGATGCTTTCTCGCTCTCTCTCGCTCTCCCCCCGTGATGCTTTCTCGCTCTCTCTCGCTCTCCCCCCGTGATGCTTTCTCGCTCTCTCTCGCTCTCCCCCCGTGATGCTTTCTCGCTCTCTCTCTCGCTCTCCCCCCGTGATGCTTTCTCGCTCTCTCTCTCGCTCTCCCCCCGTGATGCTTTCTCGCTCTCTCTCTCGCTCTCCCCCCGTGACGCTGTCCCTCCCCCCAGTTTCGTCCACCCACCTTCTTGAAGTCGAAGCCGTACTTGCCGAGGAACGAGCAGCTGGACGACTGAAAGGTGAATTCCACATCCAGGGGCCCAAAGTTTGGCGGGAAAAGGTAGAAATTGTAGCAGAGGGCCGCAAACCTGTGGATCGGGGGCAGAATGACACTGAATGTACAGCACAGAAACAGGCCATTCCGCCCAACAGGTCCCTGCAACTTCCTGCTCCACACTCGCCTTCTTCTGCCCCTCTTCATCTCACCCCATCAACATATCCCTCGATTCCTTTCGCCCTCAAGTGTTTATCCAGCTTCCCCTTAAATGTATCTGTGCTATTCGCTTCAACCACTCCTGTGGCAGTGAGTTCCACATTCTCTCCTGAATTCCCGATTGGATTTATTAGTGACTATCTTATATTGATGGCCCCTAGTTCTGGTCTCCCCCACAAGTGGAAACATCTCCTCTCCATCTCCCCTATCGAACCCTTTCATAATCTTAAAGACCTCTATCTAGAGAAAAGAGCCGCAGCCTGTTCAATCTTTACTGCTAGTTAGAACCTCTCAGTTAGAATCATAGAATGGTTACAGCCCGATCAGTCCGTGCCAGCTCTCTGCAAGAGCACCTGAGCTCGTCCCACTCCCACCGCCCTTTCCCCGTAGTCCTGCAAATTTTTTTCCTTTCAGCTACTTATCCAATTCCCTTTTGAAAGCCACGATTGAATCTGCCTCCACCACTCTCGCAGGCAGTGCATTCCAGATCATAAACACTCGCTGCGTAAAAAAGTTCTTTCTTACGTCGCCTTTGGTTCTTTTGCCAATCACCTTAAATCTATGTCCTCTGGTTCTTGACCCTTCCACCAATGGGAACAGTTTCTATCTACTCTGTCCAGACCCCTCATGATTTTGAACACCTCTATCAAATCTCCTCTCAATCTTCTCTGCTCCAAGGAGAACAACCCCAGCTTCTCCAGTCTATCCACGTAACTGAAGTCCCTCATCCCTGGAACTAATCTTGTAAATCTTTTCTGCACCCTCTCTAAGGCCGTCACAGCCATCCTAAAGTGCGGTGCCCAGAATTGGACACAATACTCCAGTTGAGGCCAAACCAGTGTTTTATAAAGATTCATCATAGCTTCCTTGCTTTTGTACTCTGTGCCTCTATTTATGAAGCCCAGGATCCCGTATGCTTTTTTATCCACTTTCTCAACCTGTCCTGCCACTTTCAACGATTTGTGCACATATACCCCCAGGTCTCTCTGTTCATGCACCCCCTTCAGAATTGTACCCTTTAGTTTATATTGCCTCTGCCAGTGCTTCTTACCAAGATGTATCACTTCGCACTTTTCTGCGTTAAATTTAATCTGCCACGTGTCCGCCCATTCCACCAGCCTGTCTATGTCTTCTTGAAGTCTATCACTATCCTCCTCATTGTTCACTATATTTCCAAGTTTTGTGTCATCTGCAAATTTTGAAATTGTGCCCTGTACACCCACGTCCAAGTCATTAATATATATCAAGAAAAGCAGTGGTCCTAGAACCGACCCCTGGGGAACACCACTGCATACCTTTCTCCAGTCCGAAGAACAACCGTTCACCACTACTCTCTGTTTCCTGTCACTTAGCCAATTTCGTATCCATGCTGCCACTGTTCCTTTTATTCCATGGGCTTCAACTTTGCTGGCAAGCCTATTATGTGGCACTTTGTCGAACGCCTTTTGGAAATCCATGTACACCACGTCAACCCCATTACCCTGATCAACCCTCTCTGTTACCTCATCAAAAAACTCAATCAAGTTAGTTAAACACGATTTGCCTTTAACAAACCTGTGCTGGCTTCCCTTAATTAATCCACTTGTCCAAGCGACTTAATTTTGTTCCTGATTATCGTTTCTAAAAGCTTCCCCACCACCGAGGTTAAACTGACTGGCCTGTAGTTGCTGGGTTTATCCTTACTCCCTTTGTTGAACAAGGATGTAACAATTGCAATCCTCCAGTCCTCTGGCACCACTCCCGTATCTAAGGAGGATTGGAAGATTATGGCCAGTACCTCCGCAATTTCCTCCTTTACTTCCCTCAGCATCCGAGGATGCATCCCATCCGGTCCTGGTGATTTATCTACTTTAAGTACAGACAGTTCTATCCTTGAAATTAACACCCTTGCAAGTCAAATATTCAGTTCCAACGTCAATATGTAGACAACAACTTATATTTATACAGCACCTTTAATGTAGTAAAACGACACAAGAGTGTAAATCAAACAGAATCAGACCCCGAGCCACAGGAGATAGTAGGACAGGTCACCAAAAGCTCGGTCAAAGAGGGAGGTTGAAAGGAGCGTCTTAAAGGATAAGAGAGAGAAACGGAGAGGTTTAGGGAGGGAATTCCAGAGATTAGGGTCCGAGGCAGCTGAAGGCACGGCCACCAATGGTGGAGCGACGGAAATAGGGGGACGTGCAAGAGGCCAGAATTAGAGCAGCGCAGAGATCTCGGGCTGGAAGAGGTTACAGAGATAGGGAGGGTTGTAGGGGCTGGAGGAGGTTACAGAGATAGGGAGGGTTGTAGGGGCTGGAGGAGGTTACAGAGATAGGGAGGGTTGTAGGGACTGGAGGAGGTTACATAGATAGGGAGGGTTGTAGGGCTGGAGGAGGTTACAGAGATAGCAAAGAATGTAGGGCTGGAGGAGGTTACAGAGATAGGGAAGAATGTAGGGCTGGAGGAGGTTACAGAGATAGGGAAGAATGTAGGGCTGGAGGAGGTTACAGAGATAGGGAGGATTGTAGGGCTGGAGGAGGTTACAGAGCCAGGGAGGGTTGTAGGACTGCAATAGGTTACAGAGACAGGGAGGGTTGCAGGCCGGAGGAGGTTACAGAGATAGGGAGAGTTGTAGGGCTGGAAGAGGTTACAGAAATAGGGAGGGTTGTAGGGGCTGGAGGAGGTTACAGAGATAGGGAGGGTTGTAGGGCTGGAGGAGGTTACAGAGATAGCAAAGAATGTAGGGCTGGAGGACGTTACAGAGATAGGGAAGAATGTAGGGCTGGAGGAGGTTACAGAGATAGGGAAGAATGTAGGGCTGGAGGAGGTTACAGAGATAGGGAGGATTGTAGGGCTGGAGGAGATTACAGAGATAGGGAGGGTTGTAGGACTGCAATAGGTTACAGAGACAGGGAGGGTTGCAGGCCGGAGGAAGTTACAGAGATAGGGAGAGTTGTAGGGCTGGAAGAGGTTACAGAAATAGGGAGGGTTGTGGGGGCTGGAGGAGGTTACAGAGATAGGGAAGAATGTAGGGCTGGAAGAGGTTACATAAATAGGGAGAGATTTGGGGCTGGAGGAGGTTACAGAGATAGGGAAGAATGTAGGGCTGGAGGAGGTTACAGAGATAGGGAAGAATGTAGGGCTGGAGGAGGTTACAGAGATAGGGAAGAATGTAGGGCTGGAGGAGGTTACAGAGATAGGGAAGAATGTAGGGCTGGAGGAGGTTACAGAGATAGGGAGGATTGTAGGACTGCAATAGGTTACAGAGACAGGGAGGGTTGCAGGCCGGAGGAGGTTACAGAGATAGGGAGAGTTGTAGGGCTGGAAGAGGTTACAGAAATAGGGAGGGTTGTAGGGGCTGGAGGAGGTTACAGAGATAGGGAGGGTTGTAGGGACTGGAGGAGGTTACATAGATAGGGAGGGTTGTAGGGCTGGAGGAGGTTACAGAGATAGCAAAGAATGTAGGGCTGGAGGACGTTACAGAGATAGGGAAGAATGTAGGGCTGGAGGAGGTTACAGAGATAGGGAAGAATGTAGGGCTGGAGGAGGTTACAGAGATAGGGAGGATTGTAGGGCTGGAGGAGGTTACAGAGCCAGGGAGGGTTGTAGGACTGCAATAGGTTACAGAGACAGGGAGGGTTGCAGGCCGGAGGAGGTTACAGAGATAGGGAGAGTTGTAGGGCTGGAAGAGGTTACAGAAATAGGGAGGGTTGTAGGGGCTGGAGGAGGTTACAGAGATAGGGAGAGTTGTAGGGCTGGAGGAGGTTACATAGATAGGGAAGAATGTAGGGCTGGAAGAGGTTACATAAATAGGGAGAGATTTGGGGCTGGAGGAGGTTACAGAGATTGGGAGAGTTGCAGGAGCTGGAGGAGGTTACAGAGATAGGTAGGGTTGCAGGGGCTGGAGGAGGTTACAGAGATAGCGAGGGTTGCAGGGGCTGGAGAAGGTTACAGAGATAGGGAGGGTTGTAGGGCTGGAGGAGGTTACAGAGATAGGGAGGGTTGTATGGGATGGAGGAGGTTACAGAGATAGGGAGGGTTGCAGGGCTGGTGGAGGTTACAGAGATAGGGAGGGTTGTAGGGGCTGGAGGAGGTTACAGAGATAGGGAGGGTTGTGGGGCTGGAGGAGGTTACAGCGATAGGGAGGGGTGTAGGGCTGGAGGAGGTTACAGAGATAGAGAGGATTGAAGGTCTGCAGGAGGTTCCAGAGATAGTGAGGGTCGTAGGGGCTGGAGGAGCTTACAGAGATAGGGAGGATTGTAGGCCTGGAGGAGGTTACAGAGATAGGGAGGGTTGTTGGGCTGGAGGAGGTTAGAGATAGGGAGGTTTGTAGGGTTGGAGGAGGTTATAGAGATAGGGAGGGTTGTTGGGCTGGAGGAAGTTACAGAGATAGGGAGGGTTGTAGGTGGTTACAGAGATAGGGAGGGTTGTCGGGCTGGAGGAGGTTAGAGAGATAGGGAGGGCTGTAGGGCTGGAGGAGGTTACAGAGATAGGGAGGATTGTAGGGCTGGAGGAGATTACAGGGATAGGGAGGGTTGTCGGGCTGGAGGAGGTTACAGAGATAGGGAGGGTTGTAGGACTTGGAAGCTAAATATTCAGTTCTATCTTCTATATAGGAGCGGGAGCACGAACAACAGTTGCCCATCGCTCTGCTCCCTCTTTTCCTCCAAAACCAACCAACACCTGCCTCAACCTCTTCACTGCCGATACCAGCCCTCCTTTTGGGCCTCAAAACCATCCAGGGCCAGCGTGAGGCCCTTTTGATCCCATGTCCCAGTGGGATGAAAGGTCAGTCTCTCACCTCACTGCACCCCCACCCCCACCCCTCCGCCAGCCCAACCCCAGACGGATTCACTCACCCATTGGTCGAATCAGATTGCTGGGTAAACAAGGAGAGACCTTTGAACAAAAGAGAGATGGTTAAAGATCGACGCTGGTATGAAAAACAGGATAAACACACCCAGGGTTTGTGTCCTATCGATTAGGGGCTACATTACATTGAATTCACAGCACGGAAACCGGCCATTTGGCCCAACTGGTCCGTGCCGGTGTTTATGCTCCACACGAGCCTCCTCCCACCCCTCTTCATCTCACCCTATCAGCAGATCCTTCTATTCCTTTCTCCCGCGTGTCTTTATCCAGCTGCTCCTTAAATGCATCTATTCTATTCCTAAGAACATAAGAATTAGGAGCAGGAGTAGGCCACACGGCCCCTCGAGCCTGCTCCGCCATTCAATAAGATCAGGGCTGATCTTCGACCTCAACTCCAATTTCCTGCCCGACCCCCATATCGCTTGATTCCCCTGGAGTCCAAAAATCTATCGATCTCAGCCTTGAATATACTCAACGGCTGAGCATCCAGAGCCCTCTGGGATAGAGAATTCCAAAGATTCACCACCCTCTGAGTGAAGAAATTTTTCCTCATCTCAGTCTTAAATGGCCGACCCCTTATCCTGAGACTATGACCTCAAGTTCAAGACTTTCCAGCCAGGGGAAACATCCTCTCAGCATCTACCCTGTCAAGCCCTCTAAGAATTTTGTACGTTTCAATTAGATCACCTCTCATTCTTCTAAACTCCAGAGAGTATCGGCCCAATCTACTCAATCTCTCCTCATAGGACAACCCTCTCATCCCAGGGATCAATCTAGTGAACCTTCGTTGCACCGCCTCTAAGGGAATTATATCCTTCCTCAGGTCAGGAGACCAACACTAGTCCTTGTCGTAGTGAATTCCACATTCCCACCACTCTCAGAGTAAAGAAGTTTCTCCTGAATTCCCGATTGGATTTTATTGGTGACTATCTTATATTTATGGTCCCCTAGTTTTGGCCTCCCCACAAGTGGAAACATCTTCTCTACGTCTACCCTATCCAACCCTTCATAGTTTTGAAGACCTCTATCGGGTCACCCCCTCAGCTTTCTCCTTTCTATAGAAAAGAGCCTCAGTGCATTGTCTTTCCTGTTAATCTGCCCCTTTCTTTGAGGAGAAGTGAGAACGAGAAAGACCGCAGGTTATTTTGACATAGGATTGTACAGCCCAGAAGGAGGCCTTTCGGCCCATCGAAACCTGTGCTGGCTCTTTGAAAGAGCTGTCCAATTAGTCCCACACTCTCCTCTTTTCCCCCACATCCTGGCATATTGGCCCGGAATTTGCAGTCCGAAGTGAAGGCGTTCACTGTTGGCCCCGAAGTGAAGGCGTTCACTGTTGGCCCCGAAGTGAAGGCGTTCACTGTTGGCCCCGAAGTGAAGGCGTTCACTGTTGGCCCCGAAGTGAAGGCGTTCACTGTTGGCCCCGAAGTGAAGGCGTTCACTGTTGGCCCCGAAGTACGCTTCGCACAATCTCGCGATCCCGGTGTCGAGAACTTCGGGTTTTCCCACCTTCAATTCAAATCAACGGAAGTTAATGGGGTTCAATGTTCTCCCTAATTAATTTTGGGTGCGCCGCCCCGTTAAGGGGCTGCGTGGCCCATTCACAGTGTCACGCATGCACAAAACTTAACACTGGAAAAGCCGGTCCTGGGCTGCGCGGTCCGGCAGAGACCTGTGCGGTTGCGCGGATTAGAGGGAATGTTGATGGGGATTGCCCTTGCGCATAGGTTAAGTGAGTGGGTAAAAATTTGGCAGATGGAGTGTAATGTGGGAAAATGTGAGGTTATCCACTTTGGTAGGAAGAATAGAAAAAGCAAATTATTATTTAAATGGAGAGAGACTACAGAATGCCGAGGTACAGAGGGATCTGGGGGTCCTCGTACATAAAACACAGAACGTTAGCATGCAGGTACAGCAAGTAATTAGGAAGGCAAATGGAATGTTGGGCCTTATTTCAAGGGGGATGGAGTATAAAAGTAGGGAAGTCCTGCTACAACTGGAGTACTGCGTAGTTTTGGTCTCCTTTTTTAAGGAAGGATATACTTGCATTGAAGGCAGTTCAGAGAAGGTTCACTAGGTTGATTCATGAGATGAGGGGGTTGTCTTAGGAAGACAGACCCACCAGGGGTGGCAGCACATTGTTATACCGTAGGGAGGGAGTGCCCCTGGGAATCCTCAACATTGACTCTGGACCCCATGAAGTCTCATGGCTTCAGGTCAAACATGGGCAAGGAAACGTCCTGCTGATTACCACCTACCGCCCTCCCTCAGCTGATGAATCAGTACTCCTCCATGTTGAACACCACTTGAAAGAAGCACTGAGAGTAGCAAGAGCACAGAGCATACTCTGGGTGGGGGACTTCAATGTCCATCATCAACAGTGGCTCGGTAGCACCACTACTGACCGAGCTGGCCGAGTTCTGAAGGACATAGCTGCCAATTTGGGCCTGCGACAGGTGGTGAGAGAACCAACATGATGGAAAAGCCTACTTGACCTCATCCTCACCAATCTACCTGTCACAAATGCATCTGTCCATGACAGTATTGGTAGCAGTGACCACCGCACAGTCATTGTGGAGACGAAGTCCCGTCTTCACACTGAGGACACCCTCCATCGTGTTGTGTGGCACTACCACCGTGCTAAATGGGATAGATTCAGAACAGATCTAGCAGTTCAAAACTGGACATCCATGAGGCGCTGTGGGCCATCAGCAGCAGCAGAATTGTATTCGACCACAATCTATAACCTCATGGCCCGGCATATCCCTCACTCTACCATTGCCATCAAGCCAGGGGACCAACCCTGGTTTAATAAGGAGTGTAGAAGAGCATGCCAGGAGCAGCACCAGACGTACCTAAAAATGAGGTGCCAACCTGGGGAAGCTGCAACACAGGACTACATGCATGCTAAAAAGCGGAAGCAGCATGCTATAGACAGGGCTAAGAGATCCCACAATCAACAGAGCAGATCAAAGCTCTGCAGTCCTGCCACATCTAGTCATGAATGGTGGTGGACCATTAAACAACTAGCGGGAGGAGGAGGCTCCATGAATATCCCCATCCTCAATGATGGTGGAGCCCAGCACATGAGTGCAAAAGACAAGGCTGAAGCGTTTGCAAACATCTTCAGCCAGAAGTGCCGAGTGGATGATCCATATCGGCCTACTCCCGAGGTCCCCACCATCACAGAAGCCAGTCTTCAGCCAATTCGATTCACTCCATGTGATATCAAGAAACGGCTGAGCACACTGGATACAGCAAAGGCTTGGGCCCTGACAACATCCCGGCTATCCTGCTGAAGACTTGTGCTCCAGAACTAGCCGCGCCTCTAGCCAAGCTGTTCCAGTACAGCTACAACACTGGCATCTATCCGACAATGTGGAAAACTGCCCAAGTATGTCCTGTCCACAAAAAGCAGGACAAATCCAACCCGGCCAATTACCGCCCCATTAGTCTACTCTCAATCATCAGCAAAGTGATTGAAGGTGTCATCGACAGTGCTATCAAGTGGCATTTACTCACCAATAACCTGCTCACTGATGCCCAGTTTGGGTTCCGCCAAGACCACTCGGCTCCCGACCTTATTACAGCCTTGGTCCAAACATGGACAAGAGCAGATTTCCAGAGGTGAGGTGAGAGTGACTGCCCTTGACATCAAGGCAGCATTTGACCGAGTATGGCATCAAGGAGCCCTAGTAAAACTGAAGTCAATGGGAATCGGGGGGGAAAACTCTCCACTGGCTGGAGTCATACCTAGCACAAAGGAAGATGGTTGTGGTGATTGAAGGTCAATCATCACAGCCCCAGGACATCGCTGCAGGAGTTCCTCAGGGCAGTGTCCTAGGCCCAACCATCTTCAGCTGCTTCATCAATGGCCTTCCCTCCAACATGTCAGAAATGGGGAAGTTCGCTGATGACTGCACAGTGTTCAGCACCATTCACAACTCCTCAGATAATGAAGCAGTCCATGCCCGCATGCAACAAGACCTGGACGATGTTCAGGCTTGGGCTGATAAGTGGCAAGTAACATTCGTGCCACGCAATGACTATCTCCAACAAGCGAGAGTCTAACCACCTCCCCATGACATTCAACGGCATTACCATCGACGAATCCCCCACCATCAACATCCTGGGGGTCACCATTGACCAGAAACTTAACTGGACCAGCCACATAAATACTGTGGCAACAAGAGCAGGTCAGAGGCTAGGTATTCTGTGGCGAGTGTCTCACCTCCCGACTCCCCAAAGCTTTTCTACCATCTACAAGGCACAAGTAAGGAGTGTGATGGAATACATTCCACTTGCCTGGATGAATGCAGCTCCAACAACACTCAAGAACCTCAACACCATCCATGACAAAGCAGCCCGCTTGATTGGCACCCCATCCACCACCTTAAACATTCACTCCCTCCACCATCGGCGCACCGTGGCTGCAGTGTGTACTGTCTACAAGATGCACTGCAGCAACTCGCCGAGGCTTCTTCGGCAGCACCTTCCAAACCATGCCCTCTACCACCTAGAAGGACAAGGGCAGCAGACGCATGGGAACAGCACCACCTCCAAGTTCCCCTCCAAGTCACACACCATCCTGACTTAGAAGTATATCGCCGATACTTCATCATCGCTGGGTCAAAATCCTGGAACTCCCTACCTAACAGCACTGTGGGAGTACTTTCACCACACGGACTGCAGCGGTTCAAGAAGGTGGCTCACCACCACCTTCTCAAGGGCAATTAGGGATGGGCAATAAATGCTGGCCTTGCCAGCGACGCCCACATCCCATAAAAACGTATTTAAAAAAAAAGGTTGAGCAGGTTGGGCCTATACTCATTGGAGTTTAAAAGAATGAGAGGTGATCTTATTGAAACATATAAGATTTTGAGGGGGCTTGACAGGGTGGATGCAGGGAGGATGTTTACCCTCGTGGGGGAATCTAGAACTAGGGGGCATAGAAACATAGAAAAATAGGAGCAGGAGTAGGCCATTCGGCCCTTCGAGCCTGCTCCACCATTCAATATGATCATGGCTGATCCTCTATCTCAATACCATATTCCCGCTCTCTCCCCATACCCTTTGGCGCCTTTTGTGTCTAGAAATCTATCTAACTCCTTCTTAAATATAGTCATGACTTGTCCTCCACAGCCTTCTGTGGTAGAGAATTCCACAGGTTCACCACCCTCTGAGAGAAGAAATTTCTCCTCATTGTAAAGTTTCCAAAATTTGCAGATCCCCAAAAATCTAAGGAAAAGGGACTTTGGAACTACCCCAGAGTGATAAAAATGCATTTGGGCCTAACATAAGGAATTTAAGACCAAAACCAAGCTTTGGCATTTTAAAAGGCTGGAATTCAAGCCCCAGCAAACATTAACATTTGGACAATAGGCCCTGGGAGAAGGCAGCCCCACCCAAAACACAGAACCCATTAAAGAGACGCATAAAGATAGGAGTGCTAGGCCCAGCAAGAAACCCAAAACATGAGGACAATGCAAACTCCGATTAAACAACAGATCGACAGGACGCAAGCCATTTGACACTCAGTAAAAAGCCGTTCCTGTTGACGAGGTCTTACAATGACCAGGATTTGATTTGGTTTAGCATAATTGAAGGCCCATCAAGCAGTTACAACAGTTCAGTAAGAAGAGAGTTCAGAACATTTTAACACCAAGTTAAACCCATCAAAACTTAACAAGCCCGCAAAACCAAGACAATGGAATGAACAGGCCTCAACTGAAACCAAATCACTTCAGCACGAAACCATTTTTAGTAAGGGGTTCTGGGAGTGAAAAGAACAAAGGAGCTGAACAAGTATAATTGGGGGGCCTAATTCCCCAAGAGGCTCTCTCCGGACTCTCTGACAACGCTGGCACAGCTCCCTCTCGTCTCTGTTCCAGAAGCAGCACGTTCCAGGAAGACACTCAACGACCAGACCACCATCACAATCAACTTACCTGGATGGATTTCGCACTGTTAAAACCCCTGTTTGGTGAGCATTATCCCTGATCTCCTGAAACCGAAACCTAGCTAGATAGTGGGATTTTTGGGAGGGATAAGGGGTTTTGTATATTGTCATTCTCCCTCGCCTGTACCGTGTGTTCCCCAACCTGTTTAAGTGTTAAGTGTGTTTTAAGTTTGTTACCCTTTTCTTTTAATAAAAGTCAAAATTCTTTTCATCGGAACCTGTTGTCTACTGAATCTTTATTCACAACCCCTAAATAAGTCCAAGGTCTGAACCTGGGGCGTGGGAGCGATTCGAACCGCTGACTGAGTCAGGGGTAAGGCTGACCCCTACCACCACCACCCCCTACATCATCTCAGTCCTAAATGTCCTACCCCGTATCCTGAGACTGTGACCCCTCGTTCTAGACCCCCCCAGCCAGGGGAAACATCCTCCCTGCATCCAGTCTGTCTAGCCCTGTCAGAATTTTATACGTTTCAATCAGATCCCCTCTCATTCTTCTAAACTCTAGTGAATACAGGCCTAGTCAACCCAATCTCTCCTCATACGACAGTCCTGCCATCCCAGGAATCAGTCTGGTGAGCCTTCGCTGCACTCCCTCTATGGCAAGTATATCCTTTCTTAGGTAAGGAGACCAAAACTGCACACAGTACTCCAGGTGTGGTCTCACCAAGGCCCTGTACAACTGTAGTAAGACATCCTTGATCCTGCACTTAAATCCTCTTGCAATGAAGGCCAACATACCATTTGCCTTCCTAACTGCTTGCTGTACCTGCATGTTTGCTTTCAGTGACTGGTGTACAAGGACACCCAGGTCCCTTTGTACATCAACATTTCCCAATCTATCACTATTTAAATATTACTCTGCCTTTCTGTTTTTCCTACCGAAGAGGATAACTTCACATTTATCCCCATTATGCTGCATCTGCCATGTATTTGCCCACTCACTCAACTTGTCTAAATCGTCTTGAAGCCTCTTTGTATCCTTCTCACAACTCACAATCCCACCTAGTTTCATGTCATCAGCAAACTTGGAAATATTACATTTGGTTCCCTCATCCAAATCATTGATATATATTGTGAATAGCTGGGGCCCAAGCACTGATCCCTGCGGTACCCCACTAGTCACCGCCTGCCACCCCGAAAAAGACCCATTTATTCCTACTCTCTGTTTCCTGTCTGTTAACCAATTTTCAATCCATGCCAGTATATTACCTCCAATCCCATGTGCTTTAATTTTGCACACTAACCTCTTATGTGGAACTTTATCAAAGGCCTTCTGAAAATCCAAATACACCACACCCACTGGTTCTCCCTTATCTATTCTATCAGTTACATCCTCAAAAAACTCCCGTAGGTTTGTCAAACACGATTTCCCTTTCATAAATCCATGTTGACTTTGTCTAATCCCGTTGATATTTTCTAAAGTGTCCTGTTATCACATACGAACATACGAATTAGGAGCAGGAGTAGGCCACTCGGCGCTTCGTGCCTGCTCCGCCATTCAATAAGATCATGGCTGATCTGATTACTCCACATTCCCACCTACCCCCGATAACTTTTCACCCCCTTGCTTACCAAGAATCTATCTACCTCTGCCATAAAAATATTCAAAGACTCTGCTTCCACCGCCCTCTGAGGAAGAGAGTTCCAAAGACTCACGACCCTCTGAGAAAAAAATTCTCCTCATCTCAGTCTTAAATGGGCGACCTCTTATTTTTAAACAGTGACCCCTAGTTCTAGATTCTCCCACAAGAGGAAACATCCTCTCCACATCCACCCTGTCCAGACCCCTCAGGATCTTGTATGTTTCAATCAAGTCACCTCTTATTCTTCTAAACTCCAGCAGATACAAGCCTAGCCTGTCCAACCTTTCTTCATAAGACAACCCGCCCATTCCAGGTATTAGTCTAGTAAACCTTCTCTGAACTGCTTCCAACGCATTTACATCCTTCCTTAAATAAGGAGACCAATACTGTACACAGTACTCCAGATGTGGTCTCACCAATGCCCGGTATAACTGAAGCATAACCTCCCTACTTTTGTATTCAATTCCCCTTGCAATAAACGATAACATTGTATTAGCTTTCCTAATTACTTGCTGTACCTGCATAGTAACCTTTTGTGATTCATGCACTAGGGCACCCAGATCCCGCTGCATCTCAGAGCTCTGCAATCTCTCACCATTTAGATAATAAGCTTATTTTTTATTCTTCCTGCCAAAATGGACAACTTCACATTTTCCCACACGATACTCCATTTGCCAGATCTTTTCCCACTCACTTAACTTATCTATATCCCTTTGTAGCCTCATGTCCTCTTCACAATTTACTTTCCTACCTATCTTTGTGTCATCAGCAAATTTAGCAACCATACCTTCAGTCCCTTCATCCAAGTCATTTATATAAATTGTAAAAAGTTGAGGTCCCAGCACTGATCCCTGCGGCACACCACTCGTTACATCTTGCCAATCAGAAAATGACCCATTTATGCCTACTCTCTGTTTCCTGTTAGCTAGCCAATCTTCTATCCATGCCAATAGGTTACCCCCTACACCATGAGCTTTTATTTTCCGCAATAACCTTTGATGTGGCACCTTATCAAATGCCTTCTGGAAATCTAAGTACAGTACATCCACTGGTTCCCCTTTATCCACAGCACATGTTACTTCCTCAAAGAACTCCAATAAATTGGTTAAACATGATTTCCCTTGCACAAAACCATGTTGACTCTGTCTGATTACTCTGAACTTTTCTAAATGCCCTGCTATAACATCTTTAATATTAGCTTCCAACATCTTCCCTATGACAGATGTTAAGCTAACTGGCCTGTAGTTTCCTGCTTTCTGTCTCCCTCCCTTTTTGAATAAAGGAGTTACATTCGCTATTTTCCAATCTAATGGAACCTTCCCCGAATCTAGGGAATTTTAGAAAATTACAACCAACGCATCAACTATCTCATTAGCCACTTCTTTTAAGACCCTCGGATGAAGTCCATCAGGACCCGGGGACTTGTCAGCCTGCAGCTCCAACAATTTGCTCAGTACCACTTCCCTGGTGATTGTAATTTTCTTGAGTTCCTCCCTCCCTTCCATTTCCTGATTTACAGTTATTTCTGGGATGTTGCTTGTATCCTCTATAGTGAAGACCGATGCAAAATACCTGTTCAATTCAACTGCCATCTCCTTATTTTCCATTATTAATTCCCCAGACTCACTTTTTATAGGACCAACGCTCACTTTGTTAACTCTTTTCTTTTTTAAATATCTATAGAAACTCTTACTATCTGTTTTTATATTTCTAGCTAGCTTTCTCTCGTACTCTAATTTTTCTCTCCTTATTAATCTTTTAGTCATTCTTTGCTGTTTTTTATATTCTGTCCAATCTTCTGACCTGCCACACATCTTTGCGCAATTATATGCTTTTTCTTTCAGTTTAATACTATCTTTAAGTTAACCACGGATGGTGGGTCCTCCCCTTGGAATTTTTCTTTCTTGTTGGAATGTATATATTCTGTGTATTTTCAAATATCCCCTTAAATGTCTGCCACTGCAACTCTATTGACCTATCCCTTAATCTAATTTGCCAGTTCACTTTAGCTAGCTCTGCTTTCATGTCCTCATAATTGCCCTTATTTAAGTTTAAAATACTAGTCTTGGACCAACTCTTCTCTCTCTCAAACTGAATGTAAAATTCAATCATATTATGATCGCTGCTACCGAGGGGCGCCTTCACTATGAGGTCATTAATTAATCCTATCTCGTTGCACAATACCAGGTCTAGTATAGCCTGCTCTCTGATTGGCTCCAGAACGTGCTGTTGTAAGAAACTATCCCGAAAACATTCCATGAACTCCTCATCTATGCTACCTTTGCCCATCTGATTTTTCCAGTCTATATGCAGATTAAAATCCCCCATGATTATTGCCATACCCTTCTGACAAGCTCCCATTATTTCTTCCTTTATACTCCATCCTACCGTGTGGTTACTGTTAGGGGGCCTGTACACCACTCCCACAAGTGACTTCTTGCCTTTATTATTTCTCATCTCTACCCAAACCGCTTCTACATCCTGGTTTCCTGAACTTAGGTCATCCCTCTCTATTGTGCTAATACCATCATTAATTAACAGAGCCACCCCTCCACCTTTTCCCACCTTCCTGTCCTTCCTAAATGTCATGTACCCTTCAATATTCAGGTTCCAATCTATGTCATCCTACAACCATGTCTCTGTAATGGCCATCAGATCATATTTATTTATTTCTATTTGCGCCATCAGTTCATCTGTTTTGTTTCGAATGCTACGTGCATTCAGATGCAGAGCCTTTAGTTTTGTCCTTTTATTATTTTGGTAACCTCTAGCCTTATCTGTTGATTTACTCTTAGATTTGTACTCTCTATCCCTTCCTGTCACGGTCTGTTTATCATTTCCCATATTAATACCTTTCTCTATTGCCTTGTCTCTAACCTTTGAATTACCACATCTTCCCAAATTTGATCCCATGCCCCCAATATTTAGTTTATAATAGACTGCAGCATTTTCCCTACTACTGATGTTAGGCTAACCGGTCTGTAGTTCCCCGTTTTCTCTCCCTCTTTTTTAAATAGT
Organism: Squalus acanthias; assembly: GCA_030390025.1. NCBI lineage: Eukaryota > Metazoa > Chordata > Chondrichthyes > Squaliformes > Squalidae > Squalus > Squalus acanthias. Next base: position 28,995,875 of record CM059446.1, on the reverse strand, counting down.
GGGGTTACATTTGCCACCTCCACTCTGCAGAAACCGTTCCATAATCTATAGAATTTTGGAAGATGACAATCAATGCATCCACTATTTCCATGGCTACCTCTTTTAGTACTCTGGAATGCAGATCATCAGGCCCTGGGGATTTATCATCTTACAGTCCCATTAATTTCTCCAGCACTATTTTTTTTACTAATACTAATTTCCTTTAATTCCTCCTTCTCACTGGACCCTTGGTTCCCTAGCATTTCTGGGAAGTTATTTATGTCCTCTTCCGTGAAGACAGAACCAAAGTATTTGTTTAATTGTTCTGCCATTTCCTTGGTCCCTATTATAAATTCTCCCGTTTCTTACTGTAAGGGACCTACATTTGTCTTCACTAATCTTTTTCTTTTTACATACTTGTAGAAGCTTTTACAGTCCGCTTTTATGTTTCTTGCAAGTTTATTCTCATATTCTATTTTTCCCCTCTTAATCAATCTCTTGGTCCTTTTTTGTTGAACTCTAAACTGCTCCCAATCCTCAGGCTTGCTACTTTTTCTGGCAACTTTATATGACTCCTCTTTGGATCTAATACTATCCTTAATTTCTTTTGTTAGCCATGATTGGGCCGCTTTTGCTTTTGTGTTTTTGCGCCAGAAAGGAATGTATAACGGTTTCAATTCATGTATTTGTTCCTTAAATGTTAGCCATTGCCCATCCACCGTCATGCCTTTTAATGAATAGTTAACAGCATAGTTTCAGAATAAGGGGTCGCCCATTTAAAACGGAGATGAGGAGGAATTTTTTCTCTCAGAGGGTCGTGAATCTTTAGAATTCTCTACCCCAGAGAGCTGTGGAGGCTGAGTCATTGAATATATTTAAGGTGGATATAGACAGATTTTTGAATGGTAAGGGAGTCAAGGGTTATGGGGAGTGGGCAGGGAAGTGGAGTTGAGGCCAAGATCAGATCAGCCATGATCTTATTGAATGGCGGAGCAGGCTCGAGGGGCCAAATGACCTAGTCCTGCTTCTACGTCTTATGTGCGAACTGCTATGATATCAACAGGCTGTCTGAGCAGCCAATCAAAATGCAGAATTCTCACAGACAGCGAACAAGGAACTGAGTAAGCTCTTAAAATTCTAACTTTTTAAAAACGTTAAGTGGGAGCAAAAAAGAATTGGGGCTCTCACTTGGGGAAAAAGGCAAACCCGAAATAAAGATGGGCAAACTTTAAAAAACAGGTTTTTTAAAATTCTTTTGAAAAGTTTCTTAAAATTTTTTATTTTTTATTAAAGTGGACATATTTCACACTGAACAAAATTAAAATGTATTTTCCAGGCCCCTAACATTTTTCTTTTACCAGTAAGAACGCTGTCAAAGCCCCAGCTACACCAGATCCCTTCAGGTCTAACTTTTCGTGGGGAATTTAACGGCACAATTACTGCGGAAGAAAAAAGACTGGCATTTCTCCAGCACCTTTCACCACCAGACGTCACAAAGCGCATCACAGCCAATGAAGTACTTTTTGAAGTGTCCTCACTGTTGTAATGTAGGAAACGCGGCAGCCAGTTTTTGTGCACAGCAAGCTGCCACAAACAGCAATGTGATAATGATAATCAATTTTTAGTGATGTTGATTGAGGGATAAATATTGGCCCGGACACCAGGGAGAACTCCCCCTGTTCTTCTTTGAAATAGTGCCATGGGATCTTTTATATCCACCTATGAGAGCAGACAGGGCCTCGGTTTAACGTCTCATCCGAAAGACGGCACCTCCAACAGTGCAGCGCTCCCTCAGTACTGCCCCACCGACAGTGCGGCGCTCCCTCAGTACTGCACCTCCGACAGTGCAGCGCTCCCTCAGTACTGCCCCTCCTACAGTGTGGCACTCCCTCAGTACTGCCCCTCCGACAGTGTAGCGCTCCCTCAGTACTGCCCCTCCGACAATGCAGCACTCCCTCAGTACTGCCCCTCCGACAGTGCAGCGCTCCCTCAGTACTGTCCCTCCGACAGTGCAGCGCTCCCTCAGTACTGCCCCTCCGACAGTGTGGCACTCCCTCAGTACTGCCCCTCCGACAGTGTAGCGCTCCCTCAGTACTGCCCCTCCGACAATGCAGCACTCCCTCAGTACTGCCCCACCGACAGTGCGGCGCTCCCTCAGTACTGCCCCTCCGACAGTGTGGCACTCCCTCAGTACTGCCCCTCCGACAGTGTAGCGCTCCCTCAGTACTGCCCCTCCGACAGCGCAGCGCTCCCTCAGTACTGCCCCTCCGACAGCGCAACGCTCCCTCAGTACTGCCCCTCCAACAGCGCAGCGCTCTGTACGAAATAGTTGAGGAATCAATGTTTAAAACATTTCATCATCAAGGTGGGGACTTGTACGAAAGGCTGATATTTAGTAGACGAGAATCATATACATATAAATTCAAGTGTAGCCACTGATCAAATAATATTACCTATAATTACTCCTGGGTAACTAAAAAGCTAAGACTTGTTCAGAATGCAGCTGCAAGGACAGTCAAAAGCAGTTTTGATAACAAACAGCCACAGACTGCGAGTGAAGGTTAAATTGCTAAAAAAAATCATATTATGATGCTTAGTAGAAATTAGAATTCGCTTACCAAAACTAATTGCAACAATATTTAAATGATAATTAGTATAAGGACATAAAATGAGAGAGATCATGGAAGTTAAGGTATTTATCTGGTAGATTAAAGTGAGATAGTCTGGATACCTCAAAACTAGTGAAACAGCGCTGATATGGGCCCTTGGTATAAAGGCCTTGTACCAGGGAGGCAGGAAATGAAAGAGATAAAGTAAATTCCAATGGGGTGAAAAACTATAAACAAGATAACAAGACAGCAGAATAGGGCTGACGGAAAAATACTGGAAAGGCGGGATGCTACCTTAGTCTGAGTGACAATGGTATTTTGACCATTAGAACCAATTAAAGAAGGTGATTTTGTTAAAGACCATATCTGGACACTAGCCAAACCAACTGTTGATAAGAAAAGGGTTACAACCTCGATACTCAAAGAACAACTTTACACAGACTTACTGCGAGAACAAAGGAACAGACTTGAGACAACGGCATCTGTGTCCGAGAGGTTCCAGAGAGCTACTCGTTAAAACTATCACCTAATATTAAGTATATTACGCTGTAAGCTTAATAAATCTTTATCTATTGCTCAATCATACTGGCTGCTGCCTATTGGTGTCTTGTCCAAGAACTCTGAGAGATCATTAAGGTCTTACAAATTGGCACCCCAGATGGGACAAGACAAAGCGGCTAGTGTTGTGTAATAGATAGGACCTCGAAAGTAGCTTCCTGATCAGCTGCTGCTCTTGAGGAGGGATAAACCCCGTGGGGTGTGGGGAGTGCCCGTGAATTGCGCGCCGATAGTTATTGATGTTAGAGGTCTGTTAGGAAAATCACCAAATGGCTAGTAAAAGTTTTGTTAATGCATACAAGAGTAAATTAGACAGAGGCGCCTGTGCGGAGGAAGTACAGGTATTATTGATGGAATGTTAAATCAAAGGAGACCAAATCCCCTCTGAAGAAGTGATAAACTTTATTCAGGAACATGCGAATAAGAATAAACACGAGTTAAGAGAAAAACATAGCCAGGTGGTTAAGCAAAAAGTGCAGGAGAGAGAGGGAGAGATAAAGAAGGAAAAAGATTTAATTTGCAGGCTAACCAATCTGAGAACTCAGCAAAGGAAGGGAAAAAACAGGGATTTGGAAAGCCAGGAAAAGCTGCTGAGACGCCGATTTAAAAAGAGGGGGAAAAAAGAGTAATTTAAAGTTTTACCGACATGGAAGTTATTAACGTCTGTGGCAAGACAAATAAAACACAAGATTTGCTGAGTGAAAGAAACCTTAAAAAAATGCTGGAATTTCAGTTTGTGTGAAAATGTGTGTTAAAGAGTGAAAGTTTGCCTGACTATGAATGTTTAAGAAGTTACAGTATTCCTTTTGTCTGAAAGTCTGTCTTTAAAGCTCTACCACTTCTCTGTGTTAAAAGCGTTTAAAACTTTTGTCTTGTCTTGGATTTTGGAAGTTTTAAGAATGTGCGAATAAGATTGTGCCCTAAGAATTGGAAGAAAAAACTTTGAACTACAATTTAAGTTAAGCTGATGTGTAAAAACTGAGAAGAACAAAAAGTTTGTTTAACAAAAGATTAAGTTTCAGTCGAAGATTTATCCTTGTAGTCGCAGTTGCTATGGTGAAATCTTCCAAAGCAGTTTGATTTGATTTGTTTAAATGTGAAAAACTAATTTTTCTCCTGTTATATTCAATGTTTTTACAGTATTTTGGAAAAGCACCTGAAGGACAATAAGAAATATGATGTAATTTACTGTTTTCTGCAAGCATGTACTATTTTGTTTTGTTTTATCTGTTCTGTGTTTAGTTAATAAAGTATTGGTCTGAATTAAATTGGAATTGTTAAGGGTAACTAACCTTCTTGTGAAAACACAACTTTCTTTTTCGATTGGGAAAGTTTTTTTATTTACGTGAAGTGACGCAATTGCGTGCGCCTGACAATGTTTCACTCCACCTTCTTAAAAACCTACAAAGGAGTTAACCCTTTCCACTGACAGCTGTTTAAGTTCACCAAGCAACAACTTTAGTATGAAATTTAAAGATATTGGACATTATTAAATTTAAGTTTCTTAATTTTAAGCTACTATTTCCCCAGAGTGACAGAAGGAAAATTATGATTTGATAAATTAACCCCTTGGACTCGAAGCAGAGTCACAACTGATTCTCTTCTTTCTTTTGTTATATGAAAGTTACCTTGTAAACTGATTGCAGCACTTCTGTCTCTAATGTTAAAGTCACCTAGCCTGGGAATCACTTGTCTCTGAAATTGGAAATGGAAGATAAATTGATAGAAATTAAATTGAACATTGACAAAACCTGTCAGTTCAACAATACTGCTGTTTGGATTTTGGGATAATTTTGAAATAACAAAATGGACTCAGGCACTATATATTGGGTTACTTTTGGGAAAATAAAAGATCCTCTAAAATAATGATAAATAAAGAATGTTAATAACTTGGTCCAAGTGAGAATGTTTGATCTATGTTTTCAATCTTAAATATTGGCCCAGAAATTGATCTCGCTCTGTTCCCGCGGGGGTAAGGCTTCCCCGCGATCTCTCACTCCGCTTGTGCTTTTTCAGATCCAGCTCGCACGAACTTGATGTTCCAGACATCAGCTGGGCAGTGCTTGCGTATCCCACCGGCGTAGTGAATTCGTGCGAGCTGTGGGATCACGTGACTCAGTTAGAGCCAATGGCAGCACACCATCTTCCATTCATAAGTTTCACATACGTGCTGTGTAATCTATGAATCTTACACCCCCCCAAAATAACAGCTAAACCTCAATTAAATTTAAAAAAAACCATCACATTAATAAAATAAGTATAGTTAAATAAATTAACCATTTTAAATAAAAAATTAAATTTTTGAAAAAATTTAAAATCTTTTAAAAAGTTATAAAAATAAACTTACCTGTCTTTAAAGTCTCTAAAAAAGATATACCTGTTAAAAAAAATTCAAAAAAATACTTAATTCACTACTTACCTTGTTAAAAGTGGGTCTTACTCCTCCTTTTTCCATTTCTATAATCTTCCATACTTACCTGCGCGTCCAAAGCACGAAGTGCACAGCGTGCGCGCAGCCTGTACTCTCTCTCCAATTGCCGGGCATGCAGAAAACCGGCAATTGGAGAGAGAGTACGCAGTGCGTACTCTCGCGTCGCGGGATGAATTTTTGGCCCATTGTACTGGACAGTAAAGTTCCTCCAGGGCTCATGAATGAGATATGAATGATAATTAATGGGATGTGTAAAATGGAGAGAGGAAGTGATTGAGGGTGTGAGATAGAAACAGGAGAATTACACTACCAAATTAGACTTTTCCAAACTTTCTAGTGAAAGTTAGGAAAGTGTGGTTAAGAATAGTAAATTGATAGCTTTCTCTTGGAGACATTTGTGTCGCTGCCTATTATGAATTTTTTAAGAAAACTGAATTTGATAGTCTGGCCACTACCCAAGACATCAGAACCATGCGGTGGAAGATGGGCAAGGATCTCCAGACAATCTTTTGATAAGATCACCTGAAAGCCCGAGAAAGGCTTGTATCGGATGGCACGTGTGGCACGATATTGAGATACCAGTATGAGTGTGAAATGTGATTTGTTACGTATGAAGCAATTACCATCCAGAAATGCATGGTGAGTTTGCACTGAAGAACGGGTCTCAGACATGCTCAGTTACTTGACAATGGTATGACATGAAATAGTTAATGTGGCTCAGGAGAGCGAGACAATTTTTAAAGCATTGACACATACTCCATCGAGAAACTATCTAATGAATGAAACAATCAGAATAGAGTTAAACACACTGGTACCTGTTAGAGGGATTGAAAGTGAAGTTGAAGCGGAGAGTTACATGGAATTTGGATTGGGACAATTGAAGCTAGGGAGAAATCATGTTTAACAAGAATTATCCATAAGATGGATACGAGTAAAAGAGCGGTCTGGAGAATCTTTTAAGTCCATGATTTGCTGATTAGATATTAAACTGTAATGTTGCTTGAAATGATTGTAAGACTGAATTTAACTGTGACTGTAATAATTGTTTTGTAGGTAACAGAGCGTGGGAAAAACCAGTGCGAATCCAATATGAGGTGGTTTTGGTGGTGCCTCCTGTGTCACTACTACCGCAACTACCATGCTTTACGGGTCTAACGGGACCTGTCCCATCAACCAACATGTTTTACTCAATATCGAAACCTATGCTCAAGTGAAACTGACAGTAAATGAGATACTTCAGTATGAGCTGCACAATTATGTGGCACAATTCGGATACTACATTCCCCTGTTGTCTAAGGGTTTCAGTGAGCTCGTGATGCGACTGAACTCCTCCCTAAAGCATTTTTATGTTTTGGAGCAAGACAACTCGAGAATAGATATTGAAACTGACAGCATAAGGGACGATTCACACTGGTGGGATATTGTGCTTAATACATCAGCACCCTCTTAGGTTCATATTATTTCACACGCTCAGGTAGTTCTCCAACTTGTAATGATAGTGTATTTGATATATGTATACCTCTGTACTAAGACTTTGATACATAAGCCAATTAGGTACTCATGCCTATGACTAACCAGCACTAACAAAATTAATTGAGCACACCGTAAGAGAAGGTCCGAAGCAATGTAGAGGAGACCCCAGGCGGGGTAAGATCAGAGAAGATCCGAAGAAACAGAGGATACCCCAGGAGGGGCAGAATTGGAACACTGGAACAGTGAATTGAATTTAAGTAAGGGGTCAGATCAGGGCCGTTACTGCCAGATCGTATGATGCAGCAATAGGAGCAGCGGGCGGAGGAGAAAGGATAGACTGGGACGCACTAGAAGGCAAGAAATATCAGCACGGCCGACATGATGGTTGGAGAGACCCCAGGGTGTCCCTCAGCCATGACGATAGGGGGTCAGCCCCTGTGAGTGTCATAGTTAGCACCCAGGCCTATAATGAAAAGGGGGATAAAACCGCATTTGAGAAGCGCTCCGTTCCCCTCAATTAGAGGACTCCAATTTGCAGCAACACTAGACAGAGAATAGATTGAAATAGTCGAGGAATCAATGTTTAAAACATTTCATCATCAAGGTGGGGACTTGTAGGAAAGGCTGATATTTAGAGATATTTAGTAGACGAGAATCATATACATATAAATTCAAGTGTAGCCACTGATAAAATAATATTACCCATAATTACTCCTGGGTAACTAAAAAGCTAAGACTTGTTCAGAATGCAGCTGCAAGGACAGTCAAAAGCAGTTTTGACTAAGTTTTGATGACAAATAGCCACAGACTGTGAGTGAAGGTTAAATTGCTAAAATAAAACATATTATGATGCTAAGTAGAAATTAGAATTCGCTTACCAAAACTAATTGCAACAATATTTAAATGATAATTAGTATAAGGACATAAAATGAGAGAGATCATGGAAGTTAAGGTATTTATCTGGTAGTTAAAAGTGAGATAGTCTGGATACCTCAAGACTAGTGAAACAGCGCTGATATGGGCCCTTGGTATAAAGGCCTTGTGCCAGGGAGGCAGGAAATGAAAGAGATATAGTTTTTCACCCAATTGGAATTTACTTTAAACAAGACAACAAGACAGCAGAATAGGGTTGACGGAAAAATACTGGAAAGGCGGGATGCTACCTTAGTCTGAGTGACAATGGTATTTTGACCATTAGAACCAATTAAAGAAGGTGATTTTGTTAAAGACCATATCTGGACACTAGCCAAACCAACTGTTGATAAGAAAAGGGTTACAACCTCGATACTCAAAGAACAACTTTACACAGACTTACTGCAAGAACAAAGGAACAGACTTGAAACAACGGCATCTGTGTCCGAGAGGTTCCAGAGAATTATGGGGTTGAGAGCTACTCGTTAAAATAATCGCCTAATATTAAGGATATTACGCTGTAAGCTTAATAAATCTTGATCTATTGTTCAATCATACTGGCTACTGCCTATTGGTGTCTTGTCCAAGAACTCAGAGATCATTAAGGTCTTACAGCTCCCGCAGTACTGCCCCTCTGACAGTGCAGCGCTCCCTCAGTACTGCCCTTCTCCGACAGTGCGGCGCTCCCTCAGTACTGCCCCTCCGACAGTGCAGCGCTCCCTCAGTACTGCCCTTCTCCGACAGTGCGGCGCTCCCTCAGTACTGCCCCTCCGACAGTGCGGCGCTCCCTCAGTACTGCCCCTCCAACATTGCGGCTCTCCCTCAGTACTGCCCCTCCGACAGTGCAGCTCTCCCTCAGTACTGCCCCTCCGACAGTGCAGCGCTCCCTCAGAACTGCCCCTCCGACAGTACAGCGCTCCCTCAGTACTGCCCCTCCGACAGTACAGCTCTCCCTCAGTACTGCCCCTCCGACACTGCGGCGCTCCCTCAGTACTGGCCCTTCGACCGTGCGGAACTCCCTCAGTACTGGCCCTTCGACCGTGCGGCGCTCCCTCAGTTCTGTCTTCCTCCGACAGTGCAGCGCTCCCTCAGTACAGCCGCTCCGACAGTGCGACACTCCCTCAGAACTGCCTCTCCGACTAAATGGCGCTCCCTCAGACAATGCGGCGCTCCCTCAGTTCTGTCGCTCCAACAGTGCAGCGCTCCCTCAGTACTGCCCCTCCGACAGTGCATCACTCCCTCAGTACTGCCCCTCCGACAGTGTGGCGCTCCCTCAGTACTGCCCCTTGGAAGAGTGTGGCGCTCCCTCAGTACTGCCCCTCCGACAGTGCGGCGCTCCCTCAGTACTTCCCCTCCGACAGTGTGGCGCTCCCTCAGTACTGCCCCTCCGACATTGCGGCGCTCCTTCAGTACTGATCCTCTGACACTGCAGCACTCCCTCAGTTCTACCCTCCTCCGGCAGTAGAGCGCTCCCTCAGTACTGCCCCTGCGACAGTGCAGCACTCCCTCAGTACTGCCCCTCCAACATTGCGGCTCTCCCTCAGTACTGCCCCTCCGACAGTGCGGCTCTCCCTCAGTACTGCCCCTCCGACAGAGCAGCGCTCCCTCAGAACTGCCCCTCCGACAGTGCGGCGATCACTCAGTACTGCCCCTCCAACAGAGTGTTGCTCCTTCAGTACTGCCCCTCCGACAGTGCAGCGCTCCCTCAGTATTGCTCCTCCGACAGTGCGGCGCTCCCTCAGTACAGCCCCTCCGACAGTGCGGCGCTCCCTCAGTACAGCCCCTCCGACAGTGCAGCGCTCCCTCAGTACTGCCCCTCCGACAGTGCGGCGCTCCCTCAGTACTGCCCCTCCGACAGTGCAGCGCTCCCTCAGTACTGCCCCTCCGACAGTGCAGCTCTCCCTCAGTACTGCCCCTCCGACAGTGCAGCGCTCCCTCAGTACTGCCACTCCGACAGTGCAGCTCTCCCTCAGTACTGCCCCTCCGACAGTGCAGCGCTCCCTCAGTATTGCTCCTCCGACAGTGCGGCGCTCCCTCAGTACAGCCCCTCCGACAGTGCGGCGCTCCCTCAGTACAGCCCCTCCGACAGTGCAGCGCTCCCTCAGTACTGCCCCTCCGACAGTGCGGCGCTCCCTCAGTACTGCCCCTCCGACAGTGCAGCGCTCCCTCAGTACTGCCCCTCCGACAGTGCAGCTCTCCCTCAGTACTGCCCCTCCGACAGTGCAGCGCTCCCTCAGTACTGCCACTCCGACAGTGCAGCGCTCCCTCAGTACTGCCCCTCCGACAGTGCAGCGCTCCCTCAGTACTGCCTCTCCGACAGTGCGGCGCTCCCTCAGTACAGCCCCTCCGACAGTGTAGCGCTCCCTCAGTACGGCCCCTCCGATAGTGTGGCATTCCTTCAGTACTGCCCCTCCGACAGTGCGGCCATCCCTCAGAACTGCCCCTCCGACAGTGCAGCGATCCCTCAGTACTGCCCCTCCAACAGTGTGGTGCTCCTTCAGTACTGACCCTCCGACAGTGCAGCGCTCACTCAGTACTGGCCCTTCGACAGTGCGGTGCTCCCTCAGTACTGCCCCTCCGACAGTACGGTGCTCCCTCAGTACTGTCCCTCCGACAGAATGGCGCTCCCTCAGTACTGCCCCTCCCACAGTGTGGTGCTCCTTCAGTACTGACCCTCCGACAGTGCGGCGCTCCCTCAGTACTGCCCCTCCGACAGTGCAGCGCTCCCTCAGTACTGCTCCTCCGACGGTGCAGTGCTCCCTCAGTGCAGCCACTCCGATAGAGCAGTGCTACCACAGTACTGCTCCTCCGAAAGTGCGGCGCTCCATCAGTACTGCCCCTCCGACAGTGCGGCACTCCCTTAGTACTGCCCCTCCGACAGTGCGGCTCCCTCAGTACTGCCCCTGCGACAGTGCGGTGTGGAAGTGCAGTTTTTGTATCGGACAAAATGGCTTCCGTGAATTTAAACTGATACAAAATGCCCGACTCTGACTTGTGTGGAAAAGGAAAAATCCATTGTTATGTTCTTTTCGTGAAAATAACTTTAAATTTTAGACTATGCTGTCAGCAAAAGTCTGCCTGCACAAAAGAAAACAGGCTTAAATTGAGATAACCAAGGGCTAGTAAAGTAAACAAACAGGGCCTTGGCCTTGGGAAGAAAAAGAACAGACAGATAGACTCCATTTTATAGGGATTAGTTAGTCTCACCGTAAGGCATTTCTTACGTGTTTTTTTAATTGTTAACTTAGCTTACCTTAAACAACATGTCATGTGATTATTAGTGTATAAGAATACTCCATTTTCTGTGATTCAGCAGTCTGTCATCATAGCTAATTGGGCTATGATGCATTCTCCTTGCAAGTAAAATATAATAAAAAGCCTTCTTTGACGATATTGTTTACAAGAGTCTTAATCGGAAGTCGAAACTTCGACAGCAGCGCTCCCTCAGTACAGCCCCTCCGACAGTGCAGCCCCTCCGACAGTGCAGCGCTCCCAACAGTGCGACGCTCCCTCAGTACTGTCCCTCCGACAGTACAGCGCTCCCTCAGTACTAGCTCTCCGACAGTGCGGCATTCCCTCAGTACTCCCCTTCGACAGTGCAACCAACGCTCCCTCAATACTGACCATCCGACAGTGCAGCTCTCCATCAGTACTGCCCCTGCGACAGTGCAGCACTCCCTTAGTACTGCTGCTCCGACAGTGCGGCGTTCCCTCAGTACTGGCCCTACAACAGTGCGGCGCTCACTCAGTATTGCCCCTCCGACAGTGGAACGCTCCCTCAGTACTGCCCCTCAGACAGTGCGACGCTCCCTCAATACTGACCCTCCGACAGTGCGGCGCTCCCTCAGTACTGCCCTCTCAGTATTGCCCCTCCGACAGTGCGGCGCTCCCTCAGTACTGCCCATTCGGCAGTGCGGCGCTGCCTCAGTACAGCCACTCCGATAGTGTGGCGCTCCTTCAGTACTCACCCTCCGATAGTGTGGCGCTCCCTCAGTACTGCCCCTCCGACAGTGCATCACTCCCTCAGTACTGCCCCTCCGACAGTGCGGCACTCCCTCAGTACTGCCCCTCCGACAGTGCATCACTCCCTCAGTACTGCCCCTCCGACAGTGTGGCGCTCCCTCAGTACTGCCCCTCCGATAGTGTGACACTCCTTCAGTACTGACCCTCCGACATTGCGGCGCTCCCTCAGTTCTACCCTCCTCCGGCAGTACAGCGTTCCCTCAGTACTGCCCCTGCGACAGTGCAGCACTCCCTCAGTATAGCCCCTCCAACACTGCAGCACTCCCTCAGTTCTGCCCTCCTCCGACAGTGCTGCGTTCCCTCAGACAATGCGGCGCTACCTCAATACAGCCCCTCTGACAGTGCCGCGCTCCCTCAGTACAGCCCCTCCAACAGTGCAGTGATCCCTCAGTACTGCCCCTCCGACAGTGCTGCATTCACTCAATACTGACCCTCTGATAGTGTGGCGCTACCTCAATACTGCCCCTCTGACAGTGCAGCGCTCCCACAGTACTGCCCCTCCGACAGTGAAACGCTCCCTCAATACTGCCTCATCGACAGTGTGGCGCTACCTCAATACTGCCCCTCCAACAGTGTGGCGCTCCCTCAGAACTGGACCTTCGACAGTGCGGCGCTCCCTCAGTACTGACCCTCCGACAGTGCAGCGCTCGCTCAGTACTGCACCTCCGAGAGTGCGGCACTGCCCCTCCGACAGTGCAGCGCTCCCTCAGTACTGCCACTCCGACAGTGCAGCGCTCCCTCAATACTGCCCCTCCGACAGTGTAGCGCTCCCTCAGTACTGCCCCTCCGACAGGGCGGCGCCCCCTCAGTACTGCCCCTCCGACAGTGCGGCGCCCCCTCAGTACTGCCCCTCCGACAGTGCGGCGCCCCCTTAGTACTGCCCCTCCGACAGTGCAGCGCTCCCTCAGTACTGCCCCTCCGACAGTGCAGTGCTCGCTCAGTACTGCCCCTCCGACAGTGCAGCGCTCCCTCAGTACTGCCCCTCCGACAGTGCAGCGCTCACTCAGTACTGCCCCTCCGACAGTGCGGCGCTCCCTCCGTACTGCCCCTCCGACAGTGTGGCGCTCCTTCAGTACTGCCCCTGTGACAGTACTGAGGGAGCACCGCACTGCCATTCCGACAATGCGGCGCACCCTCAGACAATGTGGCGCTCCCTCAGTACTGCCCCTCAGACAATGCGGCGCTCCCTCAGTTCTGTCCCTCTCAGTTCTGTCCCTCCAACAGTGCAGCGCTCCCTCAGTACTGCCCCTCCGACAGTGCAGCTCTCCCTCAGTACTGACCCTCCGACACTGCAGCACTCCCTCAGTTCTACCCTCCTCCGGCAGTACAGCGTTCCCTCAGTACTGCCCCTGAGACAGTGCAGCTCTCCCTCAGTACCGCCCCTCCGACAGTGCAACGCTCCCTCAATACTGCCCCTCCGACAGTACAGTGCTCCCTCAGTACTGACCCTCCGACAGTGCGGCGCTCCCTCAGTACTGCCCCTCAGCCAATGCAGCGCTCCCTCAGACAATGCAGCGCTCCCTCAGCACTGCACTGGGATCTCAGCCTGGATTTTTGTACTCAAGTCTCTGGAGTGGGACTTGAACCCACAAGAGCTGAAGTTTTGGTCAGTTTCCCTGATTGGCGTGATTTCACTGATTGCTGGCTCTGTGGGTTCGGTGCAGCCTGTGTCGGAGCAGTCAATGGCAGACATGAGGATTTCCACATGCGCCTGCACATGAGCCAAATCCTGAGGTTGCGGTCAGTTTCAACGGCGGAATGACGGCGAACGCTGCTAGTTTGTCGTCATCATGACCGCAAATTCCAGGCCATTATTCCTTTTCAAGTATTTATCCAATTGCCTTTATTTACCAGCAACACTTACCGATCTGGGAGACGGTGAAACGCCTGACGCTCGGCCTCAGTTTCTGATACCGCTCCTCTGGAGAGTCGAAGAGGCTGCGGGGAACAGAAACTCCGCTTAGAAACTCTTCTTCACTCTCTGAGGCCGAACCTCGCTGTCATCTATGACCCCAAGCTCAGTTTCCGACCCTGTGGCCCTCTCCCATCACCAAGACCGCCTACTTCCACCTCTCCGTCTCCAGCCCAGCCTCAGCTCACCTGCTGCTGAAACCCTCATCCGTGCCCTTTGTTACCTCCAGACTCGACGAATCCAACACACTCCTGGCCGGCCTCCCACCTTCCACCCTTCGTCACCTTCATCTCATCCCAAACTCGGCTGCCCCGTCTCCAAACTCGCACCAAGTCCCGTTCACCCATCACCCCACCTTGTGCTTGCTGACCTACACTGGCTCCCGGTCCTGCAACACCTCGAATTTAAAATTCACATCCTTGTGTTCAAATCTTTCCATGGCCTCATCCCTCCCTATCTCTGTAACCTCTTCCAGCCCTACAACCCTCTGAGACCTCGGCACTCCTCCAGCCCTACAACCCTCTGAGACCTCTGCACTCCTCCAGCCCTACAACCCTCGGAGACCTCTGCACTCCTCCAGCCCTACAACCCTGAGACCTCTGCACTCCTCCAGCCCTACAACCCTCGGAGACCTCTGCACTCCTCCAGCCCTACAACCCTCTGAGACCTCTGCACTCCTCCAGCCCTACAACCCTGAGACCTCTGCACTCCTCCAGCCCTACAACCCTCGGAGACCTCTGCACTCCTCCAGCCCTACAACCCTCGGAGACCTCTGCACTCCTCCAGCCCTACAACCCTCGGAGACCTCTGCACTCCTCCAGCCCTACAACCCTGAGACCTCTGCACTCCTCCAGTCCTACAACCCTGAGACTTCTGCACTCCTCCAATTCTAACCTTGTGCACCCCAATTTCCGTCGCTCCACCATTGGCAGCCGTGCCTTCAGCTGCCTCAGCCCTAAGCTCTGGAATTCCCTCCCTAAACCTCTCTAGCGCTCCCTCTCCTCCTTTAAGATACACCTTAAAACCTATTGCTTTGACCAAGCTTTTGGTCATAGCCGTGACTCAGTGGGTCTCATTCTTTCTGTCTGAGTCAGAAAGTCATGGGTTCAAGGCCCCAATCTAGAGACTCGACCCCACAATCCAGCCTGAAGTCGCTCAATAGCAAAATACTGCGGATGCTGGAAATCAGAAATAACAACAGAAAATGCTGGAAATACTCAGCAGGCCAGGCAGCATCGAGGAGAGAGAAACAGAGTTAACGTTTCAGGTCTGGGACCCTTCATCAGAACTGGAAAAAGCTGGAGATGTAACAGATATTAAGCAGATGCAGGGACGGGGTTGGGGGGGGCGGTTTAGGAGGGGAGGAAGGAGTTGAAAGAACATACTGTGCTTATGTAAGAGGCAGGAAAGATAAAATGTTGCAAATGGAAATGGCAAAATCATACAGCATGAAAAATGGGGGCAGGGATTATTGTCTGAAATTGTTGAACTCAATGTTGAGTCCAGAGGCTTTAAAGTGCCTAATCGAAAGATGAGGTGCTGTTCCTCGAGCTTACGCTGAGCTTCACTGGAACAATGTAAGAGGCCGAGGACGGTGAGGTCTGAGTGGGCGTGGAGAGGTGAATTAAAGTGACAGGCGACCGGAAGCTCAGGGTCACCCTTACGGACTGAACGGAGGTGTTCCGCAAAGCGGTCACCTAATCTGCGTTTGGTCTCCCCAATGTAGAGGAGAGCACATTGTGAGCAGCGAATATAGTATACTAAATTGCAAGAAGTACAAGTAAATCGCTGTTTCACCTGGAAGGGGTGTTTGGGGCCCTGGACAGTGGGAAGGGAAGAGGTAAAAGGGCATGTGTAGCATCTCCTGTGCTTGCACGGGAAGGTGCCGGGCAAAGGAGGCGGGCTGTTCGGGGTGATTGAGGAGTGGACCAGGGTGTCGCGGAGGGAGCGGCCCATACGGAATGCTGAAAGGGGAGGTGAGGGGAAGATGTGTTTGGTGGTGGGATCACGCTGGAGGTGGCGGAAATGGCGGAGGATGATCCGTTGAATGTGGAGGCTGGTGGGGTGAAAGGTGAGGACAAGGGCAACTCTATCATGGTACCGGGAGGGAGGGGCAGGGGTGAGGGCGGAAGTGCGGGAGATAGAACGGACACGGTCGAGGGCCGTGTCAACCACAGTAGAGGGGAATCCTCGGTTGAGGAAAAAGGAAGACATGTCTGAAGCACTGGTATGGAAGGTGGCATCGTCAGAGCAGATGCGGCGGAGACGGAGAAACTGGGAGAATGGAACAGAGTCCCCCTGTCTGCACCTGCTTAATATCTGTTACATCTCCAGCTTTTTCCAGTTCTGATGAAGGGTCCCAGACCTGAAACGTTAACTCTGTTTCTCTCTCCTCGATGCTGCCTGGCCTGCTGAGTATTTCCAGCATTTTCTGTTGTTATTTCTGAAGTCTCTCATCCCTGGTACCACTCTGGCCAATCTCCCTTTAACCTTCTTGGCTCTAAGAAGAACAATTCCAGTCTCTCTAGGATAGTCAGTCACGTTGGACAATCCGAGCAGTCCTTACCTCAGTTGTGCAGAAGGTGAGCTGATAGAATGTAAACCGGTCAGTTCAGTGTCGATCGCTAAATAAAAACCACACAAATTCCAGTTAGATAACTTCAGCTAAACGGTTCCTTTTGTAAGGTGTGAACAGACCTAACCACATCAATCAGGGAGGGTCTGTGCAAAATCCTCGACATCTCTCGGTGAAAAGCAGGGCAGACAACCCGAATGCACAATGCATCCTGGTCATTGAACTGTACAGCACAGCAAGAAGCCATTCAGCCCATTGGCCACTGCTGCTCTCTGAATGCAGTACCGAGGGAGCGCTGCATTGTCGGAGGGGCAGTACTGAGGGAGCGCCGCACTGTCGGAGGGGCAGTACTGAGGGAGCGCCGCACTGTCGGAGGGGCAGTACTGAGGGAGCGCCGCACTAACGGAGGGGCAGTACCGAGGGAGCGCCGCACTGTCGGAGGGGCAGTACCGAAGGAGCGCTGCACTGTCGGAGGGGCAGTACTGAGGGAGCGCTGCACTGTCGGAGGGGCAGTACTGACGGAGCGCCGCACTGTCGGAGGGGCAGTACTGAAGGAGCGCTGCACTGTCGGAGGGGCAGTACTTACGGAGCGCCGCACTGTCGGAGGGGCAGTACTGAGGGAGCGCCGCACTGTCGGAGGGGCAGTACTGAGGGAGCGCCGCACTGTAAGAGGGGCAGTACTGAGGGAGCGCCGCACTGTCGGAGGGTTAGTACTGAGGGAGAGCAGCACTGTCAGGGGGGCAATACTGAGGGGGTGCAGCACTGTCGGAGGGGCAGTACCGAGGGAGCGCTGCACTGTCAGAGGGTCAGTACTGAGGGAGAGCCGCACTGTCGGAGGGGCAGTACTGAGGGAGAGCCGCACTGTCGGAGGGGCAGTACCGAGGGAGCGGCGCACTGTCGGAGGGGCAGTACCGAGGGTGCGCCGCACTGTCGGAGGGGCAGTACCGAGGGAGCGCCGCACTGTCGGAGGGGCAGTACCGAGGGAGCGCTGCACTGTTGAGGGGCTAGTACCGAGGGAACGCTGCACTGTCGGAGGGGCAGTACCGAAGGAGCGCTGCACTGTCGTGGGGCAGTACTGACGGAGCGCCGCACTGTCGGAGGGGCAGTACTGAGGGAGAGCCGCACTGTCGGAGGGGCAGTACTGAGGGAGCGCCGCACTTTGGAGGGGCAGTACCGAGGGAGCGCTGCACTGTCGAGGGGCCAGTACCGAGGCAGCGTTGCACTGTCGGAGGGGCAGTACTGAGGGAGCGCCGCACTGTCGGAGGGGCAGTACCGAAGGAGCGCTGCACTGTCGAGGGGCCAGTACTGAGGGAGCACTGCACTGTCGGAGGGGCAGTACTGAGGGAGCGCTGCACTGTCGAGGGGCCAGTACTGAGGGAGCACTGCACTGTCGGAGGGGCAGTACTGAGGGAGCGCCGCGCTGTCGGAGGGGCAGTACTGAGGGAGAGCCGCACTGTCGGTGGGGCAGTACTGAGGGAGAGCCGCACTGTCGGAGGGGCAGTACTGAGGGAGCGCCGCACTGTCGGAGGGGCAGTACCGAGGGAGCGCTGCACTGTCGAGGGGCCAGTACCGAGGCAGCGCTGCACTGTCGGAGGGGCAGTACTCAGGGAGCGCCGTGCTGTCGCAAGTGCTGTTTTTCAGATAAAGTCCCATTTGTTCTCTCAGGTGGACGTATAATATCCCACGGACACTATTTCGAAGAAGAGCCGGGGAGTTCTCCCCGGTGTCCTGGCCAATATTGATCCCTCAATCAACATCACTAAAAAACAGATTATCTGGTCATTATCACGTTGCTATTTGTGGGATCTTGCTGTGCGCAAATTGGCTGCCACATATCCTACATTATAACACTGACTACATTTCAAAAAAAGTACTTCAATGTCTGTCAAACGGGTTGGGACGTCTGAGGTGGTGAATAGCGCTGTAGAAATGCAAGTCTTTCTTTGTTTTCTTCCCTTAGTCACATCCCCATAATCACCCCTGTGCCCTTCTCTCTGAAACAGCTCTCTCCTTAGACCCCTTCCACTGCCCTTTTTCCCCATTCGGCCCATGAGAAAGAGAGGGAGAAAGAGAAAAACATCAAGCTCCCAGTATGATTTGGACAGGTTGGTTGATTGGGCAGATGCATGGCAGATGCAGTATAATGTGGATAAATGCAAGGTTATCCACTTTGGTGGCAAAAACAGGAAGGCAGATTATTATCTGAACGGCAATAGATTGGGAGAAGGGGAAGTGCAATGAGACCTGGGTGTCCTTGTGCACCAGTCGCTGAAGGTAAGCATGCAGGTGCAGCAGGCGGTTAAGAAGGAAAATGGTATGTTGGCCTTCGTAGCGAGAGGGTTTGAGTACAGGAGCAAGGATGTCTTGCTGCAGCTGTACAGGGCCTTGGTGAGACCACACCTTGAGTATTGTGTGCAGTTTTGGTCGCCTTATCTGAGGAAGGATGTGCAGCGAAGGTTCACCAGACTGATTCCTGGGATGGCAGGACTGTCATATTGAGTCGACTAGGCCTGTATTCACTAGAGTTTAGAAGAATGAGAGGGGATCTCATTGAAACTTATAAAATTCTAACAGGACTAGACAGACTAGATGCAGGAAGGCTGTTCCCGATGGCGGGGGAGTCCAGCACCAGGGGTCACAGTCTAAGGATAAGGGGTAAGCCATTTAGGACTGAGATGAGGAGGAATTTCTTCACCCAGAGAGTGGTGAACCTGTGGAATTCACTGCCACAGAAGATAGTTGAGTCCAATTCATTAAATATATTCAAGAAGGGGTTAGATATATTTCTTAAGGCTAAGGGGATCAAGGGATATGGGGAGAAAGCAGGGACAGGATACTGAATTTGGATGATCAGCCATGATCGCATTGAATGGCGGAGCAGGCTCGAGGGGCCGAATAGCCTACTCCTGCTCCTATCTTCTATGTTTCTATGATAATGGCAGAATTATCTGTTTTTAGTGATCTGTGATTGAGGGATAAATATTGGCCAGGACACCAGGAGAATAGTGTTCATGGGATCTTTTACATCCACCTGAGAGTACATGGGGCCTCGGTTTAACGTCTCATCTGAAACACGGCACCTCTGACAATGCAGCACGCCCTCAGTACTGCCCCTCCGACAGTGCGGCGCTCCCTCAGTATAGCCCCTCCGACAGTGCGGCGCTCCCTCAGTACTGCCCCTCCGACAGTGCGACGCTCCCTCAGTACTGGCCTTCCGACAGTGCGGCTCTCCCTCAGTACTGCCCCTCCGACAGTGCGGCACTCCCTCAGTACTGCCCCCCCAACAGTGCAGCACTCCTTCAGTACTGTCCCTTCCGACAGAATGGCGCTCCCTCAGTACAGCCTCTCCGACAGTGCAGCGCTCCCTCAGCACTGCCCTTCCAACAGTGCGGCACTCCCTCAGTCCTGCCCCACTGACAGTGCATCACTCCCTCAGTACTGCCTCTCCGACTGCAACGCTCCCTCAGCACTGCCATTCCAACTGTGCGGCGCTCCCTCAGGAATGCCCCTCCGACAGTGCAGCGCTCCCTCAGTACTCCCCCTCCGACAGTGCGGCGCTCCCTCAGTACTGCCCCTCCAACAGTGCAGTGCTCCCTCAGTACTGGCCCTCCGACAGTGCGGCGCTCCCTCAGTACTGCCCCTCCGACAGTGCGGCGCTCCCTCAGTACTGGCCCTCCGACAGTGCGGCACTCCTTCAGTACTCCCCCTCCGACAGTGTGGCACTCCCTCAGTACTGGCCCTCCGACAGTGCGGCGCTCCCTCAGTACTGCCCCTCCGACAGTGCGGCGCTCCCTGAGTACTGCCCCTCCGACAATGCAGCGCTCCCTCAGTACTGGCCCTCTGACAGTGCGGCGCTCCCTCAGTACTGGCCCTCCGATAGAATGGCATCCCTCAGTACTGCCCTAGAATGCCAGCCTAGATTTTTGTGCTCAAGTGTCCAGAATGAGGCTTGAATCCACCACCTCAGAGGTGTAGAGTGCTACCCACTGAGCCATTTCTAAATAAGTTGCAGAGTGGAAGGGATTTCCCGCTTTTTTCCAAGAGGGAAAACACGATTGATTTTTGATTTTTAAGTTGCAGATAGCTTTAAGAGAGAGAGAAAAACAACCCATTTGACCCAATTTAAGTCACAGCTAAAACCGAGCTGCGGAATTTACTCCCTCCCTCCCTGATTGATTGTCAGGATCCTCACCCACAAAGTCACACTTTGCAATCTCCTCCTGGATCTGAGGGCACATCTGCTGGAAGTTTGCGGCTATCACGTCGCACATAGTGGCTTTCTTTCCCACTCTGTCAATCGCTCCCCCACAGCTCCACGTGGTTCCCCTGCCGAGCCTTTTTGACGTCAGAGCAAATGGAGATACTGGCTGGCGGGGAGGCAGCCAATCGGCGTTCGACACCGCCCCCTTTTTCAAAATATAGTCTAAAGGGCGGGGCTTAGTCCTATTTGCTGCTAGAGGCGAATTTAAAGGGGCGTCGACACATTCCTTTGAATGCTTGTGGGGCACACCCTGAGCCACCTTCCCTTCAGAGGGATATTCGGCAATGGTAGACATTGCATAGTATTTACAGCACAGTAACAGGCCTTTCGACCCATCGGGTCGGTGCCGGTGTTTATGCTCCACACAGCCTCCTCCTGTCCTACTTCATCTCAGCCTATCAGCATCTCTTCCTTTCTCCGAAATGTGTTAAGAACATAAGAAATAGGAGTTGGAGTCGTCCATTCGAGCCTGCTCCGGCATTCAATAAGACCATGGCTGATCTTCTACCTCAACTCCACTTTCCTGCACTATCCCCATATCCCTTGTTTCCCTTAATATCCAAAAATCTATCAATCTCTGTCTTGAATATTATCAACTACTGAGCATCCGCAGCCCTCTTGGGTAGAGAATTCCAAAGGTTCACCATCCTTCTATGCTATTCGCCGAAACCACTCCTTGTGGTAGCGAGTTCCACCTTCTAACCACTCTCTGGGTAAAGAAGTTTCTCCTGAATTCTCTATTGGATTTATTAGTGACTATCTTGTATTTATGGTTGCCTAGTTTTGGTCTCCCCACCCCCCACAAGTGGAAACATCTTCTCTACATCTACCCTATCAAACCCTTTCATAATTTGAATTCTCTGCCCCAGAGGGCTGTGAATGCTGAGTCGTTGAGTATATTCAAGGCTGAGATCGATAGATTTTTGGACTCATGGGGAATCAAGGGATATGGGGATCAGGCAGGAAAGTGGAGTTGAGGTCGATGATCAGCCATGATCTTATTGAATGGTGGAGCAGGCTCGAGGGGCCGTAAGTTCAACTCCCGCTCCTACTCTTATGTTCTTAATCTTAAAGCCCTCTTTCAAGTCAGCCCTCAGCCTTCTCTTTTCTAGAGAAAAGAGCCCCAGCCTGTTCAATCTTCCCTGATAGTTGTAACCTCAGTTCTGTTATTCTTTCCTGCTAGGTATAACCTCAATATCACAGTGGCTGCTTCATCCACCATCCTTTTCTTTACTCATACATTTGTACTCCTTGATGAGCGAGTCACTGGCAAGACCAGGATTTATGGCCCATTCCTAGTTGTCCCTTGAGAAGGTGGTGGTGGGCCTTCTCTTGAACAGCTGAAGTCAGTACGGGCAATTCCCGTAGGTCAGGAGCTCCAGGATTTCGAGCCAGCAACAATGAAAGAACAGCCAATATACGTCCAGCCAGGATGGTCTGCGACTCAGAGGAAGAACATGGGGGTGATGGTGTTCCCATGCGCCTGCTGCCCTTGTCCTTCTAGGTGGTGGAGGTCACGGGTTTGGGAGGTGCTGCTGAAGTACCTTTGGCTACTGTGTGTGTACGTATTCACATGTATAAACTCATTCACAAACACACTTACAGAAACTCATGTACAAACTTACACGGAAACACAGAACTCTCGCACACATATACACTCACAAATATAGGAGGCCATTCAGCCCCTCGAGCCTGTTACATGGGAACAGGAGGAGGCCATTCAGCCCCCCGTTACATAGGAACAGGAGGCGGTCACTCAGCCTCTCGAGCCTGTTGCAGAGGATCATAAGGAGGTCCATTCAATCCCCAGGAGCCTTTTACAGAGGAACAGGAGGAGGTCAGTCAAGCCCCTCGAGCCTGTTACACAGCAGCAGGAGGAGGTCAGTCAGTACCACACACCGGGTGTGAGATCCGCTAACTCAACAGAGGCCAAGGGATGGAGCCTGGGTACTTCCTGCTCTGTGGGTGCGTGTGGGGCTCAGCACCCTCCTCACAAGCCCCAACGATCAAAGGTTAAAGCACCTAACAAGAAAATGACCAACAGAATTCAGCATGGGAATCAGTAAATCGACACTCGGCCCCAACAGAGAGAATCTTTTATTTAATTAGGACATAAATGCAGAGAGTTTGTTTCCATGCCGCTGGCCCGCTCTCACTCCCTTCCATCACCGGTAGACTCGCCGCGGTTCACTCAGTATTACTCCGGCTTCCTTCATCGCAGAGCGGAATCGCTGGACCTGCCGTTCAGAGAGAGATGGAAAGGTGATCAGCTCGTTTCACACCAGTCACAGCCCCCCCACCCCCGGGACTGTGATTCCCCCCTCGGTCGATCATACGCCCTCGCCCCCCCCCCCCACCCCCGGGACTGTGATTCCCCCCTCGGTCAATCATACGCCCTCGCCCCCCCACCCCCGGGACTGTGATTCCCCCCTCGGTCAATCATACGCCCTCGCCCCCCCACCCCCGGGACTGTGATTCCCCCCTCGGTCGATCATACGCCCTCGCCCCCCAACCCCCGGGACTGTGATTTCCCCCTCGGTCGATCATACGCCCTCGCCACCACCCCCCCCCCCCCCCCCCGGGACTGTGATTCCCCCCTCGGTCGATCATACGCCCTCGCCCCCCCCACCACCCCCGGGACTGTGATTCCCCCCTCGGTCGATCATACCCCCGGGACTGTGATTCCCCCCTTGGTCGATCATACACCCTCCCCCCCACCGGGACTGTGATTCCCCCCTCGGTCGATTATACGCTCTCCCCAACCCCTGGGACTGTGATTCCCCCCTCGGTCGATCATACCCCCCCGGGACTGTGATTCCCCCCTCGGTTGATCATACCCCGACCCCCCCCCCCCGGGACTGTGATTCCCTCCTCAGTCAATTTTCCCCAGAATCTGTGATTCACCCCTTGGGTCCATTATCTCGCCCTCCTCCTCCTCCACCACCGCCCCCCGGGTCTGCGTGTCCTCCCTCGGTCGATTTCCCCAGGGATTGTGATTCCCCCCTCGGTTGATTTCCGCAGGGATTGCGATTTCCCCCTCCAGTCGATTATCCCAGAATCTGTGACTTCCCCCCTCGGTTGATGTTCCCCAGAATCTGAGATACCTCCCCCCCACCCCCAGTCAATTACCCCAGGGATTGTGATTCCCCACTCGGTCAATGAGCCCAGTGATTGGGATTCCTCCCTTGGACAATGATCCCCCGGGATTATGATTCACCCCCCACCTCGGTCGATGATCGCCCCGAACCCCCCCCAACACGGATCCAGTCCAGTGCGACTCCCCCACCCCCAACCCACGACCCGTTAACCGTTCAGGACTCACTGACTCAGCTCGGTACTCCCACGGAATGGCCCGGAAGGTGACGTAGCTGATCCCGGCCTCCAGGCAGCGCTGAGCCAGCACGCGGCCCACATTCTCCGCAGCTGCGGCATCCCGGGTGCTGTACAAGTGCTTCTTGATGGCCCAGTCCTGGGTTGAGGCTGAGGCCACGGCCTTCCCCCCGCCCCCTCTGGGCTCCACATAGGCCGTGACGTGTTGCTGGGTCTTCCTGAAGCGCAGCCTGGCAGAGTCAACAATAAATAAAGTGAGGCCTACAGGGCGGAACTACCATGGCAACCGTCTCCATACAAACCAAGGCCTGTACCATAATGACCCCATGGATGAGGCTTTTGAAGCTTAAACTACCACAGTGAGCAAGGCCTTTACGTCTTTTCGCAATGGCCCCGCCTACGAGGATCACGCGAGGCCTGCAAACCTGACGGGAACCCCCAGGATTGCGAATACACAGCCAAGGACTGGCAGTGGATGGTGGGACCAAATCTAGCCAAGATTCAGGGGTTGCTTTAGGCCCCAAGAGGCCTCGGATGGTCACGAAGGCCAACAATTTTGAAACAAAAGCCTGTATAGATTAAATAAAAAGCACTGGGGCTCATTTCTAGAGGGTTTAGAATTGAAAAGCAGAGAAATCATGTTAAAACTTGTATAGAACCTTGGTTAGGCCACACTTGGAGCATTGTGCACAGTTCTGGTCTCCATATACCTTGGGTAGACCACACTTGGAGCACTGTGCACAGTTCTGGTCTGGTTAAACCACATTTGGAGCACTGTGCACAGTTCAGGTGTGGTTAGACCACATTTGGAGCACTGTGCACAGTTCTGGTCGCCATATACTATGGTCAAACCACACTTGGAGCACTGTGCCCAGTTCAGGTGTGGTTAGACCACACTTGGAGCACTGTGCCCAGTTCTGGTCTCCATATACTATGGTTAGACCACATTTGGACTACTGTGCACAGTTCTGGTCTCCATGTACTATGGTTAGACCACATTTGGAGTACTGTGCACAGTTCTGGTCTGGTTAGACCACACTTGGAGCACTGTGCACAGCTCTGGTCTGGTTAGACCACACTTGGAGCACTGTGCACAGTTCTGGTCTCCATATACTATGGTTAGACCACACTTGGAGCACTGTGCACAGTTCTGGTCTGGTTAGAGCACAGGGCTTTGTACAGCTGCAGCAAAACTTCCTCCCCTTTCTGTCCTATCCCACTAGATATAAAGGCTAACATTCCATTAGCCTTTTTAATTATTTTTTGTACCTGACCACTACATTTTAGTGATCTGTACATGGACCCCTAAATCTCTTTGGACCTCCACTGTTCCCAGCTTTTCACCATTTAAAACATACTCGGATCGATCCTTTTGAGCCCAAAGTGGCTGACCTCACACTTTCCAGCGTTGAAATCCATCTGCTACAGTTTCGCCCACTCAATTAATCTATCAATGTCTCTTTGTAATTTTATGCTCCCGTTTACACTACCTACTGTACCACCAATCTTTGTGTCATCGGCAAACTTGGATATATGGCTTGCTATTCATAGAACATAGAATCATAACAGCATAGAAGGAGGCCATTCGGCCCATCGTGCCTGTGCCTGTGCCTGTGCTTTGGTCGAGCTCTCCAATCAGTCCCACTCCCCCGCTCTTTCCCCATAGCCATACAAATTTTTCCCCTTCAAGTATTTATCCAATCCCCTTTTGAAAGTCACTATTGAATCTGCTTCCATCGCCCTTTCAGGCAGTGCGTTCCCGATCACAACAACTCGCTGCGTAAAACATGTTTCCTCCTGTCGTCTGTGGTTCTTTTCTCAATCACCTTAAATCCGTGTCCTCTGGTTATCGACCCTCCTGACACTGGAAAGTTTTTCCTTATTTACTCTATCAAAACCCTTCAAGATTTTGAACACCTATCAAATCTCCTTTTAATCTTCTCTGCTCCAAGGAGAACAACCCCAGCTTCTCCAGTCTATCCACATAACTGAAGTCCCTCATTCCCGGAACCATTCTAGAAAATCTCATCTGCACCCCCTCTAAGGCCTTGACATCTTTCCTAAAGTGCGGTGCCCAGAATTGAACACAATACTGCAACTGAGGCCGAACCAGTGATTTATAAAGATTTAGCAATAACGTCCT
This sequence comes from Squalus acanthias, assembly GCA_030390025.1. Taxonomy (NCBI): domain Eukaryota; kingdom Metazoa; phylum Chordata; class Chondrichthyes; order Squaliformes; family Squalidae; genus Squalus; species Squalus acanthias. Next base: position 28,969,669 of record CM059446.1, on the reverse strand, counting down.
TGCTTTGAACTCCATGCCTCTATTAATAAAGCCAAGGATGCCGTAAGCCTTTTTAACAGCCTGCTCAACCTGCCCTGCCACCTTCAATGATTTGTGCACATATACCCCCAGGTCTCTCTGTTCATGCACCCACTTTAGGATTGTACCCTTTAGTTTATATTGCCTCTCCTCATTCTTCCTACCAAAATGTATCAGTTCACACTTCTCCACGTTAAATTTCATCTGCCATGTGTCCGCCCATTTCACCAGCCTGTCTATGTCCTCCTGAAGTCTGCTACTATCCTCCTCACTGTTTAATACATTTCCGAGTTTCCCAATCCAGTCATGACCGGCTGCAGCCATGTCTCGGTAATGGCCAGCATGTCACACCCTCTCAGACTTATTTGAGCAACACCAACAACAACATACAGCGCCTTTAACCTAGTAAAGGCGCTTCACAGGAGCGTTATCAAACAAAATCTGACCCCAAGCACATAAGGTAATATTAGGACAGGTGACCAAATCCCTGGTCAAAGAGGTAGGTTTTAAAAAAGAAAGACTTGCATTTATATAGCGCCTTTCATGACCACCGGACGTCCCAAAGTGCTTTACAGCCAATGAAGTACTTTTGAAGTAGTCACTGTTGTAATGTGGGAAACGAGGCAGACAATTTGCGCACAGCAAGCTCCCACAAACAGCAATGTGATAATGACCAAATAATCTGTTAATGTGATGTTGATTGAGGGATAAATATTGGCCAGGACACCGGGATAACTCCCCTGCTCCTCTTCAAAATAGTGCCATGGGATCATTTACGTCCACCTGAGAGAGCAGTTTAACGTCTGATCCGAAACTGCGCTGCACTGCAGGGTCGGCCGAGATTTCTGTGCTAAAATCTCTGGAGTGGGACTTGAACTCACAACCTTCTGACTCAGAGGCAAAGGTGCTACCAGCTGAGCCAGAGCCGACACTAAGGAGCATTATTAAGGAGCATCTTAAAGGAGGAGAGAAAGACAAAGAGGTTTAGGGATGCAATTCCAGAGCTTAAGGGCCTCGGCAGCTGAAGGCACGGCCGCCAATTTCTGCTCATCCAGTACTGGATGTCGGACAAGCAGACTGACAGCTTAGAGACAGTGGAGCATCTAATTCACTCCATGTATTTCTTATACTCTGTGCGTTAGTATATAAAACTCTTACTTGGACAAGCGTCCTCGGAAAGAGAAGGCTGAGGGGTGACCTGACAGAGGTTTTTAAGATAATGAAAGGGTTTGATAGGATAGACATAGAGATGTTTCCACTTGTGGAGGAGACCAGAAGTACAACAACAACTTCTATTATATAGCACCTTTAACGTAGTAAAACGACCCAAGGCGCTTCACAGGAGCGATTATCAAACAACATCTGACCCCGAGCCCCACATGGAGATATTAGAACATGTGACCAAAAAGCTTGGTCAAAGAAGTAGGTTTTAAGAAATGTCTTAAAGGAGGAGAGAGAGGTAGAGAGGCGGAGAAGTTTAGTGAGGGCATGCCGCAGCTTCAGGCTTTGGTAGCTGAAGGCACGGCCACCAATGGTGGAGCGATAAAAATCGCTCAATAGGCCAGAATTGAAGGAGCGCAGAGATCTCTGATGGCTGAAGGAGGTTACAAAGATAGGGACGGCTGTAGGGGCTGAAGGTTACAGAGATAGGGAGGGTTGTAGGGGCTGAAGGTTACAGAGATAGGGAGGGTTGTAGGGGCTGGAGGAGGTTACAGAGATAGGGAGGGTTGTGGGGCTGGAGGAGGTTATAGAGATAGGGAGGATTGTAGGGCTGGAGGAGGTTATAGAGATAGGGAGGGTTGTGGGGCTGGAGGAGGTTACAATGCTAGGGAGGGTTGTGGGGCTGGAGGAGGTTACAGAGATAGGGAGGGTTGTAGGTGCTGGAGGAGGTTGCAGAGATTGGGAGGGTTGTAGGGATGGAGGAGGTTACAGAGATAGGGAGGGTTGTAGGGGCTGGAGGAGGTTACAGAGATAGGGAGGGCTGTAGGGCTGGAGGAGGCCACAGAGGGAGTTGAAAAGGATGGAAATTTTAAAATCAAGGTGTTGCCGGATTGGGAGCCAATGTAGGTCAGCGAGCACAGGGGCAATGGGTGAACGGGTCGTCGTGCGAGTTAGGACATGGGCAGCAGAACTAGGGGGCTATCAATATAAGATAGTCACTAATAAATCCAATAGAGATTTCAGGAAAAACCTCTTTTCCCAGAAAGTGTTGAGAATGTGGAACTCGCCTGCCGTAGGGAATGGTTGAGGTGAATAGCATAGAGGCATTTTAGGGGAAGTTAGATAAACACATGAGAAAGGAATAGAAGGATATGCTGATGGGGCGAGACGAAGTAGGGTGGGAGGAGGCTCGTGTGGAGCATTAACAGGTCGAGGATGGAGCCTGGGCCTTTCTTGCTCTGCCCTGTATCTCACCGGTGCCAGTAGGTGTGACCTGGCCAGGTGGTTTGCCAGCCCTTGTCCTTCCTCGCCAGGGCCAGGCGCTCCAGGTTCCGCGGGTTGCGGTTGATGAACTGCGATACGACGACTCCGTTTTCCACGGTGTCCCGATCTGACGCTGGCTCAGCCCGCGAGGCTGCGCCCGAGGCCCATCGCAAACCTGCGGGAGAGATCGCAGTTATTCGGAACTCTATCCAGAGAGATGTGATCACAAAATTGGTGCAAAGAAATCGTAGCAACAAGGGGGTCATAACACCTGGAGAGCGTAGCACTAGGGGAAGGTCGCAGCAACGGGAGTCTGTGATTCCTCCCATGGTCAATGAGCTCCCGGGGAGCTTGTGATTCCTCCCATGGCCGATGAGCCCCCCAGGAGTCAGTGATTCCTCCCATGGCCGATGAGCCCCCAGGAGTCAGTGATTCCTCCCATGGCCGATGAGCCCCCGGGAGCTTGTGATTCCTCCCATGGCCGATGAGCCCCCGGGGAGCTTGTGATTCCTCCCATGGCCGATGAGCCCCCGGGAGTCAGTGATTCCTCCCATGGCCGATGAGCCCCCGGGAGTCAGTGATTCCTCCCATGGCCGATGAGCCCCCGAGGAGTCTGTGATGGCCGATGAGCCCCCGGCAGTACCTGTCCGAGACCCCGCGGCCCCTCCGCCGGTCAGCCTCAGACTCAGCGCCGCCGCCATTCCGCGCCAACCCCGAGACACAGAGAGGCCCCGCCCCCCGAACTCTCACCCCGCCCGCCCGCCCACTCTATGAAACGTCACGACGAGTGGCTGGCTCTTAAAGGGGCAGCGTCCTGGGAAAAGAAAGTGAGAGTGTGAGAGTGACAGTGTGAGAGAGAGAGAGAGAGAGAGAGAGTGAGTGTAGGAGTGTGTGAGAGAGTGAGTGACAGAGTGTGTGAGAGAGAGAGAGAGTGAGTGTAGGAGTGTGTGAGAGAGTGAGTGACAGAGTGTGTGAGAGAGAGAGAGAGTGACAGAGTGTGTGAGAGAGAGAGAGTGAGTGACAGAGTGTGTGAGAGAGAGAGAGAGTGAGTGTAGGAGTGTGTGAGAGAGTGAGTGACAGAGTGTGTGAGAGAGAGAGAGAGTGACAGAGTGTGTGAGAGAGAGAGAGTGAGTGACAGAGTGTGTGTGAGAGAGAGAGAGAGTGACAGAGTGTGAGAGAGAGAGAGTGAGTGTAGGAGTGTGACAGAGAGAGAGAGTGAGTGACAGAGTGTGAGAGAGAGAGTGAATGACAGAGTGTGAGAAAGAGAGAGAGAGAGAGTGAGTGACAGAGTGAGAGAGAGAGAGAGAGAGAGAGTGAGTGACTGAGTGAGAGAGAGAGAGAGAGAGTGAGTGACAGAGTGTGAGAGAGACAGAGAGAGAGAGTGAGTGACAGAGTGTGAGAGAGACAGAGAGAGAGAGTGACAGAGTGTGTGAGAGAGAGAGAGAGAGAGAGACAGACAGAGGGAGAGAGAGACACAGAGAGAGAGAGAGACAGACAGAGAGAGAGACAGAGAGACAGAGAGCGAGAGACAGAGAGAGGGATAGACAGACAGACAAAGAGAGGGAGAGAGAGACAGACAGAGGGAGAGAGAGAGACAGAGAGAGAGAGAGACAGAGAGAGAGAGTGAGTGACAGAGAGCGAGAGACAGAGAGAGAGAGAGTGAGTGACAGAGAGTGAGAGAGACAGAGAAAGAGAGACAGACTGAGAGACAGACAGAGAGAGAGACAGAGAGAGAGTAAGACAGAGTGAGAGAGAGAGAGACAGAGAGTGAGAGAGAGACAGAGAGAGAGACAGAGACAGAGAGAGTGAGAGAGACTGAGAGACAGTGAGAGAGAGACAGAGAGAGAGAGAGTGAGAGAGAGACAGAGAGGGGGTGGGAGAGAGAGAGAGACAGAGAGAGAGAGGGACAGGGTGAGAGAGAGAGAGAGACAGAGAGTGAGAGAGAGAGACAGAGAGAGAGCGAGAGAGAAAGAGACAGGGCGAGAGAGAGAGACAGGGTGAGAGAGACAGAGCGAGAGAGAGAGACAGAGCGTGAGATAGAGAGAGAGTGAGAGCGTGAGAGAGAGAGAGAGACAGAGCGTGGGAGAGAGAGAGTGAGAGAGACAGAGACAGAGAGACAGAGTGAGAGAGAGAAACAGAGAGAGGGAGACAGAGAGGGAGAGGGAGTCAGACAGGGTGAGGGAGAGAGACAGAACGACAGAATGAGAGAGAGAGACATAGTGAGTGACAGAGTGTGAGAGAGAGAGTGAATGACAGAGTGTGAGAAAGAGAGAGAGAGAGAGAGTGAGTGACAGAGTGAGAGAGAGAGAGAGAGAGAGAGAGAGTGAGTGACTGAGTGAGAGAGAGAGAGAGAGAGTGAGTGACAGAGTGTGAGAGAGACAGAGAGAGAGAGTGAGTGACAGAGTGTGAGAGAGACAGAGAGAGAGAGTGAGTGACAGAGTGTGTGAGAGAGAGAGAGAGAGTGAGTGACAGAGTGTGAGAGAGACAGAGAGAGAGAGAGTGAGTGACACACTGAGAGAGAGACAGAGAGAGAGAGTGAGAGAGAGAGACAGAGAGGGGGTGGGAGAGAGAGAGACAGAGAGAGGGAGAGACAGAGGGACAGGGTGAGAGAGAGAGAGAGTGAGAGAGAGAGACAGAGAGAGAGCGAGAGACAGGGTGAGAGAGAGAGACAGAGCGAGAGAGAGAAAGACAGAGCGTGAGAGAGAGAGAGAGTGAGAGCGCGCGCGAGAGAGAGAGAGAGAGAGACAGAGCGCGAGAGAGAGAGAGAGTGAGAGAGAGAGACAGAGAGAGGGAGACAGAGAGAGGGAGAGGGAGACAGAGAGTGAGAGAGAGAGAGAGGGAGAGAACGAGAGACAGAGAGAGGGATTGACAGACAGACAAAGAGTCATAGAGTCATAGAGTTATACAGCACAGAAAGAGGCCCTTCGGCCCATCGTGTCCGCGCCGGCCATCAAGCCCTGTCTATTCTAATCCCATTTTCCAGCACTTGGTCCGTAGCCTTGTATGCTATGGCGTTTCAAGTGCTCATCTAAATGCTTCTTGAATGTTGTGAGGGTTCCTGCCTCTACCACCCTTTCAGATGAGAGAGAGAGACAGAGACTGAGAGAGAGAGACAAAGAGAGAGCGAGAGAGAAAGAGAGACAGGGTGAGAGAGAGACAGAGCGAGAGAGAGAGAGACAGAGTGTGAGAGAGGGAGAGACAGAGCGCGAGAGAGAGAGAGGGACAGGGTGAGAGAGAGAGAGAGACAGAGAGACAGAGAGAGGGACAGGGTGAGCGAGAGAGAGAGACAGAGAATGAGAGAGAGAGACAGAGCGAGAGAGAGAGAGACAGAGTGTGAGAGAGAGAGAGTGAGTGACAGAGTGTGAGAGAAAGAGAGAGAGAGTGAGTGTAGGAGTGTGACAGAGAGAGAGAGTGAGTGACAGAGTGTGAGAGAGAGAGTGAATGACAGAGTGTGAGAAAGAGAGAGAGAGTGAGTGACAGAGTGTGAATGAGGCAGAGAGAGAGAGTGAGTGTAGGAGTGTGAGAGAGAGAGAGAGTGAGTGACAGAGTGTGAGAGAGACAGAGAGAGAGAGAGTGAGTGACAGAGTGAGAGAGAGAGAGAGAGAGTGAGTGACAGAGTGTGAGAGAGACAGAGAGAGAGAGTGAGTGACAGAGTGTGAGAGAGACAGAGAGAGAGAGTGAGTGACAGAGTGTGAGAGAGAGAGAGAGAGAGTGAGTGACAGAGTGTGAGAGAGACAGAGAGAGAGAGAGTGAGTGACACAGTGAGAGAGAGACAGAGAGAGAGAGTGAGAGAGAGAGAGAGAGGGAGAGAACGAGAGACAGAGAGAGGGATTGACAGACAGACAAAGAGTCATAGAGTCATAGTGTTATACAGCACAGAAAGAGGCCCTTCGGACCATCGTGTCCGCGCCGGCCATCAAGCCCTGTCTATTCTAATCCCATTTTCCAGCACTTGGTCCGTAGCCTTGTATGCTATGGTGTTTCAAGTGCTCATCTAAATGCTTCTTGAATGTTGTGAGGGTTCCTGCCTCTACCACCCTTTCAGATGAGAGAGAGAGACAGAGACTGAGAGAGAGAGACAAAGAGAGAGCGAGAGAGAAAGAGAGACAGGGTGAGAGAGAGACAGAGCGAGAGAGAGAGAGACAGAGTGTGAGAGAGGGAGAGACAGAGCGCGAGAGAGAGAGAGGGACAGGGTGAGAGAGAGAGAGAGACAGAGAGACAGAGAGAGGGACAGGGTGAGCGAGAGAGAGAGACAGAGAATGAGAGAGAGAGACAGAGCGAGAGAGAGAGAGACAGAGTGTGAGAGAGAGAGAGACAGAGCGCGAGAGAGAGAGAGGGACAGGGTGAAAGAGAGAGAGACAGAGAGTGAGAGAGAGAGACAGAGAGAGCGAGAGATAAAGCGAGACAGGGTGAGAGAGAGATGGGGAGAGAGAGAGAGACAGAGCGAGAGAGAGAGAGACAGAGTGTGAGAGAGAGAGAGACAGCGCGAGACAGAGAGTGAGAGTGAGGGAGAGAGACAGAGTAAGAGAGAGAAACAGAGAGAGGGAGACAGAGAGACAGAGAGAGACAGAGAGTGAGAGAGTGAGAGAGAGAGAGAGGGAGCGAGCGAGAGACAGAGAGACAGTGAGAGAGAGAGAGACAGAGAGGGAGAGAGATGGAGACAGAGTGAGACAGAGAGAGTGAGATGGACAGGGACAGTGGGAGAGAGAAAGAGACAGAGAGAAAGAGGCAGAGTGGGAGAGAGATAGAGACAGAGAGAGTGAGAGAGAGACAGAGAGAGGGAGAGTGAGTGACAGAGTCTGAGAGAGACAGAGAGAGAGAGAGTGACAGAGTGCGAGAGAGAGAGAGTGAGTGACAGAGTGTGAATGAGGCAGAGAGAGAGAGTGACAGGCAGGGTGAGGGAGAGAGACAGAGCGACAGAATGAGAGAGAGAGACAGAGAGAGACAGAGAGAGACAGAGAGTGAGAGAGAGAGAGAGAGGGAGAGAGCGAGAGACAGAGAGACAGTGAGAGAGAGAGAGACAGAGAGACAGAGAGGGAGAGAGATGGAGACAGAGTGAGACAGAGAGAGTGAGATGGACAGGGACAGTGGGAGAGAGATAGAGACAGAGAGAGGGAGAGAGAGACAGACAGAGGGAGAGACAGAGAGAGAGAGAGACAGACAGAGAGAGAGAGAGACAGAGAGGGATAGAGAGAGAGACTGAGCGAGAGAGAGCGAGAGACAGAGAGAGGGATAGACAGACAGGCAAGGAGAGGGAGAGAGAGAGACAGAGGGAGAGAGAGACAGAGAGAGAGAGACAGACAGAGAGACAGAGAGAGAGAGACAGAGCGACAGAGAGGGAGACAGAGAGAGAGATGGAGACAGAGTGAGACAGAGAGAGAGATGGAGACAGAGTGAGACAGAGAGAGTGAAATGGACAGGGACAGTGGGAGAGAGAAAGAGACAGAGAGACAGAGACAGAGTGGGAGAGAGATAGAGACAGAGCGCGAGAGAGAGAGAGACAGAGTGGGAGAGAGAAACAGAGAGAGGGAGACAGAGCGAGAGGGAGAGGGAGACAGACAGGGTGAGGGAGAGAGACAGAGCGACAGGATGAGAGAGAGAGACAGAGTGAGAGAGAGAGAGACACAGAGAGAGACAGAGAGTGAGAGAGAGAGAGAGAGAGGGAGAGGCGGAGAGCGGGAGAGTGAGTGACAGAGTCTGAGAGAGACAGAGAGGGAGAGAGAGACAGACAGAGGGAGAGAGAGACAGAGAGAGAGAGAGAGACAGACAGACAGAGAGACAGAGAGGGATAGAGAGAGAGACAGAGAGAGAGGGAGAGAGCGAGAGACAGAGAGAGGGATAGACAGACAGACAAAGGGAGGGAGAGAGAAAAGAGAGAGAGAGAGAGAGAGACAGAGACACAGCGAGACAGAGAGAGAGAGAGACAGAGAGGGAGACAGAGCGAGAGATGGAGACAGAGTGAGACAGAGAGAGTGAGATGGACAGGGACAGTGGAGAGAGAAAGAGACAGAGAGACAGAGACAGAGTGGGAGAGAGATAGAGACAGAGCGAGGGAGAGAGAGACAGAGAGAAGGAGACTGAGTGACAGAGTGTGAGAGACACAGAGAGAGAGAGAATGAGTGACAGATTCAGAGAGAGAGAGTGACAGTGTTGCAGCCAGCCTCGCAAGAGTCTCTGGCTTTTGTGAAGGGTGAGCGGGTCCCCTGACCTCGCCTCACGTAAACTTCAATGTTCGCTGAATAAACTTTAACTAAACCTATCTCTAAAGCTCCCATCATTTTACCATTTTCTGTTAAAATTAAACTACACACTTAAACCGATTTAAAACTATAAAACTTATTCTTAACCTTAAACTATAAACTTATTCTTAACCTTAAACTATAAACTTAGAAACTTATCCTAAACTTATTACTGTACAGCGCCGCCCATTCCCAGGGCGGCCCCTTTAAATTCTGAGAAGGCTGCTGCGAGCTCTTCCCGACGGTGGGAGGGCACTGACCCCTTCCTTTGATCTGCCGCAGCCTGTTGCTGCACTGACCCCTTCCTTTGATCTGCCGCAGCCTGTTGCTGCTGCGATGGGACTGGGCCCTTCCGGGGCTGCTTTAACCTTAAGCCTGCGCCTTGGGGCAGTCTGTGGACATGACCACATCTTCCTGGGCTGGGGTGCTCGACTGGACCTACGAGGAGTTGTCGGGGGCAGGAATCCCAGGACCGACGGACCGGGTTCCGAGACTTCCACCAGGATGACCTGTGGTCCCATCACAGTCGCTGGCTCCGCCTCCCCTGACTCCGCCTCCCTGACCTCGGGACTTGCAGCTTGTGGCACCGCCCTGCTCGGCCCAGCAGGCGGCCCTTCCCTCGCAATCCCTACCTCCCCCGAGGGCAGGACGTTCAAGGCGGGCGGCTCGGGCTCTGAGGTTTCCGCCGTCACGCCCTGTGGTCTCACAGTGGCTGGCTCCGCCTCCCTAGCTCCTCCCTCCTGTGTTCGGGACCTGCAGCCTCGGTGTCCACCCTGTGTGGATCTCTATCTGCAGCCCCTGTCCTCCCTATACCTGAATCGGGGGCGACCCTTGCGTTCCCCGATTCCCACTCGTCCTCATCACTATCCTCATCTGACTCGAGTTCCTGGAACTCTCCCTCATCTGACTCCCAACCCCACAAAAATGTTTCACAATTTTCCAGGATGTCTCCTCCCCTGATGCAAGCTGCTTTGCCTGCCTGTGTGCCTTGTGGTCCTACCTGGGGCTGCGAGTCCCCACTCGCAGCTTTTGCCCCTGTGGTTTTCCCTTGTGCACCTGGCTTGTACAGTTTGCACTGGTTTAAATCCCTGCTTCTGGCTACCCTGTAGGCTGCTTTTATCTCTCTAAGCTGCCCTTCTAGCCTGAGCACGTCTAACTTTCCCATTAAGCGGGCGTTCTCCTCCCGCAGGGCCTGCTCTCTAAGCTGCCCTTCTAGCCCATCTATTTTCCCTATTAAGCGGGCGTTCTCCTCCCGCAAGGCCTGCTCTTTTAACCTGGCCTCCTCACAGGAGGCCCCCTCCTGTGCGTGTCTTTTAAAAGGACACAGGTAGGCAGGCTGCGTGGGCTCTAGTCATTGGGTATGGTTAGACGGGCCTGCGGCACCTGCGGGGCCGGTAGCAACCGCCACTTTTCCATGTGCACTCATGAAGTTGCGCATGGCTCCCAACACTGTTTCGAGGTCGTCGGGAGGGGTGGGTGCACTAGCTTCCCTAACAGAGACAGGCATCTGGGCTCGGGCTGCGGGATTTTTATCCCTGGAATCCTTCCAAGGGTTTCTGCAGTTCTTGCGCCAGTGCCCTGTCCTCCCACACCCGTAACAAGCATTACTTGCCTGCGGGGCGCGGTTACCCTCCTGATGCCACTCCTTTTGAGCCGGGGCTGCGGGTCATACCTCATGTACTTTTCCCTCAAGGGGACGTGTTCCCATACCCCTTATATTACGGTATCCTACCGTGAGTCGATTTAAGACCGACTCTTCCGTAATGTTGGGGTCAGTGGGATCAAACCACGCTTTTGCCTGCTCTCTGACGGCTGGCAAACTGTTGGCTACTATACACCTGAGCCAATGAGTTAAACCGACGCCGTCCACAGCGTCGCGCTCTGGCGCACCTGGACAGCTGCGCTGATATACTGGCCACAGCCTGTCGGCAAAAACCTTCGGGGGTTCTCCCTCCATCTGCACTGTCTGTCCCACTCTAACAAACGGACCTTCATCGTCCGTCCCCAATACTTCTAGGACCTCATTTTTTAATGCCTCATAGGTCTTGGTTCCCCTCTTGCTCTCGTCCGAGAGACACTGAAGGATTGAACTGCCTAACAAAAATAACAGCATTTTTGCTGTTTCCCCATCGTCGCAGCCGTTAATGGCTGCGGTTTGCTCAACTTCTCTAAAGTGTACGGAAGGGTCGTCTGACTCGGTCAGCTTCCGTACGTGATTTATCATAACTCTCAGCTGGTGTGAGCTGTGAGGCAACATAAGCTGGTTGAGGAGATCCCCTGGTTCCTCCCCACCGTTTCTGTTTGGGCCCCTTTTTATACCCGTAACTGGACACAACGGTCCCTTTTCCACTTCTCCCTCAGTGGGCTCTTTCGTTTCTTCTACTACTTCCTCCCTTACCCAGGTTTCCGAATAGCTGGGTGGCGCGGAGGGCGTAGTGGCTAATACTTCCTTTGCTTTACTTGGTGGGAATTTCTGAGACTCCTCATTTACTAGCGGCTGGTGTGCTGACGGACTGATAAGGCACACCATGCCGTGCGCTTTGTTCACGGCCCTTTTAAGGTGTTCTATCTCCTTTTGGCAGACGCTATGATCGGCCCCCTGAAATTTATCCTCAAGGGCCATCTTATATGCCGCCCTAACCCCCGTTAAGCTCTCTTCCTGGGCTCTTATTTGGGCAGCTTGGCGGGCACATCGTTCCTTTAGTCTGCCCTCACTTAACTTTGCCTCAGTGACCTGGCACTCGAGGTAATCTATTTTTGCTTTATGGTGACTGGTGATTTCCTGGCGTTCTCGGTGCAGCGCACTTAAATTCCTAATGAGCAACTCCCCTCCAGAGACTTTCTCATCCATTTCCTCCTCTAAATGCCTGATCCGAGCAGTTTGCGCTGTAATGATCTGGTTTGAAATCTGGACCTGCCTTTTGTAACACATTAACCAGACTGCTTTCTCGACTGTCTTTTTATGTTCCTTACTATCTGTCCACCTCTCGGCTGCCTCTAGTGGACACTTATCCGCTAACAAGTCACTTATCCATTTCTTAGTTAAATTTACCTTTCCGAACACATAATCTGCTATCTTTTCCTGCATAACATTTCGTACATTCACACCAAAGTCTAACACACTACCCTCTCGCTGCCAGTGTCCTGCCGCGGTCGCCATTTTCTGTAAGGGTTTTTTGTCTCTCAGCCTGTGAGATTCGTGTGGCTCTGTGCAGCCCGGGTGCTAGTGCGGGTTTAGGCCTTGTTGCCTGTTCTGGTCTCCAGCCAGTCTGGGAGCACTAGACACACCTGTGAGTGGTTCGACCCACTCGCCCTTACGGTTCTAGACACTGGACTTAGATGCTGTAAGGGTTTTTGTCTCTCAGCCTGTGAGATTCGTGTGGCTCTGTGCAGCCCGGGTGCTAGTGCGGGTTTAGGCCTTGTTGCCTGTTCTGGTCTCCAGCCAGTCTGGGAGCACTAGACACACCTGTGAGTGGTTCGACCCACTCGCCCTTACGGTTCTAGACACTGGACTTAGATGCGAGAGCAGTAATGGAGATGAAACTCAGGTAGACTCGGTTGAATGGTACGAAATGGAAAATCTTTATTGCATAGTACTTAGGATTACGAAATACATGTCATACGCACAGATTAATGACAGTACAATCTTACACGCAGTTATGTAATTAATTTCAGGGAAACGAGGAACGAACGACACATCGTAAATGGGGGCACACATTACAATTATCCTTAATACTTGAAACCCTCCCCTATCAATATCTGTCCTAAGCTAGATTCGTAGGATTCGAGACTCATGCTCACCACTCGTGATAACTCGGAGAATTCCGAAAACTCTGATCGGATGTTTTTCACCGCAGCGCCCACGTGTCGATCAGGGGGTCTCCTGGCCCCACTTGTTTACTCGTTCTGCTCCGGCTAGCAGGCTGGAACGTCTGCTGTCATGAAGATCTGTGTTGTCCTCGGAGTTCCGACTCTACTCAAAAAAAGAGTCTTCCTGTGCCCTCACACCGGTTCGATAAAACTCGAAGAAGAGTCTTCCTGTGTCAGTTCTGTAGAACTCAAAGAAGTCTTCCTGGCAAGGAAAATGTCTATTCGACCTTCAGGCGCGGTCGGGGCTTACTGACCGTGGCGATAAGTATGGTCTTCTTCTCTTCTCATCTCATCTCATCTCATCTCATCTCATCTCATCTCATCTCGGGCCTTCGGTTCCAACACCGTTTACCGACTTATCGGAATGGTGCGCTGTAAGGGATTTGACGTGCGTGTCTCTCAGCCTGTGAGATTCACGCGGCTCGGTGCAGCCTGTATGTCAGTGCGGGCTTAGGCCTTGTTGCCTGTTCTGGTCTCCAGCCAGTCTGGGAGCACTAGACACACCTGTGAGTGGTTCGAATCACTCGCCCTTACGGTTCTAGACACTGGACTTAGATGCGAGAGCAGTAATGGAGATGAAACTCATGTAGACTCGGTTGAATGGTACGAAATGGAAAAATCTTTATTGCATGATATTCAAGATTACGAAATACATGTCATAAGCACAGATTAATGACAGTACAATCTTACACGCAGTTGTATAGCTAATTCTAGGGAAACGAGGAACGAACGACACACCGTAAATAGGGGCACACATTACAAGTATCCTTAATACTTAAACCCTCCCCTATCAATATCTGTCCTAGCTAGATTCGTAGGATTCGAGACTCATGCTCACCACTCGTGATAACTCGGAGAAATTCCGAATAGCTGATCGGATGTTTTCACCACAGCACCCACGTGTCGATCAGGGGGGTCTCCTGGTCCCACTTGTTTACTTGCTTCTGCTCCGGCTAGCAGGCTGGAACGTCTGCTGTGATGAAGATCTGTGTTGGTTGGTTTAACAGGCACTGTCCGGATGGGTTTCACAGACCAGTCAATATCATCTTGGAGGATCTTCCGAGGTCCGTTCTTGCAAGTTCAAAGAAGTCTCCCTGGCAAGGAAACTTGGCTATTCGACCTACAGGCGCGGTCGGGGCTTACTGACCGTGGCGATGAGTATGGTCTTCCTCTCTTCTCATCTCATCTCATCTCATCTCATCTCATCTCGGGCCTTTGGTTCCGATGCCAGTTACCAACATAGGTCTTCGTTACGCGACACGAGGTAGATCCGAACGGATCATAAAGTTCAACAGTCTTTTTCAAAGAGGCACCAGGCAAGCAGGAACAAGACTACGAGTCAAAACACAGGAGCAGCCACGAGGATACGAGTCGATCGGATAAGAGAAAGATGGACGGTTGGAGCTTGTAATTATAGTACAAAATCTTCCGTTTCCCGCCCAACCTTAATGCCCTTTCTTTTGTTTGGGTTTGGCGCTCAAATGTCTTGTATGGGTGATCTCCGTTCTTAATGGGTTTCGGGGCTACTCGTAAATGCCTGAGTACCTGTTAATATTTCTCCCATTGTTAAATCGGTCGGTGTTCTCCCTGGAGGGGTTTTGGGGCTTCCAAGTGTTTTGTATAACGACCCGCTAACGGCTCTCTCATCGTAGAGTCGTTGGGATTTTACATATTAATGTCTTTGGATGGGCCCTTGATTACTTGGTACAATAGCTTTCATTCGTACCTGGGAGACCGATTTCAGTATTTATGTGTATACTGCAAACCCATAATGTCTCGTGTATTATCTTCAATGTGCTGAATCTTAATCGATCTTGCACAAATGTTTATTGGAACGCCATCTTGTCTGCCTGTCGAAAAGTCTAGAATGTTCTGTCACGAGGTGCGGCGGCCATTTTACAGGCTGCTTGTGTCCACTTTGAAAAACCTGACAGCATTCTGCTGAAATAAAAGCTGTTTGAACGAAACTCTGTGTTTTCTCCTTATTAATAAAATCGCGATATATTGCGAATTCTACAGTCCCTCCTGTTGATGCGAATAACTCCGCTTATCGTATCAAAAATAATAGTGGTGAGCAATATTATCTCGATTTTCTCCAAATCCAGAAAATTAATCCCATAACTTTAACCTAGCTAGGGTCTCTGTGTCGTCCTTATTTCCCAAGAAAATTACATTTTATATCACCGTAGGCATTATTTGCCTTTAAACTTACACCACTTGTTTTCCTTCCCGGCGTAACCAGGCCGATGCCTCTCGTATCACCTGTATATTCATCTTTTATTCAGGGAAAGGAAAAAACAAAACCAAAACCAAACAATCATTTTTAACTACAACACCATCACCAAAATAATCAACACCAACTCTTAAAACATGTCGAGTTCCAAACGTATTTACAGTCTTTGAAAATCATGATCGAGTACAAACTTCCGCGGCGCACGTGGCGAGCGGGAGTGACGCCATTTTCCGATCACACGGTGCTTTCGTCGTGCACGCGCACGTAACGTTCTCGCCACTCTCCCGTGTTTTCATGCTTGGTGAGGCGTTTGCCTCTTTTACAATGTACGATCAATAGGTACACTACAATAAAAACTTGGCATACAACTAAAATGTGGGAGGCTATTCTGATCCATGAAGGCACTTCAATATTGGTGAACAGATTCCACCACGGTGGAATTACTATATTCAGAATGTCTGTCCCTATTTTGACAGTTTTCTGTTCGAGTGTGTAAAAATGTTTCTGTGACACCGCGACGGCTTTCAAAAGCTTGGTGAGGTGTTCAGGGAGAGGGGGAATGAGGTATCCGAAATGCGCGACGAATCGCTGCAAGTCGGTGAAATTCTCTTTTACTGTTAGATGAACAGTGGATGGTTCAGGGATTGGGACAATTCGCTGTTGTGCTCCTTGAACTTCCGCCCTGGGTTTAAAACAGAAACTGCTGTCACTCACCGGACACCGGCTACGGTTTCCATGCTGGTAGTGTTGCGCTGCAGTGGTAACACAATATGTTCCACCCCCGATGTATGCTACCTGCGGAGGCACATGATCTTGTGCCATTGCCTCCATGGTGCAATTCATGGACTTGGCGCCAGCCGTTCTGAACCCGCACTGTGGTGTTAAAAAGGCATTCAAGTGCTGGGGACACAGTATTATGTGTGCTCCCCTGCCACGACAACCAGAGAGATCTGTACCTGTCATCGTTTGCTCCCAGCGGATGACGTAGGGTGGAACCGCTGCATAGCGAATGTGGGCTCCCCCCTGAATGACACCAATGTTCTCTACCCGATACACCGGGGCGGGCTTTGCTGTGTCGCCCAGAACCGGCATACGTAGTACTATACCCATAATGGTATGGTTTGATCGTCCGCAGTCCACGGGGACTGGGTAAGCTTCTGAAGCTAGCCTGAGCTGGCACGGGCTTAATGCGTTCTGAAAAGGGTGGAGCGCCCGCAGGTGTTTGTTACTTATCCAGGACGGGACCAAACCTTGTTTTAAATCCTCCAAATTACTGCGGCCCTCGCCCAGTAACCACGCCCCGTAAAGCACGCACACCTCGTTCTGCGCAGCTTGATCGGATGCATTCCGATCTTCCCTAATCAGGGCATTTACCGTCTTGGCATGTTTCTCCAGCTCTGCTATAATTTCCTTTAAATGGAGAGTCATGGCTTGGTCCTCGTGTAAACCCGACCCAACCACTTTATTCTCATCTGTTAGAATGTCTTTTAATTGTGTCTTTAAACCATTAATCTGGGTCTGCAGCTCCACACTGTCTAGAGCGTTGACCACAGATGTACCCGTGTTAAAAGCAGTGAACGCGTCGTTCACTACACCCCTTCTTTGCCTCCCTACTTGATCCAAAACTTCATGTGGTGCGGTGTACAAACTTGTTTTATCAATTTCCGCGAAATCGAATTCGTAAAATTGTCTGAACATCTTGGTCAACAGGACCTGATACAACTGTTCCGTCTTTTTGGGGCACCACTCTGGTAACCGCACCTCGGTGAGATTTAAAATCACCGAGGCCACCGCGTAATGTACCCCCTGGAATAGTATCTGGTCTGTGGGGACCAGTACCAAACCATTCCTGGGTCCCTTACTAGTTTTAGGGCACCCTTCCTCTTCAGCTAGAACCACCGGAATCGTGGGCGGGGCTTTGCGTGGGCGCGTAATGAGTTCAGTGGCATTTACCGGGATCGAAGAGTATGGGGCTCCGCACCCCATGGTGCTCGCATCCCACCTCATCCCCTGTCCGTTATCCTGCCACTGATTAATGAAAAATATGGATATGCCTTTGGGGCAAGGGTATTTTGACCCCCACATGCATACATAAATTCCCTCGTCCGGTTCCCACCATTTGTCCCAACAGACTTTCACTTGTCCGTTTGTCCCCGTAATTGTCCGATGGGTATTATTACCCAGTCGTTCCCACTCGACCGAAGAGTTCCTCATGTTTTTGCTCAGCTTTCGCAGCCACCACCATCGGCTCAATGGGACATTCCCACTACAAGTCAAACAAATCCGTTTGCCGACGGTGACGCTGATCCTGGGTGCGATGATCCTTACTTTGGGGCACATTAAAGAAGTCTCTTGGTAGGCAAACCCCGATGTGCTAGAATACTCCGTTGAGTTCGTTCCCAGCCATCCTGGCCACCTTCCCTTGTGGAAATAGGTTGTGGTCTCCTCAGCCTCCCGTCTTCCGGTCCCATCCACCGCGATGGGGGCCGTGTCCCCGGAGCATCCGAACACCACGACATCCTTGGTGCGGCCTCGATAGGCCAATCCACATCCGATTGCCGCGAGCAATACTAGAATTCGTTCCATCCTTCCTTGGTTCCTGTGATCAGATAGAATGAGGTAGCCAGCCTCGCAAGAGTCTCTGGCTTTTGTGAAGGGTGAGCGGGTCCCCTGACCTCGCCTCACGTAAACTTCAACGTTCGCTGAATAAACTTTAACGAAACCTATCTCTAAAGCTCCCATCATTTTATCATTTTCTGTTAAAATTAAAACTACAACTTAACCTGATTAAAACTATAAACTTATAACCTTATCTAAAACTTATAAACTTATTCTTAACCTTAAACTATAAACTTAGAAACTTATCCTAAACTTATTACTGTACAGCGCCGCCCGTTCCCAGGGCGGCCCCTTTAAATTCTGAGAAAGCTGCTGCGAGCTCTTACCGACTTTGGGAGGGCTCTGACCTTTTCCTCTGATCTGCCGCAGCCTGTTTCTGTACTGACCCCTCCCTCTGATCTGCCGCAGCCTGTTTCTGCACTGACCCCTTCCTCTGATCTGCCGCAGCCTGTTGCTGCTGCGATGGGGCCGGGCTGTATCTGGGCTGCCTTAACCTTGAGTCTGCGCCTTGGGACAGACTGGGGCCATACCCATATCTTCTTGGGCTGGGGTTCTCTACTTGACCTACGGGGAGTTGTCAGGGGCGGGGATCCCATGACCGACGGACCGGGTTCCGAGACTTCCATCGGGACGACCTGTGGTTCCACCACAGTCGCTGGCTCCGCCTCCGCTGACTCCGCCTCCCTAACCTCGGGGCTCGCAGTTTGTGGCTCCGCCCTGCTCGGCCCAGCAGGCGGCCCTTCACTCGCGATCTCTGCCTCCCCCGAGGGCGGGACGTTCAAAGCGGGCGGCTCGGGCTCGGGGGTCCTCACCGTCACTCCCTGTGTTCCCACTGCGGCTGGCTCCGCCTCCCCTAGCTCCTCCCTCCTGTCTTCGGGACCTGCAGCTTGTGTGTCCACTCTGTGTGGATCTCTATCTGCAGCCCGTGTCCTCCCTATACCTAAAATGGGAACGTTCCTTACGTTTCCCAAAAACCACTCGCCTTCATCACCATCCTCATCTGACTCCCATCCCCACAAAAATGCTTCATGATCCTCCAGGATGTCTCCTCCCCTGATGCAAGCTGCTTTACCTGCCTGTGTGCCATGTGGTCCTACCTGGGGCTGTGCTTCCCCACTTGCGGGGTTTACCCCTGTGGTTTTCCCTTGCGCACCTGGCTTGTACAGTTTGCACTGGTTTACATGGAACCACTTAGTGCGCCGAGGTACCTTTACGGCGTATACCATGGGACTCGCCTTATCTACAATGTTGTAGGGTCCCATATACAGTGGTTCCAGACTCCCTACTCTGGCGTAGTTTCTGACCATGACCTGGTCTCCTACTTCCCACTCCCGCGTTTTGCGGGGTTCCAGCAACAGGCGATTGCCCTGATGCTGCCTTCCCATGTTCCCAGCCGCCTGCTCATAAACCTGCTTCAGGCGCTCCAAGAGGGTCTGGGCAAACTTGTCCCTGCTTATCTCTTGGAGCTGACCCTCAGTGAGCACCGGCGCTAGCACATGGGTGGGGGTTCGCATGAGCCTCCCAGTCATCACCTCGTGCGGGGAATACCCCGTACTTTTCGACTGACTGGCCCGGACCCCCATGAGGACTAAAGGCAGAACTTCCGCCCATTTTTGGGGCGAGTTCCTAGTCTCTTTCCTCAATTTCTCCTTCAGGGTCCGGTTCATGCGTTCAACAATCCCGGATGACTGGGGATTGTGTGCTACGTGCCACTTCCCTTCAATGCCCAAAAGCATGAGGGTGTTCTGCATCAACTGGCCGGTGAAATGACTCCCTTGGTCTGACTCCACAAAACGGGGGAGTCCCCACCGCGAGAACACTTCCCTGACCAAGATTTTTGCAGTACCCAGTGCCGTAGCTGTTCGACAGGGGAAGGCTTCCACCCACTTGGAAAACACATCCACCAAGACGAGGCAGTATTTATAGCCTCCCTGGGTGGTGGGCAGGGGTCCTATATAGTCGATCTGTATCGACTGCCATGGTCCCTCTACCCTTCTTACGTGTCCCATGGGCACCTTCCTTTTCTGGGGGTCTGGGTTGTTTGCAGCGCACACAAGACAGTTTGCACAGAACTCGCGGACTTGTTCCCTGAGCCCTGGCCACCATCCCGCTTGCTCTACCCGTTGCCAGGTAACCTCGGGCCCGGGGTGCCCTGCCCCTGGTCCCTCGTGAGCCAACTGGAGGAATTCCCTCCTGTGCTGCTGCGGCACAACCCACTGCTCCTCGCGGAACAGCATGCCTTCCTTAACTGAGAGGGTTGCCGTACTGTACGGACCCTCTACCTGCTTCCCCTCAGCAATGGTTTTTAGGACTGCTTTTAGGGCGGGATCCTGGGCTTGGACGGTCTTAAGGTCTAGAGGCAATGCTACCCTGGTGTTCCCGGGATTCCCGTCCCTGCCTTGGATCGCTGCTATGGGTCTGGTCCCATAGGGGTCCCAGAAAATGCCGTTGCGGGCACCTTCCCTGGCTAGCGCATCCGCCTGCTGGTTGCCCTCCCCACGGGGCTCTGTGGAGGAGTGAGCTTTCACCTTATGGATGAAAATCTCTCCTTCCTCCCCTACTGCTGCTGCTAAGATCTTTTCCAGCAAGGGCTTCACCGTTAAAGGTCGCCCGTCCGCGGAGGTGTATCCACGGCGGGACCAAATGGCCAGGTATTCCGTACACGAATTGCAGGTGAACATACTGTCCGAGCAAATCGTGTATGGGGTTGGGAAAATGTCTGGGTGGGTAACAACGTACACCACGGCAGACAGCTCAGCCTGCTGCGCGCTCATGGTGCTAGGGAGCTTGATCGCCAGGGCAAGGTCTGCCGCAGGGTCATAAACTCCACACCCTGTGATACGTTCGCCAGCAGATACTGTGCTAGACCCATCAACATAAATCTCGCGCCCAGTGGGATGTATCCCGGCCCGTAAACCTATGTTGACGTCCCACACCCCTTCCACCGAACACCGGTGGGCTGTACCGGGGTATACCAAATTGGCCGCAAGCCTGGGCTCGCAAAGACCTTTTACTCTAAGATCCATCTGGGAAAGAAGAAGGGTCCAACGCGCAATACGCGCGCTGCTTACGGTCCCATCTTTAATCCTCCCATCTAGAAGCATCTTAGTTAGTGTGTGATGTGTGAGGAGAGTGATGGGAGAGAGCCCTGTGAAGATCGCTGATCTTTTCACAGCCCAATGCGTGGCTAAAAGGTGCCTTTCGCAATTGGAGAAACTTCTCTCCACATCCGTTAATACTCTGGATGAATAGACAACCGGCCTCAGCTTGCCGTGACGCTCTTGGAGCAGCACAGCGCTCAAGCTGTCTCCGCTGGCAGCTACCTCCAGGAAAAACTCCTTCCCCCCATCTATGGCCCCTAAGGCTGGCGCGGTCTGCAGATCCCTTTTTAACTTCTCGAAGGCTGCTAGGCAGCCCTCGTCCCAAGACCACTCCACTCCCTTATGGAGGAGTCGGAGGAGCGGCGCTGCTGTGGCCGCATAGTCTTCGATAAAATCCCTGCAGTAACCGGTCAGTCCCAAGAAGGACCTCACACCCCTTATGTTGTTGGGAATCGGTAACTCTTGCACCGACTCCCTCCTAGCTTTGTCTATGGCTCTTTCCCCAGCGCGAATGGTCAGTCCCAGGAATTTTACTTCCTGCTGACCGATGCGTGCTTTCTTAGGATTTATTTTAAAACCCTTTCTCGCTAGCAGCTCCAATAACTCGTCCAGCAGTGGTCCATGCTCCTCCCTTGAATCCGTAAATAGGAGCAAATCATCCACGTACTGCACTATCTGATTGGGCTGACTAAACTCCCTTAAACTTCCTGCCATACACTGATGGAAAATACTGGGGCTATTGTGGAAACCCTGTGGCAGACAGTTCCATGTGTACTGTTGCCCTTTGAAAGTAAAGGCAAACTTGTACTGGTCCTCTCGCCTCAGCGGGATGGACCAAAAACCGTTCGAGATATCCAGCACCGTGAACGTGGTCGCGGACGCTGGGATGCTCCCTATTAGGTCAGCAACTGCTGCTACCGTGGGTGCGCAGGCGGGAATGTTACTGTTAAGGACTCTGTAGTCCACCGTGGCTCTCCACGAATTATCCGGCTTCCTAACCGGCCATAATGGGGAGTTCACGTGTGTGGCTATCGGCCTCAACACGCCCTGCTGCACCAAGGAGGACATTGCTGTCTCCATATCGGGTTCTGCTTCTTTGGGGAAGTTATACTGCTTTTGGGGCCGGGTCATGGGGTCCCCATCTACGCTGACCTCAAACCCGGTAACCCTCCCACAATCGTGCTTGTGGGTTGCAAACGCGTGCATATTATCTGACACGTACGTTTGCATGTCCGTTGGGACATCTGCGACCATAAGCCCGAGGTCGTAGCCTCCGGATGGCTGCACGGTACACAGGACCCCTGTTTCTTCCTCCCCCGGAATCACTACTACCTCGCCTTTTTCACCCTTAGCCCCCCAGAGACAGTGATTTCTGAGGTCCACGAGGATCCCGTGTCCTGATAGAAGATCGGACCCGAGAATACCTCTTCCACCCCCCTCCTGCCATTCCATCAGTATACACTTCCACTTAAGGTGAAGTGCTCCCAAACGAATGGATAGCGGAAGGGAGAACGCGCCAGCCTGTTCTTTTCCTGTGAACCCCGCTAACGTGAATGGGACCCTGGTAGATAGCGGCGAGTCAAAAGGGCTATCTGTATGGATTATGGTGCAAGAAGCTCCCGTGTCCAACAAATAACTACCCCTCTGTTTCTCTACCTCCATCTCCACCAAAGGTCGCTTCCACGCATCATAGCTAAGCGGACACAGGTAGACGGGCTGCGCGAGTTCTAGTCATGGGGCTCTATTAGACGGTCCTGCGGCACCTACGGGGCCGGTTGCAACCGCCACCTTTCCATGTGCACTCAATAAACTGCGCATGGCTCCTAACACTACTTCGAGGTCGTCGGGAGGGGTGGGTGCACCAGCTTCCCTAGCCGGGACAGGCGCCTGGGCTCGGGCTGCGGGATTTTTATCCTTGGAATACTTCCAAGGGTTCCTGCAATGCTTGCGCCAGTGCCCTGTCTTCCCACACCCGTAACAAGCATTACTTGCCTGTGGGGCGCGATTACCCTCCTGATGCCACTCTCTTTGATACGGGGCTGCGGGTCGTACCTCATGTACTTTTCCCTTAAGGGGACGTGTTGCCATACCCCTTATATTGCGATATCCTAACGTGAGTCGATTCAAGACCGACTCTTCCGTAATGTTGGGGTCATTGGGATCAAACCATGCTTTTGCCTGCTCTCTGACGGCTGGTAAACTGTTGGCTATTATGCACCTAAGCCAATGAGCTAAACCGGCGCCTTCCACATCTTCGCGCTCTGGCGCACCTAGACAGCTGCGCTGATATACTGGCCACAGCCTGTCGGCAAAAACCTTCGGGGGTTCTCCCTCCATCTGCACTGTCTGTCCCACTCTAGCAAACGGACCTTCATCGTCCGCCCCCAACACTTCCAGGACCTCATTCTTTAATGCCTCATAAGTCTTGGTTCCCCTCTTGCTCTCGCCCGAGAGACACTGAAGGATTGTACTGCCTAACGAAAACAACAGCATTTTTGCTGTTTCCCCATCATCGCAGCCGTTAATGGCTTGGGTTTGCTCAACTTCCCTGAAATGTACGGAAGGGTCGTCTGACTCGGTCAGCTTCCGTACGTGATTTATCATAACTCTCAGCTGGTGTGAGCTGTGAGGCAACACAAGCTGGCCGAGGAGATCCCCTGGTTCCTCCCCACCGTTTCTGTTTGGGCCCCTTTTTATACCCGTTACTGGATACAACGGTCCCTTTTCCATTTCTTTCTCCATGGGCTCTTTCGTTTCTTCCATTGCTTCCTCCCTTACCCAGGTTTCCGAATAGCTGGGTGGCGCGGAGGGCGCAGTGGCTAATACTTCCTCTGCTTTACTTGGTGGGGATTTCTCAAACTCCTCATTTACTAGCGGCTGGTGTGCTGACGGACTGATAAGGCACACCATGCCGTGCGCTTTGTTCACGGCCTTTTTGAGGTGCTCTATCTCCCTTTTGCAGGCGCTATGATCGGCTCCCTGAAACTTATCCTCAAGGGCCAACTTATATGCCGCCCTAACCCCCGTTAAGCTCTCTTCCTGAGTTCTTATCTGGGCAGCTTGGCGGCACATCGTTCCTTTAACCTGCTCTCATTTAACTTTGCCTCAGTGACCTGGCACTCGAGGTAATCTATCCTTGTTTTATGGTGACTGGAGATTTCCTGGCGTTCTTGGTGCAGCGCACTTAAATTCCTAATGAGCAATTCCCCTCCAGAAACCTTCTCATTCATTTCTCCCTCTAAATGACTGATTCGAGCTGTTAGCGCTGTAATGGTCTGGTTTGAAATCTGGACCTGCCTTTTGTAACACATTAGCCAGACTGCTTTCTCGAGTGTCTTTTTATGTTCTTTACTATCTGTCCACCTTTCGGCTGCCTCTAGTGGGCTTTTATCCGCTAACAATTCACTTATCCATTTCTTAGTTAGATTAACCTTTCCGAACACATAATCTGCTATCTTTTCCTGCATAACATTTCGTACAGTCATTCCAAAGTCTAACACACTACCCTCTCGCTGCCAGTGTCCTGCCACGGTCGCCATTTTCTGTAAGGGATTTGACGTGCGTGTCTCTCAGCCTGTGAGATTCACGCGGCTCTGTGCAGCCTGTATGTCAGTGCGGGTTTAGGCCTTGTTGCCTGTTCTGGTCTCCAGCCAGTCTGGGAGCACTAGACACACCTGTGAGTGGTTCGAATCACTCGCCCTTACGGTTCTAGACACTGGACTTAGATGCGAGAGCAGTAATGGAGATGAAACTCATGTAGACTCGGTTGAATGGTACGAAATGGAAAAATCTTTATTGCATGATATTCAAGATTACGAAATACATGTCATAAGCACAGATTAATGACAGTACAATCTTACACGCAGTTGTATAGCTAATTCTAGGGAAACGAGGAACGAACGACACACCGTAAATAGGGGCACACATTACAAGTATCCTTAATACTTAAACCCTCCCCTATCAATATCTGTCCTAGCTAGATTCGTAGGATTCGAGACTCATGCTCACCACTCGTGATAACTCGGAGAAATTCCGAATAGCTGATCGGATGTTTTCACCACAGCACCCACGTGTCGATCAGGGGGGTCTCCTGGTCCCACTTGTTTACTTGCTTCTGCTCCGGCTAGCAGGCTGGAACGTCTGCTGTGATGAAGATCTGTGTTGGTTGGTTTAACAGGCACTGTCCGGATGGGTTTCACAGACCAGTCAATATCATCTTGGAGGATCTTCCGAGGTCCGTTCTTGCAAGTTCAAAGAAGTCTCCCTGGCAAGGAAACTTGGCTATTCGACCTACAGGCGCGGTCGGGGCTTACTGACCGTGGCGATGAGTATGGTCTTCCTCTCTTCTCATCTCATCTCATCTCATCTCATCTCATCTCGGGCCTTTGGTTCCGATGCCAGTTACCAACATAGGTCTTCGTTACGCGACACGAGGTAGATCCGAACGGATCATAAAGTTCAACAGTCTTTTTCAAAGAGGCACCAGGCAAGCAGGAACAAGACTACGAGTCAAAACACAGGAGCAGCCACGAGGATACGAGTCGATCGGATAAGAGAAAGATGGACGGTTGGAGCTTGTAATTATAGTACAAAATCTTCCGTTTCCCGCCCAACCTTAATGCCCTTTCTTTTGTTTGGGTTTGGCGCTCAAATGTCTTGTATGGGTGATCTCCGTTCTTAATGGGTTTCGGGGCTACTCGTAAATGCCTGAGTACCTGTTAATATTTCTCCCATTGTTAAATCGGTCGGTGTTCTCCCTGGAGGGGTTTTGGGGCTTCCAAGTGTTTTGTATAACGACCCGCTAACGGCTCTCTCATCGTAGAGTCGTTGGGATTTTACATATTAATGTCTTTGGATGGGCCCTTGATTACTTGGTACAATAGCTTTCATTCGTACCTGGGAGACCGATTTCAGTATTTATGTGTATACTGCAAACCCATAATGTCTCGTGTATTATCTTCAATGTGCTGAATCTTAATCGATCTTGCACAAATGTTTATTGGAACGCCATCTTGTCTGCCTGTCGAAAAGTCTAGAATGTTCTGTCACGAGGTGCGGCGGCCATTTTACAGGCTGCTTGTGTCCACTTTGAAAAACCTGACAGCATTCTGCTGAAATAAAAGCTGTTTGAACGAAACTCTGTGTTTTCTCCTTATTAATAAAATCGCGATATATTGCGAATTCTACAGCGCCCGCTTCAAGGCTTCAGAGCCCAGTTCTACACAGGTCTTCGCGACACGACACGAGGTAGATTCGAGCGGATCGTAAAGTTCAACAGTCTTTTGAAAAGAGACACGAGGCAAGCAGGAACAAGACGGCGAGTCAAGAGCAGCCACGAGGATAAACACCAGCAAGATAAGAGAAAGATGGACGGTTGGAGCTTGTAATTATAGTGCAAAATCTTCCGTTTCCCGCCCAACCTTAATGTCTTTTCTTTTGTTAGGGTTTGGCGCTCAAATGTCTTGTATAGGGTGATCTTCGTTTTAATGGGTTTCGGGGCTACTCGTAAACGTCTGAGTACCTGTTAATATTTCTCCCATTGTTTAATCGGTCGGTGTTCTCCCCGGAGGGGTTTTGGGGCTTCCAAGTGTTTTCTGTAACTACCCACTAACGGCTCTCTCGTCGTAGAGTCGTTGGGATTTTACATATTAATGTCTTTGGATGGATTCTTGATTACTTGGTACAATAGCTTTTATTCGTACCTGGGAGACCGATTTCAGTATTTATGTGTATACTGTAAACCCATGATGTCTCGTGTATTATCTTCAATGTGCTGAGTCTTAATCGATATTGCACAAAATGTTTACTGGAACGCCATCTTGTCTGCCTGTCGAAAAGTCTAGAATGTTCTGCCACGAGGTGCGGCGGCCATTTTACAAGCTGCTTGTGTCCACTTTAAAAACCTGACAGCAATCTACTGAAATAAAAGCTGTTTGAACGAAACTATGTGTTTTTCTCCTTATTAATAAAATCGCGATATATTGCGAATTCTACAGTCCCTCCTGTTGATGCGAATAACTCCGCTTATCGTATCAAAAATATTGTGGTGAGCAATATTATCTCGATTTTCTCCGAATCCCGAAAATCAATCCCATAACTTAAACGATCTAGGGTCTTTGCGTCGTCCTTATTTCCCAAGAAAATTACACTTTATATCACCGTAGGCATCACTTGCCTTCAAACTTACACCACTTGTTTTGTTCCCGGCGTAACCAGGCCGCTGCCTCTCGTATCACCTGAATATTCATCTTTTTATTTAGGGAAAGGAAAAACAAAACCCAAAACCAAACAATCATTTTTAACGACAACACCATCACCAAAATAATCAACACCAACTCTTAACACATGTCGAGTTCCAAACGTATTTACAGTCTTTGAAAATCATGATCGAGTACGAACTTCCGCGGCGCACGTGGCGAGCGGGAGTGACGCCATTTTCCGATTACACGGTGCTTTCGTCGTGCACGCGCACGTAACGTTCTCGCCACTCTCCCGTGTTTTCATGCTTGGTGAGGCGTTTGCCTCTTTTACAATGTACGATCAATAGGTACACTACGATAAAAACTTGGCATACGACTAAAATATGGGAGGCTATTCTGATCCATGAAGGCACTTCAATATTGGTGAACAGATTCCACCACGGTGGAATTACTATATCCAGAATGTCGGTCCCTATTTCGACAGTTTTCTGTTCTAGTGTGTAAAAATGTTTCTGTGACACCGCGACGGCTTTCAAAAGCTTGGTGAGGTGTTCAGGGAGAGGGGGAATGAGGTATCCGAAATGCGCGACGAATCGCTGCAAGTCGGTGAAATTCTCTTTTACTGTTCGATGAACCGTGGATGGTTCAGGGATTGGGACAATTCGCTGTTGTGCTACTTGAACTTCCGCCCTGGGTTTGAAACAGAAACTGCTGTCACTCACCGGACACCGGCTACGGTTTCCATGCTGGTAGTGTTGTGCTGCAGTGGTAACACAATATGTTCCACCCCCGATGTATGCTACCTGCGGAGGCACATGATCTTGTGCCATTGCCTCCATGGTGCAATTCATGGACTTGGCGCCAGCCGTTCTGAACCCGCACTGTGGTGTTAAAAAGGCATTCAAGTGCTGGGGACACAGTATTATGTGTGCTCCCCTGCCACGACAACCAGAGAGATCTGTACCTGTCATCGTTTGCTCCCAGCGGATGACGTAAGGTGGAACCGCTGCATAGCGAATGTGGGCTCCCCCCTGAATGACACCAATGTTCTCTACCCGATACACCGGGGCGGGCTTTGCTGTGTCGCCCAAAACCGGCATACGTAATACTATACCCATGGATAGTATGGTTTGATCGTCCGCAGTCCACGGGGACTGGGTAAGCTTCTGAAGCTAGCCTGAGCTGGCACGGGCTTAATGCGTTCTGAAAAGGGTGGAGCGCCCGCAGGTGTTTGTTACTTATCCAGGATGGGACCAAACCTTGTTTTAAATCCTCCAAATTACTGCGGCCCTCGCCCAGTAACCACGCCCCGTAAAGCACGCACACCTCGTTCTGCGCAGCTTGATCGGATGCATTCCGATCTTCCCTAATCAGGGCATTTACCGTCTTTGCATGTTTCTCCAACTCTGCTATAATTTCCTTTAAATGGAGAGTCATGGCTTGGTCCTCGTGTAAACCCGACCCAACCACTTTATTCTCATCTGTTAGAATGTCTTTTAATTGCGTCTTTAAACCATTAATCTGGGTCTGCAGCTCCACACTGTCTAGAGCGTTGACCACAGATGTACCCGTGTTAAAAGCAGTGAACACGTCGTTCACTACACCCATTCTTTGCCTCCCTACTTGATCCAAAACTTCATGTGGTGCGGTGTACAAACTTGTTTTAGCAATTTCCGCGAAATCGAATTCGTAAAATTGTCTGAACATCTTGGTCAACAGGACCTGGTACAACTGTTCCGTCTTTTTAGGGCACCACTCTGGTAACCGCACCTCGGTGAGATTTAAAATCACCGAGGCCACCGCGTAATGTACCCCCTGAAATAGTATCTGGTCTGTGGGGACCAGTACCAAACCATTCCCGGGTCCCTTACTAGTTTTAGGGCACCCTTCCTCTTCAGCTAGAACCACCGGAATCGTGGGCGGGGCTTTGCGTGGGCGCGTAATGAGCTCAGTGGCATTTACCGGGATCGAAGAGTATGGGGCTCCGCACCCCCTGGTGCTCGCATCCCACCTCATCCCCTGTCCGTTATCCTGCCATTGGTTAATGAAAAATATGGAGATGCCTTTGGGGCAAGCGTACTTTGACCCCCACATGCATACATAAATTCCCTCATCCGGTTCCCACCATTTGTCCCAACAGACTCTCACTTGTCCGTTTGTCCCCGTAATTGTTCGATGGGTATTATTACCCAGTCGTTCCCACTCGACCGAAGAGTTCCTCATGTTTTTGCTCAGCTTTCGCAGCCACCACCATCGGCTCAATGGGACATTCCCATTACAAGTCAAACAAATCCGTTTGCCGACGGTGACGCTGATCCTAGGTGCGATGATCCTTACTTTGGGGCACATTAAAGAAGTCTCTTGGTAGGCAAACCCCGATGTGCTGGAATACTCCGTTGAGTTTGTTCCCAGCCATCCTGGCCACCTTCCCTTGTGGAAATAGGTGGTGGTCTCCTCAGCCTCCCGTCTTCCGGTCCCATCCACCGCGATGGGGGCCGTGTCCCCGGAGCATCCAAACACCACGACATCCTTGGTGCGACCTCGATAGGCCAATCCACATCCAATTGCCGCGAGCAATACTAGAATTCGTTCCATCCTTCCTTGGTTCCTGTGATCAGATAGAATGAGGTAGCCAGCCTCGCAAGAGTCTCTGGCTTTTATGAAGGGTGAGCGGGTCCCCTGACCTTGCTTCACGTAAACTTCAATGTTCACTGAATAAACTTTAACTAGACCTATCTCTAAAGCTCCCATCATTTTACCATTTTCTGTTAAAATTAAACTACAAACTTAACCCTATTTAAAACTATAAACTTATTCTTAACCTTAAGCTATAAACCTAGAAACTTATCCTAAACTTATTACTGTACAGCGCCGCCCGTTCCCAGGGCGGTCCCTTTAAATTCTGAGAAGGCTGCTGCGAGCTCTTCCCGATGGTGGGAGGGCACTGACCCCTTCCTTTGATCTGCCGCAGCCTGTTGCTGCACTGACCCCTTCCTTTGATCTGCCGCAGCCTGTTGCTGCACTGACCCCTTCCTTTGATCTGCCGCAGCCTGTTGCTGCTGCGATGGGACTGGGCCCTACCTGGGCTGCCTTAACCTTAAGCCTGCGCCTTGGGGCAGTCTGGGGACATGACCACATTTTCCTGGGCTGGGGTGCTCGACCTGACCTACGAGGAGTTGTCGGGGGCAGGAATCCCAGGACCGACGGACCGGGTTCCGAGACTTCCACCGGGACGACCTGTGGTCCCACCACAGTCGCTGGCTCCGCCCCCCCTGACTCCGCCTCCCTGACCTCGGGACTTGCAGCTTGTGGCACCGCCCTGCTCGGCCCAGCAGGCGGCCCTTCACTCGCAATCCCTACCTCCCTCGAGGTCAGGACGTTCAAGGCGGGCGGCTCGGGCTCTGAGGTTTTCACCGTCACGCCCTGTGGTCTCACAGTGGCTGGCTCCGCCTCCCCTAGCTCCTCCCTCCTGTGTTCGGGACCTGCAGCCTCGGTGTCCACCCTGTGTGGATCTCTATCTGCAGCCCCTGTCCTCCCTATACCTGAATCGGGGGCGACCCTTGCGTTCCCCGATTCCCACTCGTCCTCATCACTATCCTCATCTGACTCGAGTTCCGGGAACTCTCCCTCATCTGACTCCCAACCCCACAAAAATGTTTCACAATTTTCCAGGATGTCTCCTCCCCTGATGCAAGCTGCTTTGCCTGCCTGTGTGCCTTGTGGTCCTACCTGGGGCTGCGAGTCCCCACTCGCAGGGCTTGCCCCTGTGGTTTTCCCTTGTGCACCTGGCTTGTACAGTTTGCACTGGTTTACATGGAACCACTTAGTGCGCCGAGGTACCTTTACGGCGTAAACCATGGGACTCGCCTTATCTACAATGTTGTAGGGTCCCATATACAGTGGTTCCAGACTCCCTACTCTGGCGTAGTTTCTGACCATGACCTGGTCTCCTACTTCCCACTCCCGCGTTTTGCGGGGTTCCAGCAACAGGCGATTGCCCTGATGCTGCCTTCCCATGTTCCCAGCCGCCTGCTCATAAACCTGCTTCAGGCGCTCCAAGAGGGTCTGGGCGAACTTGTCCCTGCTTATCTCTTGGAGCTGACCCTCAGTGAGCACCGGCGCTAGCACATGGGTGGGGGTTCGCATGATCCTCCCAGTCATCACCTCGTGCGGGTATACCCCGTACTTTTCCCTTAAGGGGACGTGTTCCCATACCCCTTATATTGCGGTATCCTACCGTGAGTCGATTTAAGACCGACTCTTCCGTAATGTTGGGGTCAGTGGGATCAAACCACGCTTTTGCCTGCTCTCTGACGGCTGGCAAACTGTTGGCTACTATGCACCTGAGCCAATGAGTTAAACCGACGCCGTCCACAGCGTCGCGCTCTGGCGCACCTGGACAGCTGCGTTGATATACTGGCCACAGCCTGTCGGCAAAAACCTTCGGGGGTTCTCCCTCCATCTGCACTGTCTGTCCCACTCTAGCAAACGGACCTTCATCGTCCGTTCCCAACACTTCTAGGACCTCATTTTTTAATGCCTCATATGTCTTGGTTCCCCTCTTGCTCTCGTCCGAGAGACACTGAAGGATTGAACTGCCTAACGAAAATAACAGCATTTTCGCTGTTTCCCCATCATCGCAGCCGTTAATGGCTGCGGTTTGCTCAACTTCTCTGAAATGTACGGAAGGGTCGTCTGACTCGGTCAGCTTCCGTACGTGATTTATCATAACTCTCAGCTGGTGTGAGCTGTGAGGCAACACAAGCTGGTTGAGGAGAACCCCTGGTTCCTCCCCACCGTTTCTGTTTGGGCCCCTTTTTATACCCGTAACTGGACACAACGGTCCCTTTTCCACTTCTTCCTCAGTGGGCTCTTTTGTTTCTTCTACTACTTCCTCCCTTACCCAGGTTTCCGAATAGCTGGGTGGCGCGGAGGGCGTAGTGGCTACTACTTCCTTTGCTTTACTTGGTGGGAATTTCTGAAACTCCTCATCTACTAGCGGCTGGTGTGCTGACGGACTGATAAGGCACACCATGCCGTGCGCTTTGTTCACGGCCCTTTTAAGGTGCTCTATCTCCTTTTGGCAGGTGCTATAATCGGCCCCCTGAAATTTATCCTCAAGGGCCATCTTATATGCCGCCCTAACCCCCGTTAAGCTCTCTTCCTGGGCTCTTATCTGGGCAGCTTGGCGGGCACATCGTTCCTTTAGTCTGCCCTCACTTAACTTTGCCTCAGTGACCTGGCACTCGAGGTAATCTATTTTTGCTTTGTGGTGACTGGTGATTTCCTGGCGTTCTCGGTGCAGCGCACTTAAATTCCTAATGAGCAACTCCCCTCCAGAGACTTTCTCATCCATTTCCTCCTCTAAATGCCTGATCCGAGCTGTTTGCGC
This sequence comes from Squalus acanthias, assembly GCA_030390025.1. NCBI lineage: Eukaryota > Metazoa > Chordata > Chondrichthyes > Squaliformes > Squalidae > Squalus > Squalus acanthias. The sequence goes on along the minus strand of CM059446.1, from coordinate 28,937,573 downwards.
TGTAATGACCTGGTTTGAAATCTGGACCTGCCTTTTGTAACACATTAACCAGACTGCTTTCTCGACTGTCTTTTTATGTTCCTTACTATCTGTCCATCTCTCGGCTGCCTCCAGTGGACACTTATCCGCTAACAAGTCACTTATCCATATCTTAGTTAAATTTACCTTTCCGAACACATAATCTGCTATCTTTTCCTGCATAACATTTCGTACATTCACACCAAAGTCTAACACACTACCCTCTCGCTGCCAGTGTCCTGCCGCGGTCGCCATTTTCTGCAAGGGTTTTTGTCTCTCAGCCTGTGAGATTCGTGTGGCTCTGTGCAGCCCGGGTGCTAGTGCGGGTTTAGGCCTTGTTGCCTGTTCTGGTCTCCAGCCAGTCTGGGAGCACTAGACACACCTGTGAGTGGTTCGACCCACTCGCCCTTACGGTTCTAGACACTGGACTTAGATGCGAGAGCAGTAATGGAGATGAAACTCAGGTAGACTCGGTTGAATGGTACGAAATGGAAAATCTTTATTGCATAGTACTTAGGATTACGAAATACATGTCATACGCACAGATTAATGACAGTACAATCTTACACGCAGTTATGTAATTAATTTCAGGGAAACGAGGAACGAACGACACATCGTAAATGGGGGCACACATTACAATTATCCTTAATACTTGAAACCCTCCCCTATCAATATCTGTCCTAAGCTAGATTCGTAGGATTCGAGACTCATGCTCACCACTCGTGATAACTCGGAGAATTCCGAAAACTCTGATCGGATGTTTTTCACCGCAGCGCCCACGTGTCGATCAGGGGGTCTCCTGGCCCCACTTGTTTACTCGTTCTGCTCCGGCTAGCAGGCTGGAACGTCTGCTGTCATGAAGATCTGTGTTGTCCTCGGAGTTCCGACTCTACTCAAAAAAAGAGTCTTCCTGTGCCCTCACACCGGTTCGATAAAACTCGAAGAAGAGTCTTCCTGTGTCAGTTCTGTAGAACTCGAAGAAGTCTTCCTGGCAAGGAAAATGTCTATTCGACCTTCAGGCGCGGTCGGGGCTTACTGACCGTGGCGATAAGTATGGTCTTCTTCTCTTCTCATCTCATCTCATCTCATCTCGGGCCTTCGGTTCCAACACCGTTTACCGACTTATCGGAATGGTGCGCCCGCTTCAAGGCTTCAGAGCCCAGTTCTACACAGGTCTTCGCGACACGACACGAGGTAGATTCGAGCGGATCGTAAAGTTCAACAGTCTTTTGAAAAGAGACACGAGGCAAGCAGGAACAAGACAGCGAGTCAAGAGCAGCCACGAGGATAAACACCAGCAAGATAAGAGAAAGATGGACGGTTGGAGCTTGTAATTATAGTGCAAAATCTTCCGTTTCCCGCCCAACCTTAATGTGTTTTCTTTTGTTAGGGTTTGGCGCTCAAATGTCTTGTATAGGGTGATCTTCGTTTTAATGGGTTTCGGGGCTACTCGTAAACGTCTGAGTACCTGTTAATATTTCTCCCATTGTTTAATCGGTCGGTGTTCTCCCCGGAGGGGTTTTGGGGCTTCCAAGTGTTTTCTGTAACTACCCACTAACGGCCCTCTCATCGTAGAGTCGTTGGGATTTTACATATTAATGTCTTTGGATGGGTTCTTGATTACTTGGTACAATAGCTTTTATTCGTACCTGGGAGACCGATTTCAGTATTTATGTGTATACTGTAAACCCATGATGTCTCGTGTATTATCTTAAATGTGCTGAGTCTTAATCGGTCTTGCACAAAATGTTTACTGGAACGCCATCTTGTCTGCCTGTCGAAAAGTCTAGAATGTTCTGCCACGAGGTGCGGCGGCCATTTTACAAGCTGCTTGTGTCCACTTTAAAAACCTGACAGCAATCTACTGAAATAAAAGCTGTTTGAACGAAACTATGTGTTTTTCTCCTTATTAATAAAATCGCGATATATTGCGAATTCTACAATGCGAGAGCAATAATGGAGATGAAACTCAGGTAGACTTGGTTGAATGGTACGAAATGGAAAATCTTTATTGCATAATATTTAAGATTACGAAATACATGTCATAAGCACAGATTAATGACAGTACAATCTTACACGCAGTTATGTAACTAATTTCAGGGAAACGAGGAACGAACGACACATCGTAAATGGGGGCACACATTACAATTATCCTTAATACTTAAAACCCTCCCCTATCAATATCTGTCCTAAGCTAGATTCGTAGGATTCGAGACTCATGCTCACCACTCGTGATAACTCGGAGAATTCCGAAAACTCTGATTGGATGTTTTTCACCGCAGCGCCCACGTGTCGATCAGGGGGTCTCCTGGCCCCACTTGTTTACTCGTTTCTGCTCCGGCTAGCAGGCTGGAACGTCTGCTGTCATGAAGATCTGTGTTGTCCTCGGAGTTCCGACTATACTCAAAAAAGAGTCTTCCTGTGCCCTCGCACGGGTTCGATAAAATTCGAAAAATAGTCTTCCTGTCAGTTCTGTAAAACTCGAAGAAGTCTTCCTCTAAAGGAAAAATGTCTATTCGACCTACAGGCGCGGTCGGAGCTTACTGACCGTGGCGATAAGTATGGTCTTCTTCTCTTTTCATCTCATCTCATCTCATCTCATCTCATCTCATCTCATCTCGGGCCTTCGGTTCCAACACCGTTTACCGACTTATCGGGATGGTGCGCCCGCTTCAAGGCTTCAGAGCCCAGTTCTACACAGGTCTTCACGACACGACCCGGGGTAGATCCGAGCGGATCATAAAGTTCAACAGTCTTTTGAAAAGAGACACGAGGCAAGCAGGAACAAGACGGCGAGTCAAGAGCAGCCACGAGGATAAACACCAGCAAGATAAGAGTCAACCGAATAAGAGAAAGATGGACGGTTTGGAGCTTGCAATTATAGTGCAAAATCTTCCGTTTCCCGCCCAACCTTAATGTCTTTTTCTTTTGTTAGGGTTTGGCGCTCAAAAGTCTTGTATAGGGTGATCTTCGTTTTAATGGGTTTCGGGGCTACTCGTAAATGTCTGAGTACCTGTTAATATTTCTCCCATTGTTTAATCGGTCGGTGTTCTCCCCGGAGGGGTTTTGGGGCTTCCAAGTGTTTTCTGTAACTACCCGCTAACGGCTCTCTCATCGTAGAGTCGTTGGGATTTTACATATTAATGTCTTTGGATGGGTTCTTGATTACTTGGTACAATAGCTTTATTCGTACCTGGGAGACCGATTTCAGTATTTATGTGTATACTGTAAACCCATGACGTCTCGTGTATTATCTTCAATGTGCTGAGTCTTAATCGATCTTGCACAAATGTTTATTGGAACGCCATCTTGTCTGCCTGTCGAAAAGTCTAGAATGTTCTGTCACGAGGTGCGGCGGCCATTTTACAAGCTGCTTGTGTCCACTTTGAAAACCTGACAGCATTCTGCTGAAATAAAAGCTGTTTGAACGAAACTATGTGTTTTTCTCCTTATTAATAAAATCGCGATATATTGCGAATTCTACAGTTCTAAGGATAATTGTAATGTGTGCCCCTTTTTACGATGTGTCATGCGCTCCTCGTTTCCCTAAAATTAGTTACATAACTGTGTGTAAGATTGTACTGTCATTAATCTGTGCTTATGACATGTATCTCGTAATCTTGAATAATATGCAATAAAGATTTTCCATTTCGCACTATTCGACCGGGTCTACCTGAGTTTTTCTCTGCATTATTGCTCTCGCACCTAAGTCCAGTGTCAGAACCGTAAGGGCGAGTGGGTCGAACCACTCACAGATGTCTAGTGTTACCAGGCTGGCTGGAGACCAGAACAGGCAACAAGGCCTAACCTCGCACTAGCACCCAGGCTAAGCACAGAGCCGCAGGTCACCCCTTACAGGTGCAAGGGTCAAGGATGTCTCGGAGTGGCTACAGAGCATTTTGGAGGGGGAGGGTGAACAGCCAGTTGTCGTGGTGCATATAGGTACCAACGATATAGGTAAAAAACGGGATGAGGTCCTAAAAGCAGAATATAGGGAGTTAGGAGGTAAATTAAAAAATAGGACCTCAAAGGTAGTAATCTCAGGATTGCTACCAGTGCCACGTGCTAGTCAGAGTAGAAATAAAAGGATATTTCAAATGAATATGTGGCTAGAGGAATGGTGCAAGGGGGAGGGATTCAAATTCCTGGGACATTAGAACCGGTTCTGGGGGAGGTGGGACCAGTACAAACTGGACGGTTTGCGCCTGGGCAGGGCCGGGACCGATGTCCCAGGAGGAGTGTTTGCTAGTGCTGTTGGGGAGGGTTTAAACTAAAATGGCAGGGGTTTGGGAACCTGAACAGGGAGACAGAGGAAAGGGAAACAAGGATAGAAGCAAAAGACAGGAAGGAGAAAAGCAAAGGCGACAGTCAGAGAAATCAAGAGTTTAAATCAAACATGGCCACAGTAAATAATAATTCTAAAAGGTCTAAGAGTGTTAAAAAAACAAGCCTGAAGGCTTTATGTCTTAATGCGAGGAGCATTCGTAATAAGGTGGATGAATTAGCTGCGCTAATAGAGGTAAACGGATATGATATGATTGGGATTACGGAGACATGGCTCCAGGGTGACCAAGGCTGGGAATTCAACAACCAGGGGTATTCGATATTCAGGAAAGACAGGCAAAAAGGAAAAGGAGGTGGGGTAGCATTGCTGGTTAAAGAGGGGATTAACACAATTGTAAGGAAGGATATTAGCTCTGATGATGTGGAATCCGTATAGGTAGAACTGAGAAATACCAAGGGGCAGAAAACGTTAGTGGGAGTGGTATACAGACCCCCAAACAGTAATGCTGAGGTTGGGGATGGCATTAAACAGGAAATTAGAGACGCGTGCAATAAGGGCACAGCAGTTATCATGGGTGACTTTAATCTACATATAGATTGGGCTAACCAAATTAGTAACAATACTGTGGAGGAGGAATTCCTGGAGTGTATACGGGATGGTTTCCTGGACCAATATGTCGAGGAACCAACTAGAGACCAGGCCATCTTAGACTGGGTATTATGTAACGAGAAAGGATTAATTAGAAATCTTGTTGTGCGGGGCCCCTTGGGGCGGAGCGATCATAATATGATAGAATTCTTCATTAAGATGGAGAATGAAATAGTTGACTCAGAGACTAGGGTCCTGAATTTAAATAAAGGAAACTACGATGGTATGAGGCGCGAGTTGGGTAGGATAGATTGGGGAATGTTACTCAAAGGGTTGACGGTGGATAGGCAATGGCAAACATTCAAAGATCGCATGGATGAACTACAGAATTTGTTCATCCCTGTCTGGCATAAAAATAAAACAAAAAAGGTGACTCAACCATGGCTGACAAGGGAAATCAGGGATAGCATAAGATCCAAGGAGAGCTAATATAAACTGGCCAGAAAAAGCAGTAAACCTCAGGATAGGGAGCAGTTTAGGATTCAGCAAAGGAGGACAAAGGGATTAATTAAGAGGGGGAAAATAGAGTATGAGAGTAAGCTTTCAGGGAACATAAAAACTGACTGTAAAAGCTTTTATAAATATGTGAAGAGAAAAAGATTAGTGAAATCAAGTCAGAAGCGGGGGAAGTTATAATGGGGAACAAAGAAATGGCAGACCAATTAAATACATACTTTGGCTCTGTCTTCACAAAGGAGAACACAAATAACCTCCCAGAGATGTCAGGGAACATAGGGTCTAATGAGAGGGAGGAACTGAATGAAATCAGTATTTGTAGGGAAATGGTGTTAGGGAAATTGACGGGATTGAAGGCCGATAAATCTCCAGGGCCTGATAATCTACATCCTAGGGTACTGAAGGAAGTGGCCCTAGAAATAGTAGATGCATTGCTGGTCATCTTCCAAAATTCTATAGACTCTGGAACAGTTCCCATGGATTGGAAGGTAGCTAATGTTACCCCACTGTTCAAAAAAGGTGGTAAAGAAAAAACAGGGAATTATAGACCGGTAAGCCTGACATCGGTTGTGGGGAAAATGCTAGAGTCCATTATAAAAGATGTAATAGCAGAGCACTTGGAAAACAGTGACAGGATTGGACAAAGTCAACATGGATTTACAAAAGGTAAATTGTGCTTGACTAATCTACTGGAATTTTTTGAGGATGTAACTGATAGAATAGATAAGGGAGAACCAGTGGATGTGGTGTATTTGGACATTCAGAAGGCTTTCGATAAGGTCCCGCATAAGAGATTATCATGTAAAGTTAAGGCACATGGGATTGGGGGTAAGGTACTGACTTGGATAGAAAACTGGTTGGCAGACAGGAAGCAAAGAGTTGGAATTAACTGGTCTTTTTCCGAGTGGCAGGCAGTGACTAGTGGGGTTCCGCAGGGATCGGTCCTAGGACCCCAGCTATTCACAATATATATTAATGATCTAGACGAGGGAACTAGATGTAATATCTGATGAAGGGTTTCGACCTGAAACGTTAACTCTGTTTCTCTCTCCACGGATGTTGCCTGGCCTGCTGAGTTTTTCCAGCGTTTTCTGTTGTTGTTTAGATGTAATATCTCCAAGTTTGCAGATGACACAAAGCTGGGTGGGCGTGTGTGATGTGAGGAGGATGCAGAGAAACTCCAGTATGATTTGGACAGGTTGGGTGATTGGGCAGAAGCATGGCAGATGCAGTATAATGTGGATAAATGCGAGGTTATCCACTTTGGTGGCAAAAATAGAAAGGCAGATTATTATCTGAACAGCAATAGATTGGGAGAAGGGGAAGTGCAACGAGACCTGGGTGTCCTTGTGCACCAGTCGCTGAAGGTAAGCATGCAGGTGCAGCAGGCGGTTAAGAAGGCAAATGGTATGTTGGCCTTCGTAGCGAGAGGGTTTGAGTACAGGAGCAAGGATGTCTTGCTGCAGCTGTACAGGGCCTTGGTGAGACCACACCTTGAGTATTGTGTGCAGTTTTGGTCGCCTTATCTGAGGAAGGATGTTCTTGCCATGGAGGGTGTGCAGCGAAGATTCATCAGACTGATACCTAGGATTGCAGGAATGACGTACGAGGAGAGATTGGGTCGATTGGGCTTATACTCGCTGGAGTTTAGAAGAATGAGAGGGGATCTCATTGAAACTTATAAAATTCTAACAGGGCGAGACAGACTGGATGCAGGAAGGATGTTCCCGATGGCGGGTGAGTCCAGAACAAGAGGTCACAGTCTAAAGATAAGGGGTAAGCCATTTACGACAGAGATGAGGAGGAAATTCTTCACCCAGAGAGTGGTGAACCTGTGGAATTCTCTACCACAGAAGGCAGTTGAGGCCAAGTCAGTAAATATATTCAAGAAGGAGGTAGATATATTTCTTAAGGCTAAAGGTATCAAGGGATATGGGGAGAAGGCAGGTACAGGGTACTGAGTTTGGATGATCAGCCATGATCTCATTAAATGGCGGAGCAGGCTCGCGGGGCCGAATGGCCTACTCCTGCTCCTGTCTTCTATGTTTCTATGTTTCTATGAGACAGAGACAGAGAGAGACAGAGACAGAGAGAGACAGAGAGAGAGGGAGACAGAGAGAGAGAGAGAGTGAGAGTGGAACAGAGAGCGAGACAGAGAGAGGGAGAGAGTGAGAGAGAGAGAGAGAGACAGAGAGAGACAGAGAGAGAGTGAGCCAGAGTGAGAGAGGGAGACAGAGAGAGAGAGAGACAGAGAGAGAGAGGGAGACAGAGCGAGAGAGAGACAGTGCGTGAGAGAGAGAGAGAGTGAGAGAGAGAGACAGAGAGACAGAGTGAGAGGGAGAAACAGAGGGAGACAGAGAGAGAGGGAGAGGGAGAGAGACAGGGTGAGGGAGAGAGACAGAGCGACAGAATGAGAGAGAGAGACAGAGAGAGAGAGAGAGAAACAGAGAGAGGGAGAGAGAGGGAGAGGGAGAGAGACAGGGTGAGGGAGAGAGACAGAGCGACAGAATGAGAGAGAGAGACAGAGAGTGAGAGAGAGAGAGAGACAGATAGGGACAGATAGAGAGACAGAGAGAGGGAGAGAGAGCCAGACAGAGGGAGAGAGAGACAGAGAGAGAGAGACTGAGAGAGAGAGAGAGAGACCGAAAGAGAGAAAGAGACAGTGAGATTGACAGAGAGAGAGATACAGAATGAGACGGAGAGAGGGACAGATAGAGAGACAGAGAGAGGGAGAGAGAGCCCGACAGAGAGAGAGAGAGAGACAGAGAGATTGACAGAGAGAGAGATACAGAATGAGACAGAGAGTGAGACAGAGAGAGAGTGAGTGAGATAGTGACAGACAGAGAGAGAATGAGAGAGATAGAGAGAGAGGGCAAGAGAGTGAGAGAGAGAGAGGGAGAGAGAGTGAGAGAGAGAGGGAGAGAGAGTGAGAGAGATAGAGAGGGAGCGAGATAGAGAGAGGGAGAGAGACACAGAGAGAAAGAGAGAGAGACAGAGAGATAGAGACAGAGACAGAGAGAGAGGGAGAGAGAGAGAGACAGAGAGAGAGAGGGAGATAAACAGAGAGAGAGGGAGAGGGAGCGAGAGGGACAGAGAGAGAGGGAGACAGAGAGAGAGTGAGAGACATAGAGAGAGTGAGAGAGACTGAGAGAGAGACAGAGAGAGAAAAAGAGAGAGGGACAGAGAGAGAGAGAGACAGAGAGAGTATGAGAGAGACTGAGTGAGGGGGAGAGAGACAGAGAGAGAGGGACAGAGAGAGAGATGGGGAGAGAGAGAGAGAGAGGGGTTGAGCGAGAGACAGAGCGTGAGATACAGA
>CM059446.1:28871350-28921350 GCA_030390025.1 Squalus acanthias | reverse complement strand
GAGAGGGAGAGAGAGTGAGAGAGATAGAGAGATAGAGGGAGAGAGACAGAGTGAGGGAAGAGAGAGTGAGAGAGAGAGAGACAGAGAGAGTCAGAGAGAGAGGGACAGAGACGGAGAGAGGGAGAGAGAGAAAGACAAATAGAGAGGGAGAGAGAGGGACTGAGAGGGGGACAGAGAGAGAGGGAGACAAATAGAGAGGGTGAGAAAGAAAGAGGAGAGAGAGGGAGAGAGAGAGAGGGAGAGAGTGTCAGAGAGAGGGAGACAGAGAGAGAGAGGGGTAGAGAGTCCGAGAGAGAGAGAGGGAGACAGAGCGAGTGAGAGACAAAGTGAGAGAGTGAGAGGCAGAGAGAGAGAGTGGGACATGAGAGAGACAGGGAGAGAGAGAGGCAGAGAGACAGAGAGAGAGACAGAGAGAGGATTGATAGTGAGAGAGACAGAGTGAGACAGAAAGAGAGAGAGAGACAGAGAAAGAGTGAGAGAGATAGAGAGAGAGGCAGAGAGAGATTCAGAGAGAGATACAGAGAGAGATAGAGAGAGGGAGAGAGATAGAGAGGGAGCGAGAGTGAGAGAGATAGAGAGAGGGAGAGCGAGAGAAGGAGAGAGGGACAGAGAGAGAGGGAGACAGAGAGAGAGGGAGAGAGAGGGAAAAAGAGAGACAGAGAGACAGAGACAGACAGACAGAGAGAGGGAGACAGAGAGAGAGTGAGCAAGACAGAGAGAGAGACAGAGAGAGGGAGAGAGATGGAGAGAGATAGAGAGAGGGAGCGAGTGTGAGAGAGTTAGAGAGAGGGAGCGAGTGTAAGAGAGTTAGAGAGAGGGAGAGAGTGAGAGAGTGAGAGAGTTAGAGAGATAGAGACGGAGAGACAGAGAGAGGGAGAGAGACAGAGAGAGGGAAGAGAGAGTGAGTGAGAGAGAGAGACAGAGACAGAGAGGGAGAGATAGGGAGAGAGACAGTGACAGAGAGAGACGGAGACAGAGAGAGGGGGAGAGGGGGAGAGATAGGAAGAGGGAGAGAGAGGGAGAGAGAGACAGAGAAGAGAGAGGGAGACAGAGAGAGAGAGGGGTAGAGAGTCCAAGAGAGAGAGAGAGGGAGACAGAGAGAGTGAGAGACAAAGTGAGAGAGTGAGAGGCAGAGAGAGAGTGGGACATGAGAGAGACGGGGAGAGAGAGAGGCAGAGAGACAGAGAGAGAGACAGAGAGAGGATAGATAGTGAGAGAGACAGAGTGAGACAGAAAGAGAGAGAGAGACAGAGAAAGAGTGAGAGAGATAGAGAGAGAGTCAGAGAGAGATTCAGAGAGAGATACAGAGAGAGATAGAGAGTGGGAGAGAGATAGAGAGGGAGCGAGAGTGAGAGAGATAGAGAGAGGGAGAGCGAGAGAGGGAGAGAGGGACAGAGAGAGAGGGAGACAGAGAGAGAGGGAGAGAGAGAGAGAGGGACAGAGAGAGAGGGAAAAAGAGAGACAGAGAGACAGAGACAGACAGACAGAGAGAGGGAGACAGAGAGAGAGTGAGCGAGATAGAGAGAGAGACAGAGAGAGGGAGAGAGATGGAGAGAGATAGAGAGAGGGAGCGAGTGTGAGAGAGTTAGAGAGAGGGAGCGAGTGTAAGAGAGTTCGATAAAGGGAGAGAGAGAGAGAGTTAGAGAGATAGAGACGGAGAGACAGAGAGAGGGAGAGAGACAGAGAAAGGGAAGAGAGAGTGAGTGAGAGAGAGAGACAGAGAGAGAGAGGGAGAGATAGGGAGAGAGACAGTGACAGAGAGAGACGGAGACAGAGAGAGGGGGAGGGGGGAGAGATAGGAAGTGGGAGAGAGAGGGAGAGAGAGACAGAGAAGAGAGAAGGAGACAGAGAGAGAGTGAGAGAGAGAGAGAGAGACAGAGAGAGGGAGAGAGAGACCGACAGAGGGAGAGAGAGACAGTTAGAGGGAGAGAGAGACAGACAGAGAGAGGGAGAGAGAGACAGACAGAGAGAGAGAGACAGAGAGAGACAGACAGAGAGGGACAGAGAGAGTGACAGAGAGAGAGATACAGAATAAGACAGAGAGAGAGTGAGAGGGAGACAGAGAGAGAGAGGGAGAGAGACAGAGAGAGAGATAGAAAGAGAGAGACAGAGAGAGAAAGAGATAGAGAGAGGGAGAGAGAGTGAGAGAGCGAGGGACAGAGAGAGATAGAGAGAGAGAGAGAAAGCGAGACAGAGAGCGAGAGATGAGAGAGAGAGAGGAGAGAAAGTGAGAGAGACAGTGAGACAGAGAGAGAGAGAGACAGTGAGACAGAGAGAGAGTGAGAGAGACACAGAGAGAGAGAGGGAGAGAGAGAGAGGGAGAGATAGAGTGAGCTAGGGAGAAAAAGAGACAGACAGAGAGGGAGAGAGACAGAGACAGAGAAAGACAGAGAGAGAGGGAGACAGAGAGAGAGGGAGAGAGAGAGACAGTGACAGACAGACAGAGAGAGGGAGACAGAGAGAGTGAGCGAGATAGAGAGAGAGGCAGAGAGAGAGAGAGAGGGAGACAGAGTGAGACAGAGAAAGAGTGAGAGAGACAGAGAGAGACAGAGAGAGGGAGAAAGATGGAGAGAGATAGAGAGGGAGCGAGTGAGAGAGAGTTAGAGAGAGGGAGAGAGAGTGAGAGAGATAGAGAGATAGAGAGAGAGACGGAGAGACAGAGTGAGGGAGAGAGAGAGAGAGACAGAGATGGAGAGAGACATTCGGCCTTCTGGCCCGGAAATTCCGTCATTCGGCCTCCCGGCCCGGAAATTCTGTCATTCGGCCTCCCGGCCCGGAAATTCTGTCATTCGGCCTCCCGGCCCGGAAATTCCGTCATTCGTCCGTCATTCGACCTGCCGGCCCGGAAATTCCGTCTTTCGGCCTCCAGGCCCGGAAATTCCGTCATTCGGCCTGCCGGCCCGGAAATTCCATCATTCGGCCTCCCGGCCCGGAAATTCCGTCCTTCGGCCTGCCGGCCCGGAAATTCCGTCATTCGGCCTTCCGGCCCGGAAATTCCGTCGTTCGGCCTCCCGGTCCCGAAATTCCGTGATTTGGCCTCCCGGCACCGAAATTCCGTGATTCGGTCTCCCGGTCCCGAAATTCCGTCATTCGGCCTCTCGGCCCGGAAATTCCGTCATTCGGCCTCCCGGCCCGAAATTCCGTCATTCGGCCTCTCGGCCCGGAAATTCCGTCATTCGGCCTCCCGGCTCGGATATTCCGTCATTCGGCCTCTCGGCCCGGAAATTCCGCCGTTTGGCCTCCCGGTCCCGAAATTCCGTGATTAGCCTCCCGGCACCGAAATTCCGTGATTCGGCCTCCCGGCCCCGAAATTCCGTCATTCGGCCTCTCGGCCCGGAAATTCCGTCATTCGGCCTCCCGGCCCGGAAATTCCGTCATTCGGCCTCTCGGCCCGGAAATTCCGTCATTCGGCCTCCCGGCCCGGAAATTCCATCATTCGGCCTCCCGGCCCGGAAATTCCGTCATTCGGCCTCCCTGCCCGGAAATTCCTTCATTCGGCCTCCCGGCCCCGAAATTCCGTCATTCGGCCTCCCGGCCCCGAAATTCCGTCATTCGGCCTCCCGGCCCGGAAATTCCGTCATTCGGCCTCCCGACCCGGAAATTCTGTCATTCGGCCTCCCGGCCCGAAATTCCGTCATTCGGCCTCCCGGCCCCGAAATTCCGTCATTCGGCCTCCCGGCCCGAAATTCCGTCATTCGGCCTCCCGACCCGAAATTCCGTCATTCGGCCTCCCGGCCCGGAAATTCCGTCATTCGGCCTCCCGGCCCCGAAATTCCGTCATTCGGCCTCTCGGCCCGAAATTCCGTCATTCGGCCTCCCGGCCCGGAAATTCCATCATTCGGCCTCCCGGCCCGGAAATTCCGTCATTCGGCCTCCCGGCCCGGAAATTCCGTCATTCGGCCTCCCGGCCCCGAAATTCCGTCATTCGGACTCCCGGCCCCGAAATTCCGTCATTCGGCCTCCCGGCCCTGAAATTCCGTCATTCGGCCTCCCGGACCCGGAAATTCCGTCATTCGGCCTCCCGGCCCCGAAATTCCGTCATTCGGCCACCCGGCCCCGAAATTCCGTCATTCGGCCTCCCGGCCCGAAATTCCGTCATTCGGCCTCCCGGCCCCGAATTCCGTCATTCGGCCTCCCGGCCCCGAAATTCCGTCATTCGGCCTCCCGGCCCCGAATTCCGTCATTCGGCCTCCCGACCCGGAAATTCCGTCATTCGGCCTCCCGGCCCGGAAATTCCGTCATTCGGCCTCCCGGCCCGGAAATTCCGTCATTCGGCCACCCGGCCCCGAAATTCCGTCATTCGGCCTCCCGGCCCCGGAAATTCCGTCGTTCGGCCTCCCGGCCCCGAAATTCCGTCATTCGGCCTCCCGGCCCGGAAATTCCGTCATTCGGCCTCCCGGCCCGGAAATTCCGTCATTCGGCCTCCCGGCCCCGAAATTCCGTCATTCGGCCTCCCGGCCCCGAAATTCCGTCATTCGGCCTCCCGGCCCGAAATTCCGTCATTCGGCCTCCCGGCCCCGAAATTCCGTCATTCGGCCTCCCGCCCGGAAATTCCGTCATTCGGCCTCCCGGCCCGGAAATTCCGTCATTCGGCCTCCGGCCCGGAAATTCCGTCATTCGGCCACCCGGCCCCGAAATTCCGTCGTTCGGTCTCCTGGCCCCGAAATTCCGTCGTTCGGCCTCCCGGCCCCGAAATTCCGTCATTCGGCCTCCCGGCCCGGAAATTCCGTCATTCGGCCTCCCTGCCCGGAAATTCCGTCATTCGGCCTCCCGGCCCCGAAATTCCGTCATTCGGCCTCCCGGCCCCGAAATTCCGTCATTCGGCCTCCCGGCCCGGAAATTCCGTCATTCGGCCTCCCGACCCGGAAATTCCGTCGTTCGGCCTCCCGGCCCGGAAATTCCATCATTCGGCCTCCCGGCCCGGAAATTCCGTCCTTCGGCCTGCCGGCCCGGAAATTCCGTCATTCGGCCTCCCGGCCCGGAAATTCCGTCGTTCGGCCTCCCGGTCCCGAAATTCCGTGATTTGGCCTCCCGGCACCGAAATTCCGTGATTCGGTCTCCCGGTCCCGAAATTCCGTGATTTGGCCTCCCGGCACCGAAATTCCGTCATTCGGCCTCCCGGCCCCGAAATTCCGTCATTCGGCCTCCCGGCCCGGAAATTCCGTCATTCGGCCTCCCGGCCCGGAAATTCTGTCATTCGGCCTCCCGGCCCGGAAATTCCGTCATTCGGCCTCCCGGCCCCGAAATTCCGTCATTCGGCCTCCCGGCCCCGAAATTCCGTCATTCGGCCTCCCGGCCCGAAATTCCGTCATTCGGCCTCCCGGCCCGGAAATTCCGTCATTCGGCCTCCCGGCCCCGAAATTCCGTCATTCGGCCTCCGGCCCGGAAATTCCGTCATTCGGCCTCCCGGCCCGGAAATTCCATCATTCGGCCTCCCGGCCCGGAAATTCCGTCATTCGGCCTCCCGGCCCGGAAATTCCGTCATTCGGCCTCCCGGCCCCGAAATTCCGTCATTCGGCCTCCCGGCCCCGAAATTCCGTCATTCGGCCTCCCGGCCCGGAAATTCCGTCATTCGGCCTCCCGACCCGAAATTCCGTCATTCGGCCTCCCGGCCCGGAAATTCCGTCATTCGGCCACCCGGCCCCGAAATTCCGTCGTTCGGCCTCCCGGCCCGGAAATTCCGTCATTCGGCCACCCGGCCCCGAAATTCCGTCGTTCGGCCTCCCGACCCGGAAATTCCGTCTTTCGGCCTCCCGACCCGGAAATTCCGTCGTTCTGCCTCCCTGCCCGGAAATTCCATCATTTGGCCTGCCGGCCTGGAAATTCCGTCATTCGGCCTGCTGGCCCGGAAATTCCGTCATTCGGCCTCCCGGCCCGGAAATTCCGTCTTTCGGCCTCCCGGCCCGGAAATTCCGTCATTCGGCCTCCCGGTCTGGAAAATTCCGTCGTTCGGCCTCCCGGCCCCGAAATTCCGTGATTTGGCCTCCCGGCACCGAAATTCCGTCATTCGGCCTCCCGGCCCGGAAATTACGTCATTCGGCCTCCCGGCCCCGAAGTTCCGACATTCGGCCTCCCGACCCGGAAATTCCGTCGTTCGGCCTCCCGGCCCGGAATCCCGTCGTTCGGCCTCCCGGCCCGGAAATTCCGTCATTCGGCCACCCGGCCCCGAAATTCCGTCATTCGGTCTCCCGGCCCCGAAATTCCGTCTTTCGGCCTCCCGGCCCCGAAATTCCGTCATTCGGCCTCCCGGCCCGGAAATTCCGTCATTCGGCCTCCCTGCCCGGAAATTCCGTCATTCGGCCTCCCGGCCCCGAAATTCCGTCATTCGGCCTCCCGGCCCCGAAATTCCGTCATTCGGCCTCCCGGCCCGGAAATTCCGTCATTCGGCCTCCCGACCCGGAAATTCCGTCGTTCGGCCTCCCGGCCCGGAAATTCCATCATTCGGCCTCCTGGCCCGGAAATTCCGTCCTTCGGCCTGCCGGCCCGGAAATTCCGTCATTCGGCCTCCCGGCCCGGAAATTCCGTCGTTCGGCCTCCCGGTCCCGAAATTCCGTCATTCGGCCTCCCGGCCCCGAAATTCCGTCATTCGGCCTCCCGACCCGGAAATTCCGTCTTTCGGCCTCCCGGCCCGGAAATTCCGTCATTCTGCCTCCCGGCCCGGAAATTCCATCATTCGGCCTCCGGCCCGGAAATTCCGTCATTCGGCCTCCGGCCCGGAAATTCCGTCATTCGGCCTCCCAGCCCGGAAATTCCGTCATTCGGCCTCCCGGCCCGGAAATTCCGTCATTCGGCCTCCCGGCCCGGAAATTCCGTCATTCGGCCTCCCGGCCCCGAAATTCCGTCATTCGGCCTCCCGGCCCCGAAATTCCGTCATTCGGCCTCCCGGCCCGGAAATTCCGTCATTCGGCCTCCCGACCCGGAAATTCCGTCGTTCGGCCTCCCGGCCCGAAATTCCGTCATTCGGCCTCCCGGCCCGGAAATTCCGTCCTTCGGCCTGCCGGCCCGGAAATTCCGTCATTCGGCCTCCCGGCCCGGAAATTCCGTCATTCGGCCTCCCGGTCCCGAAATTCCGTCATTTCGGCCTCCCGGCACCGAAATTCCGTCATTCGGTCTCCCGGTCCCGAAATTCCGTAATTTGGCCTCCCGGCCCCGAAATTCCGTGATTCGGCCTCCCGGCCCCGAAATTCCGTCATTCGGCCTCTCGGCCCGGAAATTCCGTCATTCGGCCTCCCGGCTCGGATATTCCGTCATTCGGCCTCTCGGCCCGGAAATTCCGCCGTTTGGCCTCCCGGTCCCGAAATTCCGTGATTTGGCCTCCCGGCACCGAAATTCCGTGATTCGGCCTCCCGGCCCCGAAATTCCGTCATTCGGCCTCTCGGCCCGGAAATTCCGTCATTCGGCCTCCCGGCCCGGAAATTCCGTCATTCGGCCTCTCGGCCCGGAAATTCCGTCATTCGGCCTCCCGGCCCGGAAATTCCATCATTCGGCCTCCCGGCCCGGAAATTCCGTCATTCGGCCTCCCTGCCCGGAAATTCCTTCATTCGGCCTCCCGGCCCCGAAATTCCGTCATTCGGCCTCCCGGCCCCGAAATTCCGTCATTCGGCCTCCCGGCCCGGAAATTCCGTCATTCGGCCTCCCGGCCCGAAATTCCGTCATTCGGCCTCCCGGCCCGGAAATTCCGTCATTCGGCCTCCCGGCCCCAAAATTCCGTCATTCGGCCTCCCGGCCCGAAATTCCGTCATTCGGCCTCCAGGCCCGGAAATTCCGTCATTCGGCCTCCCGGCCCGGAAATTCCGTCATTCGGCCTCCCGGCCCGGAAATTCCGTCATTCGGCCTCCCGGCCCGGAAATTCCGTCATTCGGCCTCCCGGCCCCGAAATTCCGTCATTTCGGCCTCCCGGCCCCGAAATTCCGTCATTCGGCCTCCCGGCCGGAAATTACGTCATTCGGCCTCCCGGCCCCGAAATTCCGTCATTCGGCCTCCCGGCCCCGGAAATTCCGTCATTCGGCCTCCCGGCCCGGAAATTCCGTCATTCGGCCTCCCGCCCGAAATTCCGTCATTCGGCCTCCCGGCCCGAAATTCCGTCATTCGGCCTCCCGGCCCGGAAATTCCGTCATTCGGCCTCCCGGCCCGGAAATTCCGTCATTTGGCCTGCCGGCCCGGAAATTCCATCATTCGGCCTCCCGGCCCGGAAATTCCGTCTTTCGGCCTCCCGGCCCCGAAATTCTGTCGTTCGGCCTCCCGGCCTGGAAATTCCGTCGTTCGGCCTCCCGGCCTGGAAATTCCGTCATTCGGCCTCCCGGCCCCGAAATTCCGTCATTCGGCCTCCCGGCCCCGAAATTCCGTCGTTCGGCCTCCCGGCCCCGAAGTTCCGACATTCGGCCTCCCGACCCGGAAATTCCGTCGTTCGGCCTCCCGGCCCGGAAATTCCGTCGTTCGGCCTCCCGGCCCGGAAATTCCGTCATTCGGCCACCCGGCCCCGAAATTCCGTCGTTCGGCCTCCCGGCCCCGAAATTCCGTCGTTCGGCCTCCCGGCCCCGAAATTCCGTCATTCGGCCTCCCGGCCCGGAAATTCCGTCATTCGGCCTCCCTGCCCGGAAATTCCGTCATTCGGCCTCCCGGCCCCGAAATTCCGTCATTCGGCCTCCCGGCCCCGAAATTCCGTCATTCGGCCTCCCGGCCCGAAATTCCGTCATTCGGCCTCCCGGCCCCGAAATTCCGTCATTCGGCCTCCCGGCCCGAAATTCCGTCATTCGGCCTCCCGGCCCCGAAATTCCGTCATTCGGCCTCCCGGCCCCGAAATTCCGTCATTCGGCCTCCCGGCCCGAAATTCCGTCATTCGGCCTCCCGGCCCCGAAATTCCGTCATTCGGCCTCCCGGCCCGAAATTCCGTCATTCGGCCTCCCGGCCCGGAAATTCCGTCATTCGGCCTCCCGGCCCCGAAATTCCGTCATTCGGCCTCCCGGCCCCGAAATTCCGTCATTCGGCCTCCCGGCCCGGAAATTCCGTCATTCGGCCTCCCGGCCCCGAAATTCCGTCATTCGGCCTCCCGGCCCGAAATTCCGTCATTCGGCCTCCCGGCCCCGAAATTCCGTCATTCGGCCTCCCGGCCCGAAATTCCGTCATTCGGCCTCCCGGCCCGAAATTCCGTCATTCGGCCTCCCGGCCCGGAAATTCCGTCATTCGGCCTCCCGGCCCGAAATTCCGTCATTCGGCCTCCCGGCCCCGAAATTCCGTCATTCGGCCTCCCGGCCCGGAAATTCCGTCATTCGGCCTCCCGGCCCGAAATTCCGTCATTCGGCCTCCCGGCCCGAAATTCCGTCATTCGGCCTCCCGGCCCGGAAATTCCGTCATTCGGCCTCCCGGCCCGAAATTCCGTCATTCGGCCTCCCGGCCCCGAAATTCCGTCATTCGGCCTCCCGGCCCGAAATTCCGTCATTCGGCCTCCCGGCCCGGAAATTCCGTCATTCGGCCTCCCGGCCCGGAAATTCCGTCATTCGGCCTCCCGGCCCGAAATTCCGTCATTCGGCCTCCCGGCCCGAAATTCCGTCATTCGGCCTCCCGGCCCGAAATTCCGTCATTCGGCCTCCCGGACAAATGCATGAATTGCAACAGTTATACATTCCTTTCTGGCGTAAAAACACAAAAGGAAAAGCGGCCCAACCATGGCTCACAAAATAAATTATGGATAGTATTAGATCCAAAGAGGAGTCAGAAAAAGTAGCAAGCCTGAGGATTGGGAGCAGTTTATAGTTCAGCAAAAAAGGACCAAGAGATTGATTAGGAACAGAAAAATAGAGTATGAGAGTAAACTTTCAAGGAACATGAAAGCGGACTGTAAAAGCTTCTACAAGTATGTAAAAAGATAAAGAGGAGTGAAGACAAATGTAGGTCCCTTACAGTCAGAAACGGGAGAATTTATAGTGGGGAACATGAAATGGCAGAGCAATTAAACAAATACTTTGGTTATGTCTTCACGGAAGAGGACACAAATAACTTCCCAGAAATGCTAGGGAACCAAGGGTCTAGTGAGAAGGAGGAATTAAAGGAAATTAGTATCAGTAAAAAAAATAGTGCTGGAGAAATTAACGGGCCGAAATTCCGTCATTCGGCCTCCCGGCCCGAAATTCCGTCATTCGGCCTCCCGGCCCGAAATTCCGTCATTCGGCCTCCCGGCCCGGAAATTCCGTCATTCGGCCTCCCGGCCCGAAATTCCGTCATTCATTCGGCCTCCCGGCCCGAAATTCCGTCATTCGGCCTCCCGGCCCGAAATTCCGTCATTCGGCCTCCCGGCCCGAAATTCCGTCATTCGGCCTCCCGGCCCGGAAATTCCGTCATTCGGCCTCCCGGCCCGGAAATTCCGTCATTCGGCCTCCCGGCCCGAAATTCCGTCATTCGGCCTCCCGGCCCGAAATTCCGTCATTCGGCCTCCCGGCCCCGAAATTCCGTCATTCGGCCTCCCGGCCCGGAAATTCCGTCATTCGGCCTCCCGGCCCGGAAATTCCGTCATTCGGCCTCCCGGCCCGGAAATTCCGTCATTCGGCCTCCCGGCCCGGAAATTCCGTCATTCGGCCTCCCGGCCCGAAATTCCGTCATTCGGCCTCCCGGCCCGAAATTCCGTCATTCGGCCTCCCGGCCCCGAAATTCCGTCATTCGGCCTCCCGGCCCCGAAATTCCGTCATTCGGCCTCCCGGCCCGGAAATTCCGTCATTCGGCCTCCCGGCCCGGAAATTCCGTCATTCGGCCTCCCGGCCCGGAAATTCCGTCATTCGGCCTCCCGGCCCCGAAATTCCGTCATTCGGCCTCCCGGCCCCGAAATTCCGTCATTCGGCCTCCCGGCCCGAAATTCCGTCATTCGGCCTCCCGGCCCCGAAATTCCGTCATTCGGCCTCCCGGCCCGGAAATTCCGTCATTCGGCCTCCCGGCCCGGAAATTCCGTCATTCGGCCTCCCGGCCCCGAAATTCCGTCATTCGGCCTCCCGGCCCCGAAATTCCGTCATTCGGCCTCCCGGCCCGAAATTCCGTCATTCGGCCTCCCGGCCCGGAAATTCCGTCATTCGGCCTCCCGGCCCGAAATTCCGTCATTCGGCCTCCCGGCCCCGAAATTCCGTCATTCGGCCTCCCGGCCCCGAAATTCCGTCATTCGGCCTCCCGGCCCCGAAATTCCGTCATTCGGCCTCCCGGCCCCGAAATTCCGTCATTCGGCCTCCCGGCCCGGAAATTCCGTCATTCGGCCTCCCGGCCCGAAATTCCGTCATTCGGCCTCCCGGCCCGAAATTCCGTCATTCGGCCTCCCGGCCCGGAAATTCCGTCATTCGGCCTCCCGGCCCGGAAATTCCGTCATTCGGCCTCCCGGCCCGAAATTCCGTCATTCGGCCTCCCGGCCCGGAAATTCCGTCATTCGGCCTCCCGGCCCCGAAATTCCGTCATTCGGCCTCCCGGCCCCGAAATTCCGTCATTCGGCCTCCCGGCCCGGAAATTCCGTCATTCGGCCTCCCGGCCCCGAAATTCCGTCATTCGGCCTCCCGGCCCGGAAATTCCGTCATTCGGCCTCCCGGCCCGAAATTCCGTCATTCGGCCTCCCGGCCCGGAAATTCCGTCATTCGGCCTCCCGGCCCGGAAATTCCGTCATTCGGCCTCCCGGCCCGGAAATTCCGTCATTCGGCCTCCCGGCCCCGAAATTCCGTCATTCGGCCTCCCGGCCCGGAAATTCCGTCTTTCGGCCTCCCGGCCTGGAAATTCCGTCATTCGGCCTCCCGGCCCCGAAATTCCGTCATTCGGCCTCCCGGCCCCGAAATTCCGTCATTCGGCCTCCCGGCCCCGAAGTTCCGTCATTCGGCCTCCCGACCCGGAAATTCCGTCGTTCGGCCTCCCGGCCCGGAAATTCCGTCGTTCGGCCTCCCGGCCCGGAAATTCCGTCATTCGGCTTCCCGGCCCGGAAATTCCGTCATTCGGCCTGCCGGCCCGGAAATTCCGTCATTCGTCCGTGGCAGTGGCTAACATTTAAGGAACAAATGCATGAATTGCAACAGTTATACATTCCTTTCTGGCGTAAAAACACAAAAGGAAAAGCGGCCCAACCATGGCTCACAAAATAAATTATGGATAGTATTAGATCCAAAGAGGAGTCAGAAAAAGTAGCAAGCCTGAGGATTGGGAGCAGTTTATAGTTCAGCAAAAAAGGACCAAGAGATTGATTAGGAACAGAAAAATAGAGTATGAGAGTAAACTTTCAAGGAACATGAAAGCGGACTGTAAAAGCTTCTACAAGTATGTAAAAAGATAAAGAGGAGTGAAGACAAATGTAGGTCCCTTACAGTCAGAAACGGGAGAATTTATAGTGGGGAACATGAAATGGCAGAGCAATTAAACAAATACTTTGGTTATGTCTTCACGGAAGAGGACACAAATAACTTCCCAGAAATGCTAGGGAACCAAGGGTCTAGTGAGAAGGAGGAATTAAAGGAAATTAGTATCAGTAAAAAAAATAGTGCTGGAGAAATTAACGGGACTGAAAGCTGATAAATCCCCAGGGCCTGATAATTTGCATCCCAGAGTACTAAAAGAGGTAGCCATGGAAATAGTGGATGCATTGGTTGTTATCTTCCAAAATTCTATAGATTATGGAACAGTTCCTGCAGATTGGAGGGTGGCAAATGTAACCCCACTATTTAAAAAAGGAGGGAGAGAGAAAACAGGGAGTCTAACATCAGTAGTAGGGAAAATGCTAGAGTCTATTATAAAGGATGTGATAACAGGACACTTAGAAAATATCAATGGGATTAGACAAAGTCAACATGGATTTATGAAAGGGAAATCGTGTTTGACAAACCTATTGGAGTTTTTTGAGGATGTAACTGGTAGAATAGATAAGGGAGAACCGGAAATTCCGTCATTCGGCCTCCCGGCCCGGAAATTCCGTCGTTCGGCCTCCCGGTCCCGAAATTCCGTGATTTGGCCTCCCGGCACCGAAATTCCGTGATTCGGTCTCCCGGTCCCGAAATTCCGTGATTTGGCCTCCCGGCACCGAAATTCCGTGATTCGGCCTCCCGGCCCCGAAATTCCGTCATTCGGCCTCTCGGCCCGGAAATTCCGTCATTCGGCCTCCCGGCCCGGATATTCCGTCATTCGGCCTCTCGGCCCGGAAATTCCGCCGTTTGGCCTCCCGGTCCCGAAATTCCGTGATTTGGCCTCCCGGCACCGAAATTCCGTCATTCGGCCTCCCGGCCCCGAAATTCCGTCATTCGGCCTCCCGGCCCGGAAATTCCGTCATTCGGCCTCCCGGCCCGGAAATTCCGTCATTCGGCCTCCCGGCCCGGAAATTCCGTCATTCGGCCTCCCGGCCCGGAAATTCCATCATTCGGCCTCCCGGCCCGGAAATTCCGTCATTCGGCCTCCCGGCCCGGAAATTCCGTCATTCGGCCTCCCGGCCCCGAAATTCCGTCATTCGGCCTCCCGGCCCGAAATTCCGTCATTCGGCCTCCCGGCCCGGAAATTCCGTCATTCGGCCTCCCGGCCCGGAAATTCCGTCATTCGGCCTCCCGGCCCGGAAATTCCGTCATTCGGCCTCCCGGCCCCGAAATTCCGTCATTCGGCCTCCCGGCCCCGAAATTCCGTCATTCGGCCTCCCGGCCCGAAATTCCGTCATTCGGCCTCCCGGCCCGAAATTCCGTCATTCGGCCTCCCGGCCCGGAAATTCCGTCATTCGGCCTCCCGGCCCGGAAATTCCGTCATTCGGCCTCCCGGCCCGAAATTCCGTCATTCGGCCTCCCGGCCCCGAAATTCCGTCATTCGGCCTCCCGGCCCGGAAATTCCGTCATTCGGCCTCCCGGCCCGGAAATTCCGTCATTCGGCCTCCCGGCCCGGAAATTCCGTCATTCGGCCTCCCGGCCCCGAAATTCCGTCATTCGGCCTCCCGGCCCCGAAATTCCGTCATTCGGCCTCCCGGCCCCGAAATTCCGTCATTCGGCCTCCCGGCCCGGAAATTCCGTCATTCGGCCTCCCGGCCCGGAAATTCCGTCATTCGGCCTCCCGGCCCGGAAATTCCATCATTCGGCCTCCCGGCCCGGAAATTCCGTCATTCGGCCTCCCGGCCCGGAAATTCCGTCATTCGGCCTCCCGGCCCGGAAATTCCGTCATTCGGCCTCCCGGCCCGAAATTCCGTCATTCGGCCTCCCGGCCCTGAAATTCCGTCATTCGGCCTCCCGGCCCGAAATTCCGTCATTCGGCCTCCCGGCCCGAAATTCCGTCATTCGGCCTCCCGGCCCGAAATTCCGTCATTCGGCCTCCCGGCCCCGAAATTCCGTCATTCGGCCTCCCGGCCCGGAAATTCCGTCATTCGGCCTCCCGGCCCGGAAATTCCGTCATTCGGCCTCCCGGCCCGGAAATTCCGTCATTCGGCCTCCCGGCCCGGAAATTCCATCATTCGGCCTCCCGGCCCGGAAATTCCGTCATTCGGCCTCCCGGCCCGAAATTCCGTCATTCGGCCTCCCGGCCCGGAAATTCCGTCATTCGGCCTCCCGGCCCGGAAATTCCGTCATTCGGCCTCCCGGCCCCGAAATTCCGTCATTCGGCCTCCCGGCCCCGAAATTCCGTCATTCGGCCTCCCGGCCCCGAAATTCCGTCATTCGGCCTCCCGGCCCGAAATTCCGTCATTCGGCCTCCCGGCCCGGAAATTCCGTCATTCGGCCTCCCGGCCCGGAAATTCCGTCATTCGGCTCCCGGCCCGGAAATTCCGTCATTCGGCCTGCCGGCCCGGAAATTCCGTCATTCGTCCGTGGCAGTGGCTAACATTTAAGGAACAAATGCATGAATTGCAACAGTTATACATTCCTTTCTGGCGTAAAAACACAAAAGGAAAAGCGGCCCAACCATGGCTCACAAAATAAATTATGGATAGTATTAGATCCAAAGAGGAGTCAGAAAAAGTAGCAAGCCTGAGGATTGGGAGCAGTTTATAGTTCAGCAAAAAAGGACCAAGAGATTGATTAGGAACAGAAAAATAGAGTATGAGAGTAAACTTTCAAGGAACATGAAAGCGGACTGTAAAAGCTTCTACAAGTATGTAAAAAGATAAAGAGGAGTGAAGACAAATGTAGGTCCCTTACAGTCAGAAACGGGAGAATTTATAGTGGGGAACATGAAATGGCAGAGCAATTAAACAAATACTTTGGTTATGTCTTCACGGAAGAGGACACAAATAACTTCCCAGAAATGCTAGGGAACCAAGGGTCTAGTGAGAAGGAGGAATTAAAGGAAATTAGTATCAGTAAAAAAAATAGTGCTGGAGAAATTAACGGGACTGAAAGCTGATAAATCCCCAGGGCCTGATAATTTGCATCCCAGAGTACTAAAAGAGGTAGCCATGGAAATAGTGGATGCATTGGTTGTTATCTTCCAAAATTCTATAGATTATGGAACAGTTCCTGCAGATTGGAGGGTGGCAAATGTAACCCCACTATTTAAAAAAGGAGGGAGAGAGAAAACAGGGAGTCTAACATCAGTAGTAGGGAAAATGCTAGAGTCTATTATAAAGGATGTGATAACAGGACACTTAGAAAATATCAATGGGATTAGACAAAGTCAACATGGATTTATGAAAGGGAAATCGTGTTTGACAAACCTATTGGAGTTTTTTGAGGATGTAACTGGTAGAATAGATAAGGGAGAACCGGAAATTCCGTCATTCGGCCTCCCGGCCCGGAAATTCCGTCGTTCGGCCTCCCGGTCCCGAAATTCCGTGATTTGGCCTCCCGGCACCGAAATTCCGTGATTCGGTCTCCCGGTCCCGAAATTCCGTGATTTGGCCTCCCGGCACCGAAATTCCGTGATTCGGCCTCCCGGCCCCGAAATTCCGTCATTCGGCCTCTCGGCCCGGAAATTCCGTCATTCGGCCTCCCGGCCCGGATATTCCGTCATTCGGCCTCTCGGCCCGGAAATTCCGTCTTTGGCCTCCCGGTCCCGAAATTCCGTGATTTGGCCTCCCGGCACCGAAATTCCGTGATTCGGCCTCCCGGCCCCGAAATTCCGTCATTCGGCCTCCGGCCCTGAAATTCCGTCATTCGGCCTCCCGGCCCGGAAATTCCGTCATTCGGCCTCTCGGCCCGGAAATTCCGTCATTCGGCCTCCCGGCCCGGAAATTCCATCATTCGGCCTCCCGGCCCGGAAATTCCGTCATTCGGCCTCCCTGCCCGAAATTACGTCATTCGGCCTCCCGGCCCCGAAATTCCGTCATTCGGCCTCCCGGCCCCGAAATTCCATCATTCGGCCTCCCGGCCCGGAAATTCCGTCATTCGGCCTCCCGACCCGGAAATTCCGTCGTTCGGCCTCCCGGCCCGGAAATTCCGTCATTCGGCCACCCGGCCCCGAAATTCCGTCGTTCGGCCTCCCGGCCCCGAAATTCCGTCATTCGGCCTCCCGGCCCCGAAATTCCGTCATTCGGCCTCCCGACCCGGAAATTCCGTCATTCGGCCTCCCAGCCCGGAAATTCCGTCGTTCTGCCTCCCTGCCCGGAAATTCCATCATTTGGCCTGCCGGCCCGGAAATTCCGTCATTCGGCCTGCTGGCCCGGAAATTCCGTCATTCGGCCTCCCGGCCCGGAAATTCCGTCATTCGGCCTCCCGGCCCGGAAATTCCGTCATTCGGCCTCCCGGCCTGAAATTCCGTCATTCGGCCTCCCGGCCCCGAAATTCCGTCATTTGGCCTCCCGGCCCGAAATTCCGTCATTCGGCCTCCCGGCCCGAAATTCCGTCATTCGGCCTCCCGGCCCGAAATTCCGTCATTCGGCCTCCCGGCCCGAAATTCCGTCATTCGGCCTCCCGGCCCGGAAATTCCGTCATTCGGCCTCCCGGCCCGAAATTCCGTCATTCGGCCTCCCGGCCCGAAATTCCGTCATTCGGCCTCCCGGCCCGAAATTCCGTCATTCGGCCTCCCGGCCCCGAAATTCCGTCATTCGGCCTCCCGGCCCGAAATTCCGTCATTCGGCCTCCCGGCCCGAAATTCCGTCATTCGGCCTCCCGGCCCCGAAATTCCGTCATTCGGCCTCCCGGCCCGAAATTCCGTCATTCGGCCTCCCGGCCCCGAAATTCCGTCATTCGGCCTCCCGGCCCGGAAATTCCGTCATTCGGCCTCCCGGCCCGAAATTCCGTCATTCGGCCTCCCGGCCCGAAATTCCGTCATTCGGCCTCCCGGCCCGGAAATTCCGTCATTCGGCCTGCCGGCCCGGAAATTCCGTCATTCGTCCGTGGCAGTGGCTAACATTTAAGGAACAAATGCATGAATTGCAACAGTTATACATTCCTTTCTGGCGTAAAAACACAAAAGGAAAAGCGGCCCAACCATGGCTCACAAAATAAATTATGGATAGTATTAGATCCAAAGAGGAGTCAGAAAAAGTAGCAAGCCTGAGGATTGGGAGCAGTTTATAGTTCAGCAAAAAAGGACCAAGAGATTGATTAGGAACAGAAAAATAGAGTATGAGAGTAAACTTTCAAGGAACATGAAAGCGGACTGTAAAAGCTTCTACAAGTATGTAAAAAGATAAAGAGGAGTGAAGACAAATGTAGGTCCCTTACAGTCAGAAACGGGAGAATTTATAGTGGGGAACATGAAATGGCAGAGCAATTAAACAAATACTTTGGTTATGTCTTCACGGAAGAGGACACAAATAACTTCCCAGAAATGCTAGGGAACCCGAAATTCCGTCATTCGGCCTCCCGGCCCGAAATTCCGTCATTCGGCCTCCCGGCGCCGAAATTCCGTCATTCGGCCTCCCGGCCCCGAAATTCCGTCATTCGGCCTCCCGGCCCGAAATTCCGTCATTCGGCCTCCCGGCCCCGAAATTCCGTCATTCGGCCTCCCGGCCCGAAATTCCGTCATTCGGCCTCCCGGCCCCGAAATTCCGTCATTCGGCCTCCCGGCCCCGAAATTCCGTCATTCGGCCTCCCGGCCCCGAAATTCCGTCATTCGGCCTCCCGGCCCCGAAATTCCGTCATTCGGCCTCCCGGCCCCGAAATTCCGTCATTCGGCCTCCCGGCCCGAAATTCCGTCATTCGGCCTCCCGGCCCCGAAATTCCGTCATTCGGCCTCCCGGCCCGAAATTCCGTCATTCGGCCTCCCGGCCCCGAAATTCCGTCATTCGGCCTCCCGGCCCGAAATTCCGTCATTCGGCCTCCCGGCCCGAAATTCCGTCATTCGGCCTCCCGGCCCGAAATTCCGTCATTCGGCCTCCCGGCCCCGAAATTCCGTCATTCGGCCTCCCGGCCCCGAAATTCCGTCATTCGGCCTCCCGGCCCCGAAATTCCGTCATTCGGCCTCCCGGCCCGAAATTCCGTCATTCGGCCTCCCGGCCCGAAATTCCGTCATTCGGCCTCCCGGCCCGGAAATTCCGTCATTCGGCCTCCCGGCCCGAAATTCCGTCATTCGGCCTCCCGGCCCGGAAATTCCGTCATTCGGCCTCCCGGCCCCGAAATTCCGTCATTCGGCCTCCCGGCCCCGAAATTCCGTCATTCGGCCTCCCGGCCCCGAAATTCC
The DNA here is from genome assembly GCA_030390025.1 of Squalus acanthias. Classification (NCBI taxonomy): domain Eukaryota; kingdom Metazoa; phylum Chordata; class Chondrichthyes; order Squaliformes; family Squalidae; genus Squalus; species Squalus acanthias. The sequence continues at coordinate 28,902,819 of CM059446.1, read as the reverse complement.
GTCATTCGGCCTCCCGGCCCGGAAATTCCGTCATTCGGCCTCCCGGCCCCGAAATTCCGTCATTCGGCCTCCCGGCCCGAAATTCCGTCATTCGGCCTCCCGGCCCCGAAATTCCGTCATTCGGCCTCCCGGCCCCGAAATTCCGTCATTCGGCCTCCCGGCCCGAAATTCCGTCATTCGGCCTCCCGGCCCCGAAATTCCGTCATTCGGCCTCCCGGCCCGGAAATTCCGTCATTCGGCCTCCCTGCCCGGAAATTCCGTCATTCGGCCTCCCGGCCCCGAAATTCCGTCATTCGGCCTCCCGGCCCCGAAATTCCGTCGTTCGGCCTCCCGGCCCCGAAATTCCGTCATTCGGCCTCCCGGCCCGGAAATTCCGTCATTCGGCCTGCTGGCCCGGAAATTCCGTCATTCGGCCTCCCGGCCCGGAAATTCCGTCTTTCGGCCTCCCGGCCCGGAAATTCCGTCATTCGGCCTCCCGGCCTGGAAATTCCGTCGTTCGGCCTCCCGGCCCCGAAATTCCGTGATTTGGCCTCCCTGGCACCGAAATTCCGTCATTCGGCCTCCCGGCCCGGAAATTACGTCATTCGGCCTCCAGGCCCCGAAATTCCGTCATTCGGCCTCCCGGCCCGGAAATTCCGTCGTTCTGCCTCCCGGCCTGGAAATTCCGTCATTTGGCCTCCCGGCCCGGAAATTCCGTCATTCGGCCTGCCGGCCCGGAAATTCCATCATTCGGCCTCCCGGCCCGGAAATTCCGTCTTTCGGCCTCCCGGCCCCGAAATTCTGTCGTTCGGCCTCCCGGCCTGGAAATTCCGTCGTTCGGCCTCCCGGCCTGGAAATTCCGTCATTCGGCCTCCCGGCCCCGAAATTCCGTCATTCGGCCTCCCGGCCCCGAAATTCCGTCGTTCGGCCTCCCGGCCCCGAAGTTCCGACATTCGGCCTCCCGACCCGGAAATTCCGTCGTTCGGCCTCCCGGCCCGGAAATTCCGTCGTTCGGCCTCCCGGCCCGGAAATTCCGTCATTCGGCTTCCCGGCCCGGAAATTCCGTCATTCGGCCTGCCGGCCCGGAAATTCCGTCATTCGTCCGTGGCAGTGGCTAACATTTAAGGAACAAATGCATGAATTGCAACAGTTATACATTCCTTTCTGGCGTAAAAACACAAAAGGAAAAGCGGCCCAACCATGGCTCACAAAATAAATTATGGATAGTATTAGATCCAAAGAGGAGTCAGAAAAAGTAGCAAGCCTGAGGATTGGGAGCAGTTTATAGTTCAGCAAAAAAGGACCAAGAGATTGATTAGGAACAGAAAAATAGAGTATGAGAGTAAACTTTCAAGGAACATGAAAGCGGACTGTAAAAGCTTCTACAAGTATGTAAAAAGATAAAGAGGAGTGAAGACAAATGTAGGTCCCTTACAGTCAGAAACGGGAGAATTTATAGTGGGGAACATGAAATGGCAGAGCAATTAAACAAATACTTTGGTTATGTCTTCACGGAAGAGGACACAAATAACTTCCCAGAAATGCTAGGGAACCAAGGGTCTAGTGAGAAGGAGGAATTAAAGGAAATTAGTATCAGTAAAAAAAATAGTGCTGGAGAAATTAACGGGACTGAAAGCTGATAAATCCCCAGGGCCTGATAATTTGCATCCCAGAGTACTAAAAGAGGTAGCCATGGAAATAGTGGATGCATTGGTTGTTATCTTCCAAAATTCTATAGATTATGGAACAGTTCCTGCAGATTGGAGGGTGGCAAATGTAACCCCACTATTTAAAAAAGGAGGGAGAGAGAAAACAGGGAGTCTAACATCAGTAGTAGGGAAAATGCTAGAGTCTATTATAAAGGATGTGATAACAGGACACTTAGAAAATATCAATGGGATTAGACAAAGTCAACATGGATTTATGAAAGGGAAATCGTGTTTGACAAACCTATTGGAGTTTTTTGAGGATGTAACTGGTAGAATAGATAAGGGAGAACCGGAAATTCCGTCATTCGGCCTCCCGGCCCGGAAATTCCGTCGTTCGGCCTCCCGGTCCCGAAATTCCGTGATTTGGCCTCCCGGCACCGAAATTCCGTGATTCGGTCTCCCGGTCCCGAAATTCCGTGATTTGGCCTCCCGGCACCGAAATTCCGTGATTCGGCCTCCCGGCCCCGAAATTCCGTCATTCGGCCTCTCGGCCCGGAAATTCCGTCATTCGGCCTCCCGGCCCGAAATTCCGTCATTCGGCCTCTCGGCCCGGAAATTCCGCCGTTTGGCCTCCCGGTCCCGAAATTCCGTGATTTGGCCTCCCGGCACCGAAATTCCGTGATTCGGCCTCCCGGCCCGAAATTCCGTCATTCGGCCTCTCGGCCCGGAAATTCCGTCATTCGGCCTCCCGGCCCGGAAATTCCGTCATTCGGCCTCTCGGCCCGGAAATTCCGTCATTCGGCCTCCCGGCCCGGAAATTCCATCATTCGGCCTCCCGGCCCGGAAATTCCGTCATTCGGCCTCCCTGCCCGGAAATTCCGTCATTCGGCCTCCCGGCCCCGAAATTCCGTCATTCGGCCTCCCGGCCCCGAAATTCCGTCATTCGGCCTCCCGGCCCGGAAATTCCGTCATTCGGCCTCCCGACCCGAAATTCCGTCGTTCGGTCTCCCGGCCCGGAAATTCCGTCATTCGGCCACCCGGCCCCGAAATTCCGTCATTCGGCCTCCCGGCCCGGAAATTCCGTCATTCGGCCTCCCGGCCCGAAATTCCGTCATTCGGCCTCCCGGCCCCGAAATTCCGTCATTCGGCCTCCCGGCCCCGAAATTCCGTCATTCGGCCTCCCGGCCCGGAAATTCCGTCATTCGGCCTCCCGACCCGGAAATTCCGTCATTCGGCCTCCCGGCCCGGAAATTCCGTCATTCGGCCTCCCGGCCCCGAAATTCCGTCGTTCGGCCTCCCGGCCCCGAAATTCCGTCATTCGGCCTCCCGACCCGAAATTCCGTCGTTCGGCCTCCCGGCCCCGAAATTCCGTCATTCGGCCTCCCGGCCCGGAAATTCCGTCATTCGGCCTCCCGGCCCGGAAATTCCGTCATTCGGCCTCCCGGCCCCGAAATTCCGTCATTCGGCCTCCCGGCCCCGAAATTCCGTCATTCGGCCTCCCGGCCCTGAAATTCCGTCATTCGGCCTCCCGACCCGGAAATTCCGTCATTCGGCCTCCCGGCCCGGAAATTCCGTCATTCGGCCACCCGGCCCCGAAATTCCGTCGTTCGGCCTCCCGGCCCCGAAATTCCGTCATTCGGCCTCCCGGCCCCGAAATTCCGTCATTCGGCCTCCCGACCCGGAAATTCCGTCTTTCGGCCTCCCAGCCCGGAAATTCCGTCGTTCTGCCTCCCTGCCCGGAAATTCCATCATTTGGCCTGCCGGCCCGGAAATTCCGTCATTCGGCCTGCCGGCCCGGAAATTCCGTCATTCGGCCTCCCGGCCCGGAAATTCCGTCTTTCGGCCTCCCGGCCCGGAAATTCCGTCATTCGGCCTCCCGGCCTGGAAATTCCGTCGTTCGGCCTCCCGGCCCCGAAATTCCGTGATTTGGCCTCCCGGCACCGAAATTCCGTCATTCGGCCTCCCGGCCCGGAAATTACGTCATTCGGCCTCCAGGCCCCGAAATTCCGTCGTTCGGCCTCCCGGCCCGGAAATTCCGTCGTTCTGCCTCCCGGCCTGGAAATTCCGTCATTTGGCCTCCCGGCCCGGAAATTCCGTCATTCGGCCTGCCGGCCCGGAAATTCCATCATTCGGCCTCCCGGCCCGGAAATTCCGTCTTTCGGCCTCCCGGCCCCGAAATTCTGTCGTTCGGCCTCCCGGCCTGGAAATTCCGTCGTTCGGCCTCCCGGCCTGGAAATTCCGTCATTCGGCCTCCCGGCCCCGAAATTCCGTCATTCGGCCTCCCGGCCCCGAAATTCCGTCGTTCGGCCTCCCGGCCCCGAAGTTCCGACATTCGGCCTCCCGACCCGGAAATTCCGTCGTTCGGCCTCCCGGCCCGGAAATTCCGTCGTTCGGCCTCCCGGCCCGGAAATTCCGTCATTCGGCTTCCCGGCCCGGAAATTCCGTCATTCGGCCTGCCGGCCCGGAAATTCCGTCATTCGTCCGTGGCAGTGGCTAACATTTAAGGAACAAATGCATGAATTGCAACAGTTATACATTCCTTTCTGGCGTAAAAACACAAAAGGAAAAGCGGCCCAACCATGGCTCACAAAATAAATTATGGATAGTATTAGATCCAAAGAGGAGTCAGAAAAAGTAGCAAGCCTGAGGATTGGGAGCAGTTTATAGTTCAGCAAAAAAGGACCAAGAGATTGATTAGGAACAGAAAAATAGAGTATGAGAGTAAACTTTCAAGGAACATGAAAGCGGACTGTAAAAGCTTCTACAAGTATGTAAAAAGATAAAGAGGAGTGAAGACAAATGTAGGTCCCTTACAGTCAGAAACGGGAGAATTTATAGTGGGGAACATGAAATGGCAGAGCAATTAAACAAATACTTTGGTTATGTCTTCACGGAAGAGGACACAAATAACTTCCCAGAAATGCTAGGGAACCAAGGGTCTAGTGAGAAGGAGGAATTAAAGGAAATTAGTATCAGTAAAAAAAATAGTGCTGGAGAAATTAACGGGACTGAAAGCTGATAAATCCCCAGGGCCTGATAATTTGCATCCCAGAGTACTAAAAGAGGTAGCCATGGAAATAGTGGATGCATTGGTTGTTATCTTCCAAAATTCTATAGATTATGGAACAGTTCCTGCAGATTGGAGGGTGGCAAATGTAACCCCACTATTTAAAAAAGGAGGGAGAGAGAAAACAGGGAGTCTAACATCAGTAGTAGGGAAAATGCTAGAGTCTATTATAAAGGATGTGATAACAGGACACTTAGAAAATATCAATGGGATTAGACAAAGTCAACATGGATTTATGAAAGGGAAATCGTGTTTGACAAACCTATTGGAGTTTTTTGAGGATGTAACTGGTAGAATAGATAAGGGAGAACCAGTGGATGTGGTGTAGTTGAATTTTCAGAAGGCCTTTGATAAAGTTCCACATAAGAGGATAGTATGCAAAATTAAAGCACATGGGATTGGGGATAATGTACTGACATGGATTGAAAATTGGTTAACAGACAGGAAACAGAGAGTAGGAATAAATGGGTCTTTTTCATAGTGGGGTACTGCAGAGATCAGTGCTTGGGCCCCAGCTATTCACAATATATATCAATGATTTGGATGAGGGAACCAAATGTAATATTTCCAAGTTTGCTGACGACACAAAACTAGGTGGGATTGTGAGTTGTGAGGAGGATGCCAAGAGGCTTCAAGGCGATTTAGACAAGTTGAGTGAGTGGGCAAATACATGGCAGATGCAGTATAACGTGGATAAATGTGAAGTTATCCACTTCGGTAGGAAAAACAGAAAGGCAGAGTATTATTAAATGGTGCTAGATTGGGAAATGTTGATGTACAAAGGGACCTGGGTGTTCTTGTACACCAGTCACTGAAAGAAAACATGCAGGTGCAGCAAGCAGTTAGGAAGGCAAATGGCATGTTGGCCTTCATTGCAAGAGGATTTGAGTACAGGAGCAAGGATGTCTTACTACAGTTATACAGGGCCTTGGTGAGATCACACCTGGAGTACTGTGTGCAGTTTTGGTCTCCTTTCCTAAGAATGGATATACCTGCCATAGAGGGAGTGCAGCGAAGGTTCACCAGACTGATTCCTGGGATGGCAGGACTGTCATATTGAGTCGACTAGGCCTGTATTCACTAGAGTTTAGAAGAATGAGAGGGGATCTCATTGAAACGTATAAAATTCTGACAGGGCTAGACAGACTGGATGCAGGGAGGATGTTTCCCCTGGCTGGGGGGTCTAGAACGAGGGGTCACAGTCTCAGGATACGGGGTAGGACATTTAGGACTGAGATGAGGAGAAATTTCTTCACTCGGTGGTGAACCGGTGGAATTCTCTACCACAGAAGGCTGTGGAGGCTAAGTCACTGAATATATTTAAGAAGGAGATAGATAGATTTCTAGACACAAAAGGCATCAAGGGGTATGGGGAGAGAGCGGGAATATGGTATTGAGATAGAGGATCAGCCATGATCATATTGAATGGCGGAGCAGGCTCGAAGGGCCGAATGGCCTACTCCTGCTCCTATTTTTCTATGTTTCTCTGTTAATCAATGCAATCTGAGCAGTCTGCAAGTTAATGTTTAAAAACTGCGTTTATAAATTTGTTGACTTAATTTAATTTTGAATTGATAATACAAAGATTTAAGAGCAGTTGGGTCTTTACAATCGGAGCAGTGTGCAACTTCATGTTAGAAACTGCATTCATCCAATTGTTTGATAATGCAAAGTTTTAAGAGCAGAGTCTTTGCAATCGGAGCAGTGTGCAACTTAATGTTAGAAACTGCATTCATCCAACTGTTTGATAATGCAAAGTTTTAAGAGCAGGGTCTTTGCAATCTGAGCAGTGTGCAACTTAATGTTAGAAACTGCATTTATCCAATTTGATAATGCAAAGTTTTAAGAGCAGTGAGAGTCTGCAACAGTTCAGGCTCAGCACTCCTCAGACATGACATTTAGCTCCACTAGCTCCTCTCCTGGGATGCCTAGGTTCAGACCTTCCTCGAGGGTGCAATTGTGATGATCGCAGCAAACTAGGGTAAATCCTGTCCACCCTCCCTGGGAAATACTGCATTACCACGCCTCCCCCACCCCCCCCAGATCAGTCCAGGCAAGTGAGTGGCTCTTCAGGATCCCAATGTCTCTCTCCACGAACTGCCTGGTGGAGAAATGGGCCACATTAAATTTCACCTTGGCCTCATTTTGTGTTGAATGAACATGAGTCATCAGCCATGGTAGCAGGGGGCATAAGAAATAAGAGCGGGAGTCGGCCTTACGGCCCCTCGAGTCTGCTCCACCATTCAATAAGATCATGGCTGATCATCGACCTCAACTCCACTTTCCCGCCCGATCTCCATATCCCTTGATTCCCCTAGAGTCCACAAATCTATCTATCACAGCCTTGAATATACTCAAAGACTCAGCATTCACAGCACTCTGGGGCAGAGAATTCCATAGATTCACAACCCTCTGAGTGAAGAAATTCCGCCTCATCTCGGTCTTCAATGGCCTACCTCTTATCCTGAGACTATGCCCCCTAGTTCTAGACACTCCAGCCAGGGGAAACAACCTCTCAGCATCTACCCTGTCAATCCCCTTCAGAATCTTATATGTTTCAATGAGATCACCTCTCATTCTTCTGAACTCCAGAGAGTATAGGCCCATTCTACACAATCTCTCATCATAGGACAGCCCTCTCATCCCAGGAATCAATCTAGTGAACCTTCGTTGCACCGCCTCCAAGGCAAGTATATCCTTCCTTAGATAAGGAGACCAAAACTGTGCACAGTACTCCAGGTGTGGTCTCACCAAGGCCCTGTACAATTGTAGCAAGTCTTCCTTACTCTTATACTCCAATCCCCTTGCAATAGAGGCCAATATGCCATTTGCCTTCCTTATTGCTTGCTGTACCTGCATGCTAGCTTTCTGTGTTTCTTGCATGAGGACACCCAAATCTCTCTGAATACCAACATTTGAAAGTTTCTCACCATTTAAAAAAAATATTCTGTTTTTCTATTCTTCCTACCAAAGTGAATAACCCCACATTTCCCTACATTATACTCCATCTGCCACCTTACTGCCCACTCACTTAGTCTATCTATATCCCTTTGCAGACACTTTGGGCAGAATTTTCATTGACCCGTGGAGGCGGGTTTGGAGGCGTGTGGGGGGTTAAAATTGTGAAAACTGGCGGGCGGGCACAAGCCCGCCTCCATCCCGTCTCCACGCAATTTTCATTAAATCGTGTCTGCTGGTTCCGACTCCGTCCCGCCTCCAAGAGGCGGGATAGGCCGTTAAGGCCCTTAACCAGCACTAAATTGCCTCTATAATACCATTTTGAAAGGCCTTTGTGATTTTAACCCTTTTTCCGTGTGAAGCACGCCTGTTCTGAACCACGAATGTGAAACTTGGCGGTAGCACATTTGGATTGCTGACTATCAGCTGCAGCTCAACCATGAAATAGGAGATGTGATCAGCCATCATTTGCAGTTGGCAGGACTTTGTTGTCTGAGGTCTGGGGGAACTTTTATATGGCATAACCACAGCTGTGGAAGTTTGGAGCCTGACACCCATCTCCAGTGTGACCTCCTGGGAAACCCCCCTTGCCACCTTGACTGAGCGCTTCCTCAACTGAGGCATACACCAGAAGCATGGGAACCATTTATTTCCTTTCCTCCTGGACATCAGATTCGGACGAGGACCAGCCGTGGCAGCAGCAGAACCATGAACAACAGCACCACCTGCAGCAGCAGCATCAACAGGAGTGCCAAGCTGCTCCTCACCCACCTGAAGCTGCACAGGCCAGAAGGCACCGGCGCGCGACCACATTGCTGCCCGAGATGCAAGGGACGCACTTGACCAGATTTGCTTAGCCTGCACAATCAAACACTTTTGCCTCGCACCTTCTTATCAGACCATCGACAATGGCCAGGAACCTGCGGATTCCTATCACTCTGACCAGCATACTGACAATTGCAAGTCATCCTAAGCCCTCAATGTGGAAGTCCCATTTGCGAAATGACAGACGCCATAATTTCAGCAGTTTGCCAGCAGAATTTTTAATCACACCAAGCAAGTGCTGGCATTTCAAGATTAAACACAACATTACACCCAAGTGACTACCTTTGTGACTACTAGTGCATTATTTTTCTCTTACGCGTGCTCCTACGTGGTGCTTCCCCTGTGGCTTCAGCAGATGTGGAGGCCCCTTGCTCACTTTCTTGCTGCTCCTGCCTCGACACCTTTGGCGGGCGTCCTCTGGGGTTGCGAGCCTGTGAGGGCTCGGCAACAGTCTGCTGCTCCTGTGGCTGTGCAGGAGTTGAGACGCCGATCTCAGTTGGGTGGGGACTCTGGTGGGGCTCTGACCGAGGGCTTTGCAGTGGCTTGGTCGTGTGAGCGCTTGGAGAGGAGCCCCCACTTCCTTGTTGTCTGCCACCAACATCCCTCTCATGGGTCAGCCCCACCTCAGTGCTTGCAAGTGGATTGAGAGCACCTTGCTGCACATCAGGGGGGCCATGGGGACCTGTATCTGCACTGGAACTCCTACTCAGAAGGACTTCCATGAAGGTCTGGTTTCTGTGTTCAATAGATGACCATCGCTCCTCAAGAGGTGCCAGTCTATTCTGAACAATGACCATGTTTTCTACACTCTGGCGACTTATCTCCTCCATAGCCGTATACATCCTCTCCTCTACTGTAGCCATCCTTTCCACGGAGGTTGCCATCCTTTCCATGGTGATGCGTTCATGCGCCAATGACTCCACAAAGGCTCTGCTCATGTTCGCTATGGACTCCTCCATTCGCTCCACACTCGCAGTGACCCTGGAGACAAAACCTGCCAGAGACTCCTGCATCTGTTCCTGGAGTTCCAGCACCGCTGATCTTATGGATGGACCCAGAGGCAGAGGGTCGACATGCAGCTGAACCGAGCTCGGAGAGTCCTGCACCCTCCGACTAGGACTCTCCACTGCTGTCCCTGTCTCCACCATCTGCTGATGCTCACTTGTGAGCTGTGATACACCAGGTGACAACACTACTCTATCTCGCGATGTTCCCTCCGAGGTGTGAGTGTCTGCGCTGGTGCTGGGTGCGCTGAATTCTGCTGACGCGGCGCCCTCAGAGGTTGCAGCTTCCTCTGAGGAGTGGTGAGGCTCATGCTCTTCCTCCTGGATAGTGGGGACGGCTGCTCGCGATGGTCCTGGGGGGGAGTAAACGAAAGAGTCAGAGATGTGAGTCCAAGGTTACATGCACATTGCATATTGCAGATGATCATAAGTCAGTCTGCTGGAGCATCAGAATCATTATCAGTGACTCATGCAATGTCAATGAGAGAGATGGAAAACTATTCTGTCACCAGCTTGCTCTGATGCACCCGTCTGTCCGTCCCCCACTTGCGCATCCTCCTCCACTCCCATGATCTCCAGGACCGCCTCCTCCCAGGTGGTGAGCTGAGCTACTGAGGGTGGCCCTCCTCCTGTCCTCGCTCTTTCCCTCTTATTGTGAGCTCTCTTTTCCTGCAATGAGGGAGACAAGTGGAGTTTGAGTGAGAATGAAGGAGTGAGTGTAGAGAATCTATATCATTGATGGTTAGAAGGAGACAAATTCAGAGTGAGGTGGCAAGTCCATGGGCCCTCCCTGTGTGTTGTAAGTTGTTTTCATAGCATCACAGCGATAGGGAGTGTGAGGGCTGCATAGTCGAATAGCTAGGTGAATGTGACCATACAGAGAGAGGGAATGGGTAAGGGTGCAGGGATGTCAGTGTCAAGTGGGATGTGGAGGAAGAGATTGTCAAAGCTGAGTGCTGGTGAGGAGAGGCAATGGGGATCAGAATGAGGGTGATGGGAAATTCATACTCACTTTTCCAGTGCACAGCAGGTCATGAAACCTCTTCCTGCACTGAAGCCAGGTTCTGCGGGTTATGGACAACGAGTTGACCTCCTCTGCCACCTGGATCCACACAGCCTTGGTTTGATGGGAAGGCTTCTTCCTCCCTGAAGAAGGGAAGAGCACCTCCTTATTAGCTCTGGCTCCCTCAATTAAAGCCTGCAGGGCGACGTCATCAAATCGAGGTGCAGACCTAGGTCTCTGGCTGGCCATTCTTCCTGCAGGTGCCTCGAACATGCAAAGGCAGAAGCTTGGCAGTCTGCAGAGGAAGCAAGGCTTGTTGCAGACCTTAAATGCTGCAGCAATGATGACGTCATCGGAAGCGACTTTCAGACTGGAAAAACTCACTGGCCATGGGTTCCCACATGTTGGAACTCAATTGGCCAATTATGTTAAAATCGCATCAATCTCCCACATCGATTTAGATTTGGGTGGCTAACACGAAATGCGGATTACACGACCCAAGCCCGCCCCTGAATCAAAATCCAGCCCTTTGAGTTCTCACAGCTTACTGTCCAAGCTAGCTTTGTCCCCAATCAGCCAGCCATCAGGCCGATCACCTGCACTAATATACGAGCCATGTCCGAGCTCCTCAATATAAAAGTATTGTGCGTTGCTCCAGCGTGCATGGCATTTAATATTACTTTGAACTGGAAATGCAAAGTTTGAAGAGAAGTTGAGAAACAATGCAATCTAGGCAGTCTGCAAATTAGTGTTTAAAAACTGCATTTATAAATTGGGGAGACTTCATTTAATTTTGAATTGAAAATGCAACGTTTTCGATCAGTTGAGTCTTTGCAAATTAATGTTAAAAACTGCATTTAGCCAATTGTTCAAAAATGCAAAGATTTAATCCGTTTTAAGAGCAATCTGAGCAGTGTTCAAAATGAACGATAAAACTGCATTCATCTAATTGATTGAGTTTAATGAATTTTGAATTCATAATGCAATATTCTGAATGGCAATAGATTGGGAAAAGGGGAAGTGCAACAAGACCTGGGTGTCCTTGTGCACCAGTCGCTGAAGGTAAGCATGCAGGTGCAGCAGGTGGTGAAGAAGGCAAATGGTATGTTGGCCTTCGTAGTGAGAGGGTTTGAGTACAGGAACAAGGATGTCTTGCTGCAGCTGTACAGGGCCTTGGTGAGACCACACCTTGAGTATTGTGTGCAGTTTTGGTCGCCTTATCTGAGGAAGGAGGTTCTTGCCATGGAGGGAGTGCAGCGAAGATTCACCAGACTGATACCTGGGATGGCAGGAATGACGTATGAGGAGAGACTGGATCGATTGGGCTTATACTCGCTGGAGTTTAGAAGAATGAGAGGGGATCTCATTGAAACTTATAAAATTCTGAAAGGACTGGACAGACTAGATGCAGGAAGGATGTTCCCGATGGTCGGGGAGTCCAGAACCAGGGGTCACAGTCTAAGGATAAGGGGTAAGCCATTTAGGACAGAAATGAGGAGGAATTTCTTCACCCAGAGGGTGGTGAAACTGTGTAATTCTCTACCACAGAAGGCAGTGGAGGCCAATTCATTAAATATATTCAAGAAGGAGATAGATATATTTCTTAAGGCTAAAGGGATCAAGGGATATGGGGTGAAAGCAGGGACAGGGTACTGAATTTGGATGATCAGCCATGATCACATTGAATGGCGGAGCAGGCTCGAGGGGCCGAATGGCCTACTCCTGCTCCTATCTTCTATGTTTCTATGTGAGAGTTGTTTGCAATTTGAGCAGTGCTCAAATTAATGTTACAGACTGCTTATATCAACATGATCAATAATGCAACGTTTTAAGAGGTAGTGAGAGTCTTTGCAGACGGGCCTCGCACACTATCTGAACGCTAAGGTAGTGAAACCCCTTCTCTGTCATTTGTCGCACGTGACCTTCACTGCCACATTACAACAGTGACTCCACTTCACAAGTACATCATTGGCTGTAAAGCGCTTTGAGACGTCCGGTGGTCGTTAAAGGCGCTATATAAATGCAAGTCTTTCTTTCCTCCAAGCAGCGCAGGGAAGCCAGCTATTTGAAGTAACACCAGCGCCTGCTGCTCCGCCAATGTTGCATCAAATTTGATGGGCTGATTTACCCTGCGGAACAGGGCGTGCGTCACACTGCCTGATGCTGACCTTTGCTGCCCCGGCGACCCCTGGAACGAGCCAGTCCGACAGACATTGAAGGCGGTTGTCACCTTCTTCTCCACAGTGACGGCCGTGCTGGCGACGATCGAGGACTCCGGTCACCCCCTCAGTCAATCGCACAGCTTGCCGCCTTGGTGGAGCGCAGACGGCGCACGACCCGCTCCTCAGACATGGGCTCGTAGCTCAAAGCGAGGCCTGTAAATACGTGTGGAGTAACTACGGCTCGGGTGAACACATGGCTCGTGCAACCGCACTCGTTGCGCCTCGAGTCTACGGGCTGCGAACCTCCACAGCGCTCTCTCCACTCGCTCCTCCAACATTATGAAGGCAAGTGGGATGGCAAGAAAGGCTGCCAATTTTAAACTTTCGATTATACTTCAGAAATAAACAAACGTGGAAACTACTATAATGAGGTAATCATGTAAATATGACTATTTTAAACTATTTCAACGATATCTAATGGCTTAATTTAAATAAACTCACTAAAACGGTTGCTGGTCGCTGCAGGAATGCTAAAAACTCATGAATATGGACGCCTGATGGTGCCTGTACGCGAAAAACACAGGCGCAATTTGTAGAGCCTCCACGAAGGCACGCAATCGGGCGCAATTAGCCGGCGCAGAATCAATGGGCCGAATCGCCGCCTTCTACTATTTTATGACTCTATCCTACGCAACTTACAATGGTGATTAGTTCCGATTGGGGGTGTGGCCAGTTTTGTGGGCAGGGCAGGCTTCCAGCGCGCTTTTTAAAAAATTAGCGCAAATGGTCATGGAAACTCGAGTTGCACGAAATGCAACTTGTGCTTGAAAGTCCGCAATCTTTTGCGCCGGTTTCGGACGAATTGTGCAGAAAAACCAGTGGAATAGAGCGGAAACTCCAGGCCGAAAGCTCCCACTGCACTGTCCCATCAAAGACTCCAAGGGCAGGTACAGCACGGGTTAGATACAGAGTAAAGCTCCCTCTACACTGTCCCATTAAGGATTCCCAGGGCAGGTACAGCACGGGTTAGATACAGAGTAAAGCTCCCTCGACACAGTCCCATCAAACACTCCCAGGGCAGGTAGAGCACGGGTTAGATACAGAGTAAAGCTCCCTCTACACTGTCCCATCAAACACTCCCAGGGCAGGTTCAGCACAGGTTAGATACCGAGTAAAGCTCCCTCGACACTGTCCCATCAAACACTCCCAGGGCAGGGACAGCACGGGTTAGATACAGAGTAAAGCTCCCTCTACACGGTCCCATCAAAAAATCCCAGGGCAGGTACAGCACGGGTTAGATACAGAGTAAAGCTCCCTCTACACTGTCCCATCAAACACTCCCAGGGCAGGTAGAGCACGGGTTAGATACAGAGTAAAGCTCCCTCTAAGCTGTCCCAGCAAACACTCCCAGGGCAGGTACAGCACGGGGTTAGATACAGAGTAAAGCTCCCTCTACACTGTCCCCATCAAACACTCCCAGGGCAGGTACAGCACGGGTTAGATACAGAGTAAAGCTCCCTCTACACTGTTCCATCAAACACTCCCAGGGAAGGTTCAGGACAGGTTAGATACCGAGTAAAGCTCCCTCTACACTGTCCAATCAAACACTCCCAGGGTAGGTACACCACGGGTTAGATACAGAGTAAAGCTTACTCTACACTGTCCCATCAAATACTCCCAGGGCAGGTACAGCACGGGTTTGATACAGAGTAAAGTTCCCTCTGCACTGTCCCATCAAACACTCCCAGGGCAGATACAGCACGGTTTAGATACAGAGTAAAGCTCCCTCTAAACTGTCCCATCAAACACTCGCAGGGCAGGTACAGCACGGTTAGATACAGAGTAAAGCTGTCTCTACACTGTCCCATCAAACACTCCCAGGGCAGGTACAGCACGAGTTACATACAGAGTAAAGCTCCCTCTACACTGCCCCATCAAACACTCCCAGGGCAGGTACAGCACGGGTTAGATACAGAGGAAAGCTCCCTCGACACTGCCCCATCAAACACTCCCAGGGCAGGTACAGCACGGGTTAGATACAGAGTAAAGCTCCCTCTACACTGTCCCAACAAACACTCCCAGGGCAGGTACAGCACGGGTTAGATACAGAGTAAAGCTCCCTCTACACTGTCCCATCAAACACTCACAGGGCAGGTTCAGCACAGGTTAGATACAGAGGAAAGCTCCCTCTACAATGTCCCAACAAACACTCCCAGGGCAGGTGCAGCACGGATTAGATTCAGAGTAAAGCTCCCTCTAGACTGTCCCATCAAACACTCCCAGGGTATGTTCAGCACAGGTTAGATACAGAGTAAAGTTCCCTCTACACTGTCCCATCAAACACTCCCAGGGTAGGTTCAGCACAGGTTAGATACAGAGTAAAGATCCTTCTAAATTTTCCCATCGAACACTCCCAGGACAGGTACAGCACGGTTTACATACAGAGTAAAGCTCCCTCTGCACTGTCCCGTCAAACACTCCCAGAGTTGGTACAGCACGGTTTAGATACAGAGTAAAGTTCCCTCTACACTGTCCCATCAAACACTCCCAGGGCAGGTACAGCACGGGTTAGATACAGAGTAAAGATCCTTCTAAATTTTCCCATCAAACATTCCCAGGACAGGTACAGCACGGTTTAGATACAGAGTAAAGCTCCCTCTACACTGTCCCCATCAAAAACTCCCAGGGCAGGTACAGCACGGGGTTAGATACAGAGTAAAGCTCCCTCTACACTGTCCCATCGAACACTCACAGGGCAGGTACAGCACGGGTTAGATACAGAGAAAAGCTCCCTCTACACTGTCCCATCAAACACTCCCAGGGCAGGTACAGCACGGGTTAGATACAGAGTAAAGCTCCCTCTACACGGACCCATCAAACACTCCCCGGGCAGGTACAGCACGGGTTAGATACATAGTAAAGCTCCCTCTGCACTGTCCCATCAAACACTCCCGGGGCAGGTTCAGCACAGGTTAGATACAGAGTAAAGCTCCCTCTACACTGTCCCAACAAACACTCCCAGGGCAGGTGCAGCACGGATTAGATTCAGAGTAAAGCTCCCTCTACACTGTCCCATCAAACACTCCAAGAGTAGGTTCATCACAGGTTAGATACAGAGTAAAGTTCCCTCTACACTGTCCCATCAAACACTCCCAGTGCAGGTTCAGCACAGGTTAGATACAGAGTAAAGATCCTTCTAAATGTTCCCATCAAACACTCCCAGGGAAGGTTCAGGACAGGTTAGATACCGAGTAAAGCTCCCTCTACACTGTCCAATCAAACACTCCCAGGGTAGGTACACCACGGGTTAGATACAGAGTAAAGCTTACTCTACACTGTCCCATCAAATACTCCCAGGGCAGGTACAGCACGGGTTTGATACAGAGTAAAGTTCCCTCTGCACTGTCCCATCAAACACTCCCAGGGCAGATACAGCACGGTTTAGATACAGAGTAAAGCTCCCTCTAAACTGTCCCATCAAACACTCGCAGGGCAGGTACAGCACGGTTAGATACAGAGTAAAGCTGTCTCTACACTGTCCCATCAAACACTCCCAGGGCAGGTACAGCACGAGTTACATACAGAGTAAAGCTCCCTCTACACTGACCCATCAAACACTCCCAGGGCAGGTACAGCACGGTTAGATACAGAGGAAAGCTCCCTCTACACTGCCCCATCAAACACTCCCAGGGCAGGTACAGCACGGGTTAGATACAGAGTAAAGCTCCCTCTACACTGTCCCAACAAACACTCCCGGGGCAGGTACAGCACGGGTTAGATACAGAGTAAAGCTCCCTCTACACTGTCCCATCAAACACTCACAGGGCAGGTTCAGCACAGGTTAGATACAGAGTAAAGCTCCCTCTACAATGTCCCAACAAACACTCCCAGGGCAGGTGCAGCACGGATTAGATTCAGAGTAAAGCTCCCTCTACACTGTCCCATCAAACACTCCCAGAGTTGGTACAGCACGGTTTAGATACAGAGTAAAGTTCCCTCTACACTGTCCCATCAAACACTCCCAGGGCAGGTACAGCACGGGTTAGATACAGAGTAAAGATCCTTCTAAATTTTCCCATCAAACATTCCCAGGACAGGTACAGCACGGTTTAGATACAGAGTAAAGCTCCCTCTACACTGTCCCCATCAAAAACTCCCAGGGCAGGTACAGCACGGGGTTAGATACAGAGTAAAGCTCCCTCTACACTGTCCCATCGAACACTCACAGGGCAGGTACAGCACGGGTTAGATACAGAGAAAAGCTCCCTCTACACTGTCCCATCAAACACTCCCAGGGCAGGTACAGCACGGGTTAGATACAGAGTAAAGCTCCCTCTACACGGACCCATCAAACACTCCCCGGGCAGTTACAGCACGGGTTAGATACACAGTAAAGCTCCCTCTGCACTGTCCCATCAAACACTCCCGGGGCAGGTTCAGCACAGGTTAGATACAGAGTAAAGCTCCCTCTACACTGTCCCATCAAACACTCCCAGAGTTGGTACAGCACGGTTTAGATACAGAGTAAAGTTCCCTCTACACTGTCCCATCAAACACTCCCAGGGCAGGTACAGCACGGGTTAGATACAGAGTAAAGATCCTTCTAAATTTTCCCATCAAACATTCCCAGGACAGGTCCAGCACGGTTTAGACACAGAGTAAAGCTCCCTCTACACTGTCCCATCAAAAACTCCCAGGGCAGGTACAGCACGGGGTTAGATACAGAGTAAAGCTCCCTCTACACTGTCGCATCAAACACACCCAGGGCAGGTACAGCATAGGTTAGATACAGAGTAAAGCTCCCTCGACACTGTCCCATCAAACACTCCCAGGGCAGGTACAGCATGGGTTAGATACAGAGTAAAGATCCTTATAAATTTTCCCATCAAACACTCCCAGGGCAGGTTCAGCACGGGTTAGATACAGCGTAAAGCTCCCACTACACTGTCTCATCAAACCCACCCAGAGTTGGTACAGCACGGGTTAGATACAGAGTAAAGCTCCCTCTACACTGTCCCATCAAACACTCCCAGGGCAGGTACAGCATGGTTTAGATACAGAGTAAAACTCCCTCTACACTGTCCCATCAAACACTCCCAGGGCAGGTACAGCACGGGTTAGATACAGAATAAAGCTCCCTCTACACTGTCCCAACAAACACTCCCAGGGCAGGTACAGCATGGTTTAGATACAGAGCAAATATCCTTCTAAATTTTCCCATCAAACACTCCCAGGTTGTGGTACAGCACGGGTTAGATACAGCGTAAATTTCCCACTACACTGTCCCATCAAACCCACCCAGAGTTGACACAGCACGGGTTAGATACAGAATAAAGCTCCCTCTACACTGTCCCATCAAACACTCCCAGGGCAGGTACAGCACGGGTTAGATACAGAATAAAGCTCCCTCTACACTGTCCCATCAAACACTCCCAGGGCAGGTACAGCACAGGTTAGATACAGAGTAAAGCTCCCTCTACACTGTCCCATCAAACACTCCCAGGGTAGGTTCAGCACAGGTTAGATACAGAGTAAAGTTCATTCTACACTGTCGAATCAAACACTCCCAGGGCAGGTACAGCACGGATTAGATACAGAGTAAAGCTCCTTCTAAATTTTCCCATCAAACACTCCCAGGACAGGTACAGCAAAGTTTACATACAGTGTAAAGCTCCCTCTACACTGTCCCATCAAACACGCCCAGGGCAGGTACAGCATAGGGTAGATACAGAGTAAAGCTCCCTCTACACTGTCCCATCAAACACTCCCTGGGCAGGTACAGCACGGGTTAGATACGGAGTAAACTCCCTCTACAATGTCCCATCAAAGACTCCCAGGGCAGGTACAGCACGGTGTTAGATACAGAGTAAAGCTCGCTCTACACTGTCCCATCATAGACTCCCAGGGCAGATACAGCACGGTGTTAGATACAGAGTAAAGCTCCCTCTACACTGCCCCATCAAACACTCCCAGGGCAGGTACTGCACGGGTTAGATACAGAGTAAAGCTCCCTCTACACTGTCCCATCAAAGACTCCCAGGGCAGGTACAGCACGGGTTAGATATAGAGTAAAGCTCCCTCAAAACTGTCCCGTCAAACACTCCAAGGGCAGGTACAGCATGGGTTAGATACAGAGTAAAGATCCTTAAAAAATTTCCCATCAAACACTCCCAGGGCAGGTACAGCACGGGTTGGATACAGCGTAAAGCTCCCACTACACTGTCTCATCAAACCCACCCAGAGTTGGTACAGCACGGGTTAGATACAGAGTAAAGCTCCCTCTACACTGTCCCATCAAACACTCCCAGGGCAGGTACAGCATGGTTTAGATACAGAGTAAAACTCCCTCTACACTGTCCCATCAAACACTCCCAGGTTGTGGTACAGCACGGGTTAGATACAGCGTAAATTTCCCACTACACTGTCCCATCAAATCCACCCAGAGTTGGCACAGCACGGGTTAGATACAGAATAAAGCTCCCTCTACACTGTCCCATCAAACACTCCCAGGGCAGGTACAGCACGGGTTAGATACAGAGTAAAGCTCCCTCTACACTGTCACATCAAACACTCCCAGGGAAGTTACAGCACGAGTTAGATACAGAGTAAAGCTCCCTCTACACTGTCCCATCAAACAATCCCAGGGCAAGTTCAGCACAGGTTGGAGACAGAGTAAAACTCTCTCTACACTGTCCCATCAAACACTACCAGGGCAGGTGCAGCACAGGTTAGATACAGAGTAAAGCTCACTCTACACTGTCCCATCAAACACTCCCAGGGTAGGTTCAGCACAGGTTAGATACAGAGTAAATTTCCCTCTACACTGTCCCATCAAACACTCCCAGGGAAGGTACAGCACGGGTTAGATACAGAGTAAAGATCCTTTTAAATTTTCCCATCAAACACTCCCAGGACAGGTACAGCACGGTTTAGATACAGAGTAAAGCTCCCTCCACACTGTCCCGTCAAACACTCCCAAGAGTTGGTGCAGCACAGGTTAGATACAGAGTAAAGTTCCCTCAACACTGTCCCATCAAACACTCCCAGGGCAGGTACAGCACGGGTTAGATACAGAGTAAAGATCCTTCTAAATTTTCCCATCAAACACTCCCAGGACAGGTACAGCACGGTTTAGATACAGAGTAAATCTCCCTCCACACTGTCCCGTAAAACACTCCCAAGAGTTGTTACAGCACGG
Organism: Squalus acanthias; assembly: GCA_030390025.1. Lineage (NCBI taxonomy): Eukaryota > Metazoa > Chordata > Chondrichthyes > Squaliformes > Squalidae > Squalus > Squalus acanthias. Next base: position 28,882,974 of record CM059446.1, on the reverse strand, counting down.
TTTAGATACAGAGTAAAGTTTCCTCTAAACTGTCCCATCAAACACTCCCAGGGCAGGTACTGCACGGTTTAGATACAGAGTAAAGCTCCCGCTACACTGTCCCATCAAAAACTCCCAGGGCAGGTACAGCACGGATTAGATAGAGAGTAAAGCTCCTTCTAAATTTTTCCATCAAACACTCCCAGGACAGGTACAGCAAAGTTTACACACAGTGTAAAGCTCCCTCTACACTGTCCCATCAAACACTCCCTGGGCAGGTACAGCACGGGTTAGATACGGAGTAAACTCCCTCTACAATGTCCCATCAACGACTCCCAGGGCAGGTACAGCACGGGGTTAGATACAGAGTAAAGCTCGCTCTACACTGTCCCATCAAAGATTCCCAGGACAGATACAGCACGGTGTTAGATACAGAGTAAAGCTCCCTCTACACTGCCCCATCAAACACTCCCAGGGCAGGGACAGCACGGGTTAGATACAGAGTAAAGCTTACTCTACACTGTCCCATCAAACACTCCCAGGGAAGTTACAGCACAGGTTAGATACAGAGTAAAGATCCTTCTAAATTTTCCCATCAAACACTCCCAGGACAGGGACAGCACGGTTTAGATACAGAGTAAAGCTCCCTCTACACTGTCCCGTCAAACACTCCCAGAGTTGGTACCGCACGGTTTAGATACAGAGTAAAGTTCCCTCTACACTGTCCCATCAAACACTCCCAGAGCAGGTACAGCACGGGTTAGATACAGAGTAAAGATCCTTCTAAATTTTCCCATCAAACATTCCCAGGAGAGGTACAGCACGTTTTAGATACAGAGTAAAGCTCCCTCTACACTGTCCCATCAAAAACTCCCAGGGCAGGAACAGCACGGGGTTAGATACAGAGTAAAGCTCACTCTACACTGTCCCATCGAACACTCACAGGGCAGGTACAGCATGGGTTAGATACAGAGTAAAGCTCCCTCTACACTGTCCCATCAAACACTCCCAGGGCAGGAACAGCACGGGTTAGATACAGAGTAAAGCTCCCTCTACACTGTCCCATCAAACATTCCCAGGGCAGGTACAGCACGGGGTTAGATACAGAGTAAAGCTCCCTCTACATTGTCCCATCAAACACTCCCAGGGCAGGTACAGCACAGGTTAGATACAGAGTAAAGATCCCTCTACACTGTCCCAAAAAACACTCCCAGGGCAGGTACAGCACGGGTTAGATAGAGAGTAAAGCTCCCTCTACACTGTCTCATCAAACACACCCACAGTTGGTACAGCACAGTTTAGGTACAGAGTGAAGCTCCCTCTACACTGTCTCATCAAACACGCCAAGAGCAGGTACAGCACGGGTTAGATACAGAGTAAAGCTCCCTCTTCACGGTCCCATCAAACACTCCCAGGGCAGGTACAGCACGGGTTAGATACAGAGTAAAGCTCCATCTACACTGTCCCATCAAACACTCCCACGGTAGGTAGAGCACGGATTAGATACAGAGTAAAGCTCCCTCTACACTGTCGCATCAAACACTCCCAGGGCAGGTTCAGCACAGGTTAGATACAGAGTAAAGCTCCCTCTACACTGTCCCCATCAAACACTCCCAGGGCAGGTTCAGCACAGGTTAGATACAGAGTAAAGCTCCCTCTACACTGCCCCATCAAACACTCCCAGGGCAGCTACAGCACGGGTTAGATACAGAGTATAGATCCCTCGACACTGTCCCATCAAACACTTCCAGGGCAGGTACAGCACGGGTTAGATACAGAGTAAAGCTCTCTCTACACGGTCCCATCAAACACTCCCAGGGCAGGTACAGCACGGGTTAGATACAGAGTAAAGCTCCCTCTACACTGTCCCATAAAACACTGAGAGGTCGCACAACACCAGGTTATAGTCCAACAGTTTTATTTGAAATCACAAGCTTTCGGAACTATCGCTCCTTCCTCAGGTGAAGTAAACCTGAGGAAGGAGCGATAGTTCCGAAAGCTTGTGATTTCAAATAAAACTGTTGGACTATAACCTGGTGTTGTGCGACCTCTCAATTTTGTCCACCCCAGTCCAACACCGGCATCTCCGCATCATGACCATAAAACACTCCCAGGGAAGGGAGAGCACAGGTTAGATACAGAATAAAGCTCCCTCTACACTGTCCCATCAAACACTCCCAGGGCAGGTACAGCACGGTTTAGATACAGAGTAAAGATCCTTCTAAATTTTCCCATCAAACATTCCCAGGACAGGTACAGCACGGTTTAGATACAGAGTAAAGATCCCTCTGCACTGTCCCATCAAACACTCCCAGGGAAGTTACAGCACGAGTTAGATACAGAGTAAAGCTCCCTCTACACTGTCCCATCAAACAATCCCAGGGCAAGTTCAGCACAGGTTGGAGACAGAGTAAAACTCTCTCTACACTGTCCCATCAAACACTCCCAGGGAAGGTACAGCACGGGTTAGATACAGAGTAAAGATCCTTTTAAATTTTCCCATCAAACACTCCCAGGACAGGTACAGCACGGTTTAGATACAGAGTAAAGCTCCCTCCACACTGTCCCGTCAAACACTCCCAAGAGTTGGTGCAGCACAGGTTAGATACAGAGTAAAGTTCCCTCAACACTGTCCCATCAAACACTCCCAGGGCAGGTACAGCACGGGTTAGATACAGAGTAAAGATCCTTCTAAATTTTCCCATCAAACACTCCCAGGACAGGTACAGCACGGTTTAGATACAGAGTAAAGCTCCCTCCACACTGTCCCGTAAAACACTCCCAAGAGTTGTTACAGCACGGTTTAGATACAGAGTAAAGTTTCCTCTACACTGTCCCATCAAACACTCCCAGGGCAGGTACTGCACGGTTTAGATACAGAGTAAAGCTCCCGCTACACTGTCCCATCAAAAACTCCCAGGGCAGGTACAGCACGGATTAGATAGAGAGTAAAGCTCCTTCTAAATTTTCCCATCAAACACTCCCAGGACAGGTACAGCAAAGTTTACACACAGTGTAAAGCTCCCTCTACACTGTCCCATCAAACACTTCCTGGGCAGGTACAGCACGGGTTAGATACGGAGTAAACTCCCTCTACAATGTCCCATCAACGACTCCCAGGGCAGGTACAGCACGGGGTTAGATACAGAGTAAAGCTCGCTCTACACTGTCCCATCAAACACTCCCAGGGCAGGTACAGCACGGGTTAGATACAGAGTTAAGCTCCCTCTACACTGTCTCATCAAACACACCCAAAGTTGGTACAGCACAGTTTAGGTACAGAGTAAAGCTCCCTCTACACTGTCCCATCAAACACTGCCAGGGCAGGTACAGCACGGGTTAGATACAGAGTAAAGCTCCATCTACACTGTCCCATCAAACACTCCCACGGTAGGTGGAGCACGGATTAGATACAGAGTAAAGCTCCCTCTACACTGTCGCATCAAACACTCCCAGGGCAGGTTCAGCACAGGTTAGATACAGAGTAAAGCTCCCTCTACACTGTCCCCATCAAACACTCCCAGGGCAGGTTCAGCACAGGTTAGATACAGAGTAAAGCTCCCTCTACACTGCCCCATCAAACACTCCCAGGGCAGATACAGCACGGGTTAGATACACAGTAAAGCTCCCTCTACACTGTCCCATCAAACACTCCCGGGGCAGGTTCAGCACAGGTTAGATACAGAGTAAAGCTCCCTCTACACTGTCCCATCAAACACTCCCAGTGTAGGTTCAGCACAGGTTAGATACAGAGTAAAGATCCTTCTAAATTTTCCCATCAAACACTCCCAGGGCAGGTACAGCACGGTTTAGATACAGCGTAAAGCTCCCACTACACTGTCTCATCAAACCCACCCAGAGTTGGTACAGCACGGGTTAGATACAGTGTAAAGCTCCCTCTACACTGTCGCATCAAACACTCCCAGGGCAGGTACAGCATGGTTTAGATACAGAGTAAAACTCCCTCTACACTGTCCCATCAAACACTCCCAGGGCAGGTACAGCACGGGTTAGATACAGAATAAAGCTCCCTCTACACTGTCCCAACAAACACTCCCAGGGCAGGTACAGCATGGGTTAGATACAGAGTAAAGATCCTTATAAATTTTCCCATCAAACACTCCCAGGGCAGGTACAGCACGGGTTAGATACAGCGTAAAGCTCCCACTACACTGTCTCATCAAACCCACCCAGAGTTGGTACAGCACGGGTTAGATACAGAGTAAAGCTCCCTCTACACTGTCCCATCAAACACTCCCAGGGCAGGTACAGCATGGTTTAGATACAGAGTAAAACTCCCTCTACACTGTCCCATCAAACACTCCCAGGGCAGGTACAGCACGGGTTAGATACAGAGTAAAGCTCCCTCTACACTGTCCCAACAAACACTCCCAGGGCAGGTACAGCATGGGTTAGATACAGAGCAAATATCCTTCTAAATTTTCCCATCAAACACTCCCAGGTTGTGGTACAGCACGGGTTAGATACAGCGTAAATTTCCCACTACACTGTCCCATCAAACCCACCCAGAGTTGACACAGCACGGGTTAGATACAGAATAAAGCTCCCTCTACACTGTCCCATCAAACACTCCCAGGGCAGGTACAGCACGGGTTAGATACAGAGTAAAGCTCCCTCTACACTGTCCCATCAAACACTCCCAGGGCAGGTACAGCACAGGTTAGATACAGAGTAAAGCTCCCTCTACACTGTCCCATCAAACACTCCCAGGGTAGGTTCAGCACAGGTTAGATACAGAGTAAAGTTGCAGAATTCGCAATATATCGCGATTTTATTTTAATAAGGAGAAAACACAAAGTTTCGTTCAAACAGCTTTTATTTCAGCAGAATGCTGCCAAGTTGTTTAACGTGGACACAAGCAGCCTGTAAAATGGCCGCCGCACCTCGTGACAGAACATTCTAGACTTTTCAACAGGCAGACAAGATGGCGTTCCAATAAACATTTGTGCAAGATCGATTAAGATTCAGCACAGTGAAGATAATACACGAGACATTATGGGTTTGCAGTATACACATAAATACTGAAATCGGTCTCCCAGGTACGAATGAAAGCTATTGTACCGAGTAATCAAGGGCCCATCCAAAAGACATTAATATGTAAAATCCCAACGACTCTACGATGAGAGAGCCGTTAGCAGGTAGTTATACAAAACACTTGGAAGCCCCACAACCCCTCCAGGGAGAACACCGACCGATTTAACAATGGGAGAAATATTAACAGGTACTCAGACATTTACGAGTAGCCCCGAAACCCATTAAGAACGGAGATCACCCATACAAGACATTTGAGCGCCAGACCCTAAACAAAAGAATGGACATTAAGGTTGGGCGGGAAACGGAAGATTTTGCACTATAATTGCAGGCTCCAAACCGTCCATCTTTCTCTTATCCGATCGACTCGTAACCTCGTGGCTGCTCCTGTGTACTCGTAGTCGGGCTCCTGTTTGCCTGTTGCCTCTTTGAAAAGGACTGTTGAACTTTCTGATCCGTTCGGATCTACCTCGTGTCGCGTAACGAAGACCTATGTTGGTAACTGGCAGCGGAACCAAAGGCCCGAGATGAGATGAGATGAGATGAGATGAGATGAGAAGAGAGGAAGACCATATTCATCGCCACGGTCAGTAAATCCCGACCGCGCCTGTAGGTCGAATAGCCAAGTTTCCTTGCCAGGAAGACTTCTTCGAACTTGCAAAGAACGATATCGCATCGATGATATTGACTGAACTGTGCTCGGAAAAGTACCTGTTAAACCAACCAACACAGGTCTTCATCACAGCAGACGGTCCAGCCTGCTAGCCGGAGCAGCAGAAGCAAGTAAACAAGTGGGACCAGGAGATCTCCTGACCGACACGTGGGTGCTGCGGTGAAAAACATCCGATCAGCTATTCGGAATTTCTCCGAGTTATCACGAGTGGTGAGCATGAGTCTCGAGATCCTACGAATCTAGTTAGGATAGATATTGATAGGGGAGGGTTTAAGTATTAAGGATACTTGTAATGTGTGCCCCTATTTACGGTGTGTCGTTCGTTCCTCGTTTCCCTAAGATCAGCTATATAACTGCTTGTAAGATTGTACTGTCATTAATCTGTGCTTATGACATGTATTTCATAATTTTAAATATCATGCAATAAAGATTTTCCATTTCGTACCATTCAACCGAGTCTACATGAGTTTCATCTCCATTACTGCTCTCGCATCTAAGTCCAGTGTCTAGAACCGTAAGGGCGAGTGATTCGAACCACTCACAGGTGTGTCTAGTGTTCCCAGACTGGCTGGAGACCAGAACAGGCAACAAGGCCTAGACCCGCACTGACATACAGGCTGCACAGAGCCGCGTGAATCTCACAGGCTGCGAGACACGCAGGGTCAGAATCCCTTACAGAAAATGGCGACCGCGGCAGGACACTGGCAGCGAGAGGGTAGTGTGTTAGACTTTGGAATGACTGTACGAAATGTTATGCAGGAAAAGATAGCAGATTATGTGTTCGGAAAGGTTAATCTAACTAAGAAATGGATAAGTGAATTGTTAGCGGATAAAAGCCCGCTAGAGGCAGCCGAAAGGTGGACAGATAGTAAAGAACATAAAAAGACACTTGAGAAAGCAGTCTGGCTTATGTGTTACAAAAGGCAGGTTCAGATTTCAAACCAGACCATTACAGCGCTAGTAGCTCGAATCAGTCATTTAGAGGGAGAAATGGATGAGAAGGTTTCTGGAGGGGAGGTGCTCATTAAGAATTTAAATGAGTTGCACCAAGAAAGCCAGGAAATCTCCAGTCACCTTAAAACAAGGATAGATTATCTCGAGTGCCAGGTCACTGAGGCAAAGTTAAATGAGAGCAGGTTAAAGGAAAGATGTAACCGCCAAGCTGCCCAGATAAGAACTCAAGAAGAGAGCTTAACGGGGGTTAGGGCGGCATATAAGTTGGCCCTTGAGGATAAGTTTGAGGGAGCCGACCATAGCGCCTGCCAAAGGGAGATAGAGCACCTGAAGAAGGCCGTAAACAAAGCGAACGGCATGGTGTGCCTGATCAGTCCGTCAGCACACCAGCCGTTAGTAGGTGAGAAGTTTAAGAAATCCCCACCAAGTAAAGCAGAGGAAGTAGTAGCCACTGCACCCTCTGCGCCACCCAGCTATTCGGAAACCTGGGTAAGGGAGGAAGCAATGGAAGAAACAAAAGAGCCCATTGAGAAAGAAGTGGGAAAGGGACCGTTGTATCCAGTAACGGGTATTAAAAGGGGCCCAAACAGAAACGGTGGGGAAGAACCAGGGGATCTCCTCGGACAGCTTGTGTTGCCTCACAGCTCACACCAGCTGAGAGCTATGATAAATCACATACGGAAGCTGACCGAGTCAGACGACCCTTCCGTACATTTCAGAGAAGTTGAGCAAGCCGCAGCCATTAACGGCTGCGATGATGGGGAGACAGCAAAAATGCTGCTGTTCTCATTAGACAGCTCGGTCCTTCAGTGTCTCTCGGGCGAGAGCAAGAGGGGAACCAAGACTTATGAGGAATTGAGGGACGAGGTCCTGGAAGTGTTGGGGGCGAACGATGAAGGTCCGTTTGCTAGAGTGGGACAGACAGTGCAGATGGAGGGAGAACCCCCGAAGGTTTTTGCCGACAGGCTGTGGCCAGTATATGAGCGCAGCTGTCTAGGTGCGCCCGAGCGCGAAGATGTGGAAGGCGCCGGTTTAGCTCATTGGCTTAGGTGCATAATAGCCAACAGTTTACCAGCCGTCAGAGAGCAGGCAAAAGCATGGTTTGATCCCAATGACCCCAACATTACGGAAGAGTCGGTGTTGAATCGACTCACGTTAGGATATCGCAATATAAGGGGTATGGCAACACGTCCCCTTAAGGGAAAAGTACATGAGGTACGACCCGCAGCCCCGTATCAAAGAGAGTGGCATCAGGAGGGTAATCGCGCCCCACAGGCAAGTAATGCTTGTTACGGGTGTGGGAAGACAGGGCACTGGCGCAAGCATTGCAGGAACCCTTGGAAAGATTCCAAGGATAAAAATCCCGCGGTCCGAGCCCAGGCGCCTGTCCCGGCTAAGGAAGCTAAGGCACCCACCCCTCCCGACGACATCGAAGTAGTGTTAGGAGCCATGCGCAATCTCTTGAGTGCACGTGGACAGGTGGCGTTCGCAACCGGCCCCGTAGGTGCCGCAGGACCGTCTAATAGTACCCAATGACTAGAGCCCACGCAGCCTGCCTACCTGTGTCCTTTTAAAAGACACGCACAGGAGGGGGTCTGCGGTGAGGAGGCCAGGTTAAAAGAGCAGGCCTTGCGGGAGGAGAACGCCCGATCAATGGGAAAGTTAGACGTGCTCAGGCTAGAAGCGCAGCTTAGTGAGATAAAAGCAGCCTACAGGGTAGCCAAAAGCCGGGAGTATGAGGATGCAAACCAGTGCAAACTGTACCAGCCAGGTGCGCAAGGAAAAACTACAGGGGTAAACCCCGCCAGTGGGAAAGCACAGCCCCAGGTAGGACCACAAGGCACACAGGCAGGCATAGCAGCTTGCATCAGGGGAGGGGACATCCCGGAAGATCATGCAGCGTTTTTCTGGAATTGGGGGTTAGATGAGGGAGAATTCAGGGAACGCGAGTCAGATGAGGATAGTGCAGATGAGGATAGTGATGACGACGGGTGGTTTCGGAGGAACGGTCCCGTTTTCGATATGGGGAGAATGCGGGCTGCAGATAGAGATCCACACAGGGTGGACACACAAGCTGCAGGTCCCGAAGACAGGAGGGAGGAGCTAGGGGAGGCGGGGCCAGCCGCTATGGGAGCACAAAGAGTACCGGTGTGGATCCCAGAGACAGAGCCGCCCGCTTTGAACGTCCCGTCCTCGGGGGAGGAAGAGATCACGAGTGAAGGGCCGCCTGCTGGGCCGAGCAGGGCGGAGCCACAAACTGCGAGCCCCGAGGTTAGGGAGGCGGAGTCAGCGGAGGCGGAGCCAGCGACTGTGGTGGAACCCCAGGTCATCCCGATGGAAGTCTCGGAACCCGGTCCGTCAGTCACGGAACCCCCGCCCATGGCAACTCCCCGTAGGTCAAGTAGAGAACCCCAGCCCAGGAGGATGTGGTCATGTCCCCAGACTGCCCCAAGGCGTAAAATTAAGGTTAAGATAACCCAGATACAGGCCGGCCACATCGCAGCAGCAACAGGCTGCGGCAGATCAGAGGGAAGGGTCAGTGCCCTCCCACCGTCGGGAAGAGCTCGCAGCAGCCTTCTCAGAATTTAAAGGGGCCGCCCTGAGAACGGGCGGCACTGTATAGTAATAAGTTTTAAGTTTTAAGTTCATAGTTCAAGGTTAAGTTTATAGTTTTAATAAGGTTAAGATTGTAGTGTTTTTAACAGAAAACGATAAAATGATGGGAGCTTTAAAATTAGGTTTAGTTAAAGTTTATACAGCGAACGTGGAAGTTTACGTGAGGCGAGGTCAGGGGACCCGCTCACCCTTCACAAAAGCCAGAGACTCTTGCGAGGCTGGCTACCTCATTCTATCTGATCACAGGAACCAAGGAAGGATGGAACGAATTCTAGTGTTGCTCGCGGCAATCGGATGTGGATTGGCCTATCGAGGCCGCACCAAGGATGTCGTGGTGTTTGGATGTTCCGGGGACACGGCCCCCATCGCGGTGGATGGGACCGGAAGACGGGAGGCAGAGGAGACCAGCACCTATTTCCACAAGGGAAGGTGGCCAGGATGGCTGGGAACGAACTCAACGGAGTATTCTAGCACATCGGGGTTTGCCTACAAAGAGACTTCTTTACTGTGCCCCAAAGTAAGGATCATCGCACCCAGGATCAGCGTCACCGTCGGCAAACGGATTTGTTTGACTTGTAGTGGGAATGTCCCATTGAGCCGATGGTGGTGGCTGCGAAAGCTGAGCAAAACTATGAGGAACTCCTCGGTCGAGTGGGAACGACTGGGTAATAATACCCATCGGACTATTACGGGGACAAACGGACAAGTGAAAGTCTGTTGGGACAAATGGTGGGAACCGGACGAGGGAATTTATGTATGTATGTGGGGGTCAAAGTACGTTTGCCCCAAAGGCATCTCCATATTTTTCATTAATCAATGGCAGGATAACGGACAGGGGATGAGGTGGGATGCGAGCACCAGGGGGTGCGGAGCCCCATTCTCCCCGATCCCAGTAAATGCCACTGAGCTCATTACGCGCCCACGCAAAGCCCCGCCCACGATTCCGGTGGTTCTAGCTGAGGAAGAAGGGTGCCCTAAAACTAGTAAGGGACCCGGGAATGGTTTGGTACTGGTCCCCACAGACCAGATACTATTTCAGGGAGTACATTACGCGGTGGCCTCGGTGATTTTAAATCTCACCGAGGTGCGGTTACCAGAGTGGTGCCCCAAAAAGACGGAACAGTTGTATCAGGTCCTGTTGACCAAGATGTTCAGACAATTTTACGAATTCGATTTCGCGGAAATTGATAAAACAAGTTTGTACACCGCACCACAGGAAGTTTTGAATCAAGTAGGGAGGCAAAGAAGGGGTTTGGTGAACGATGCGTTCACCGCTTTTAACACGGGTACATCTGTGGTCAACGCTCTAGACAGTGTGGAGCTGCAGACCCAGATTAATGGTTTAAAGACACAATTAAAAGACATTCTAACAGATGAGAATAAAGTGGTAGGGTCGGGTCTACACGAGGACCAAGCCATGACTCTCCATTTAAAGGAAATTATAGCAGAGTTGGAGAAACATGCAAAGACGGTAAATGCCCTGATTAGGGAAGATCGGAATGCATCCGATCAAGCTGCGCAGAACGAGGTGTGCGTGCTTTACGGGGCGTGGTTACTGGGCGAAGGCCGCAGTAATTTGGAGGATTTAAAACAAGGTTTGGTTCCGTCCTGGATAAGTAACAAACACCTGCGGGCGCTCCACCCTTTTCAGAACGCATTAAGTCCGTGCCAGCTCAGGCTAGCTTCAGAAGCTTACCCAGTCCCCGTGGACTGCGGACGTTCAAACCATACTATTATGGGAATAGTATTACGCATGCCGGTTTTGGGCGACACAGCAAAGCCCGCCCCGGTGTATCGGGTGGAGAACATTGGTGTCATTCAGGGGGGAGCCCACATTCGTTATGCAGCGGTTCCACCTTACGTCATCCGCTGGGAGCAAACGATGACAGGTACAGATCTCTCTGGTTGTCGTGGCAGGGGAGCACACATAATACTGTGCCCCCAGCACTTGAATGCCTTTTTAACACCACAGTGCGGGTTCAGAACGACTGGCGCCAAGTCCATGAATTGCACCATGGAGGCAATGGCACAAGATCATGTGCCTTGTAAGGGATACTCTCCTGACCCTGCGTGTCTCGTAGCCTGTGAGATTCACGCGGCTCTGTGCAGCCTGTATGTCAGTGCGGGTCTAGGCCTGGTCTCCAGCCAGTCTGGGAACACTAGACACCCCTGTGAGTGGTTCGAATCACTCTCCCTTACGGTTCTAGACACTGGACTTAGATGCGAGAGCAGTAATGGAGATAAAACTCATGTAGACTTGGTTTGAACGGTACGAAATGGAAAATCTTTATTGCATGATACTTAAAATTATGAAATACATGTCATATGCACAGATTAATGACAGTACAAT
>CM059446.1:28869666-28870858 GCA_030390025.1 Squalus acanthias | reverse complement strand
GACGGAATTTCCGGGCCAGGAGGCCGATTGACAGAATTTCCGGGCCGGCAGGTCGAATGACGGAATATCCGGGCCGGGAGGCCGAATGACGGAATTTCGGGGCCGGTAGGCCGAATGACGGAATTTTCGGGCCGGGAGGCCGAATGACGGAATTTCTGGGCCGGGAGGCCGAATAACGCAATTTCCGGGCCGGGAGGCCGAATGACGGATTTTCCGGGCCGGGAGGCCGAATGACGGAATTTCCGGGCCGGGAGCCGAATGACGGAATTTCCGGGCCGGGAGGCCGAATGATGGAATTTCCGGGCCGGGAGGCCGAATTACGGAATTTCCGGGCCGGGAGGCCGAATGACGGAATTTCCGGGCCGGGAGGCCGAATGACGGAATTTCCGGTCCGGGAGGCCGAATGACGGAATTTCGGGACGGGGAGGCCGATTGACGGAATTACGGAGCCTGAAGGCCGAATAACGGAATTTCGGGGCCGGGAGGCTGAATGACGGAATTTGGGGGCCGGGAGGCCGAATGACGGAATTTCCGGGCCGGGAGTCCGAATGACGGAATTTTTGGGCCGGGAGGCCGAATGACGGAATTTCCGGGCAGGGAGGCCGAATGACGGAATTTCCGGGCCGGGAGGCCGAATGACAGAATTTCGGGGCCGGGAGGCCGAATGATGGAATTTCCGTGCCGGGAGGCCGAATGACGGAATTGCCGTGCTGGGGAGGCCGAATGATGGAATTTCGGGGCCGGGAGGCCGAATGAAGGAATTTCCGGGCCTTGAGGCCGAATGACGGAATTTCCGGGCCGGGAGGCCGAATGACGGAATTTCCGGGCCGGGAGGCCGAATGACGGAATTTCGGGGCCGGGAGGCCGAAAGACGGAATTTCCGGGCCAGGTGGCCAATTGACGGAATTTCGGGGCCGGGATGCCGAATGATGGAATTTCGGGGCCGGGAGGCCGAATGACGGAATTTCCGGGCCGGGACGCCGAATTATGGAATTTCCGGGCCGGGAGGCCGAATGATGGAATTTCCGGGCCGGGATGCCGAATGACGGAATTTCCGGGCCGGGAGGCCGAATGACGGCATTTACGGGCCGGGAGGCCGAATGACGGAATTTCCGGGCGGGAGGCCGAATGACGGAATTTCCGGGCGGGGAGGCCGAATGACGGAATTTCCGGGCCGGGAGGCCGAATGACA